>JAMPIV010015182.1:305000-734287 GCA_024509875.1 Oreohelix idahoensis
CGATCAAAATTAGTCAGATATAGTTTACACTTATAAACATTCACATGTTACTATGCACAGAATATTCAGATGCAATCAAAGGTAATTAGACACAGTGGACACTGATACACAATCAAAAGTATTTAGTCATAGTGTTTAACATTTACACACAATCAAAAGTTCAATTAAATACAGTGTTCATTCATAAACAATGAATGACTCGTTTCTTTTTATTTCTTCTGTTTAGAAACTGACTTAATCAACTTGCAGAGCAGAGACTTCTGGTACCAAGAACATTCTTATGTCAACTTCACGTGGTAACGCATAGAGGAAAATGTATCGACCATCGTGAGAATACCATTGTGGACCAAGAAAATACCTCAATATTTTCTTTTTATTATGTGCATAATTATTTAAAGAATTTTACCTTCTGCTGTTGAATGATTTATGTTCGTTCCCCTCTGTGAGGTTACCCTCAACATGTGACATAGCATCGATTTAATTTGCTACGGTTATCATCTTACATTTCTCAGATGTTGCTGTGTTAAGAAGAAAGAACAGCGTGAATAATACCGACAACGCCAACTGGCTAAAAAAAACATTGAAGAGAAGTTTTAAAATCAAAGAATGGCTTCTGACAGCCCAGGAAGTTACTCACGGCCACATCACGTGAACGATAAACTTGACTGTCACGTGATAAGCGGCTTACTTACGGACACCAATGACACACGAGGAAATTTTCAGATGGGCGTGGTCAGTGGTTTCCAGCGAGACACGCCCTTCGTTGTCAAGGATTCTGGGTACTACGTCAGTACAAGCGACGGAGCGAGCACTTGCAGCAGTAGCACCACCGAGGCGGGAGAGATCGAGGGCGGTACTTTGTTGGTCCTTGAACCAAAATCTTTGAGAAGCTTCACGACAAACGACGAGTACCTCTACGCCATGAAGGAAGATCTGGCGGACTGGTTTGCATGTCTGTACCAGAGGGACGACCTTACGGCCGAAAACTTCTTTCAAATTTTGGAAACAGGAGTATTGCTGTGCAAGCACGCTAATAAGGTCAGTGAGGCTAATTACATCCTCATTGACTCGTGAAATCATCCATACACTTCCAGAGATTGCACCTGTGGTGAAACTTGTTGAGAACCCAGCATTGCACACTAAGCTTGGAGAAGTCACTTGAGCTCCAGGCGTAAATCTTTGGCTTTGACTTAGTTGACTGCATGCAGAAGGATCTCACTATGGACTCAGTGTTAACCAGGGGATGCTGAGAAGTAGTTCTGTGCAGGACGTGACAATTCCTTGGCAGAGCCCAAAACCAGAATACATTATTTTAGCTCTGCGTAGTTGGAGAGCCCCTTTGGATAACGGGGAATGCACAGTATGCCACGCACTTCTTACTCCTAGCTTGGGACCAGGCGTGACAATCCTTTAAATGCAAGCCAAGCTGGAGAAACTGGAACTCATGACTTCAACTCAACACGTTTTGGAATGGCAGAAAAGCCACATGAAAAGCTTAGATCTACAGTGTAGATAATACCAAGGAGTCTTCAACTTGGTATTGGCTGATAAAGAGCGAGAAGCTCAGCAGCCCTAGTTAAACAACAACATCTAAAGGTGCACGATTAGCGCACTTTATACCATCTTCCCAAACAATGAGGGGGCCTCACAATACGAAACATCTTGGGCATCGCCTGAGCCCTCAAATGACCTGGCTGATATTTTTTTAATGACCGGCTAATGGTTGCATGGTTATTAACAGGCTGTTGCCAGGTAGGGTTTATGGTTCAATTATGGTCATTAGCTAAAACACGAGAGAGGATGACTTTTAAAATAAGGGACCAATATAGGTTTCTCAAGGAAAGCTCCAGACGTCACTATAAAACACGTAATGGAGAAAGTGACGTTAAAAAAGTGATTGGAACAAAACTGACTCCATACACATAATCAGCCAATGACAAAAACGGACTGCAGTAGGACAAATAATAAACGACGAGGTAAAAGAAAATAGATGATGCGTTTTTCTAGGACGATGGGCAATGAGAATTGCCTACGTTTCGACCTTAATACATTCGTCAGGGACCATTAAATGAAAAGAGTAGAGAGGAAAAAAAAGCGAGAACTAAGTTGTATACACTGATGACAAGTGCCAGAGGAACAAGAGATAAGAAGACTTTAGCGAGGATAGTACACACACTAAAGAAACTTGTTGATAGTTTTAAAAGGCAGTCCCTGTTCTGGAACCCCCAGGGTAAGATAAGCAGACGTAGACTGAAAAAACACATGGAGAAGTGAACTGGAAACAAATGAATGGGATAAGGATGACATGGAAAGATCTTGCTGGAGCTGACAGTTCGGAACAGGAGGGGAGGACTTGGCCTACGTTAGTTGATGCTGACAATAAACTACAGCTGGGTCACTGCATGAAGGATGGCTGGCAACCGAGTAAAGTGTTGACAGTTTGTTGCTGCCCTACAAGACACCACCAGACGTGATGGTCACTGGTTGCTTTGTCGGTCAGCGACCAAGGACCAAAAAAGAAGAATTAGATATGTATGTATGCGTGTGACATAATGGATATGATTGTCAGCCAGTTGTCAGATAGACGTGGATGTCTGTAAGCAAAAAAATGGATGAGTGTCAGCCAGTTATCAAATAGACGTGGATGTCTGTAAGCAATAAAATGGATGTCCACGCGTACCGAAATACCTGTTACGTTGTAGGAAAGGTTCTAATAAGTTGTTATTGACAGGTGCAAGAATTTGCTAGGCAGCGTCGAGAGATGGGAGAAACTCTAGAGATGAGATCTTACTTCATTCGTTCTGTGCCCGAGGGTAACGTCTCCTTCAGGGAGGGTGTCAAACCAGAGACTTTTCAGGTGAGTAAAAATAAGCTAACTGACTTCCTGACAGACTGAACGACTGCCTGACTGATCAAGTTAATAACTGACAACATGGCATGGTATGGGATCGGGAACTGATTGTGAATCTGGGTGGCCGTAATTTATGGGCAGATATAGTCGACTACACCAGTCGGTACACGCATGATGACAGTACTGATTTACGGGGTGATATAGGGTTTTGTTTATGATAACGATGATTTAAGATGAGTACATGTGAATATGTCCCGTATAGTTCCCTGGGATCTCGTATGGGACAAAGAAAGAAAAAGTTAACCGCTCCATCCTGCATGTCAGACAAGACGACTACTATGAGGTTGTACATGGAGTGGTAACCTCATTATGTATAACAAATTGCTACATGAACCTATAACAAATTGCTACATGAACCACCGCGGCAAGAGCGTGTGAATTCTTTCTGCAGGCTTTCTGTATGGGGACTAGCTGCAGTGGTGGTCACGTGCTCCGTAGAGCGCCAAAAGAAAACTGATGATGATTATATATGTGAATATTATGATTATATATGTGAATATTATGATTATATATGTGAATATTATGATTATTCAAGATGATTGCCTGAAGTAGATATTTGTAACTAGTGTAAAAGCCCGTCATAAGATGGTAATTAAATTCAACAGCATCAATACCTAACGGTAATTTTACTTATTCAAAAGTATTTTTTTAAAAACCACTGTGCATCACCACAAACGAGTTGTTTACCTATTTTCGCAACATGCCAGATACAAGGGGAGCGAACCTGGTTTGTTTACCTGAGTTCTCACGCGACTGATCTGTCAATCATCGGATAGTGACAGAAAGCACGTGGGGAAAAGACCAGATCCTCGGTAGCAAATACAAGGGCGATAATAATACTTCCCGACCACCTTTGTTGTCCGTGCAAAATCTTTGATCTGCGGACACGGGCGGAAATCTAAAAAGGGCCCGTTCGCACGGCCCATGTCTTTTGATGTCGTTCGGCATCGCGAGTAGAGCGAACCGGAAAATCTTTTATCTCGGAAGCCAAGCTCGTTGATTTCCCCTGCTATGCCAAAGGTGTGAATTGTCACATCCTTTAGAGATAATTACCCTAAATCTGCAGAAGGGTTGGCAAAGCTGACTGAAAAATGATGAATTGGCTGACCCAGATGTATATGCTATCCTTCTGGCAGGACGTGACGATCCTGGGATACTGATACACTGGACTGCCTCCCTTCGGGGATACTGAAAAAAATGCATCCATACCCCCCTTGAAATCATGTACATGCCTCAAAGACAACAGACTCTATACGAGCTTGGGTGTCGCCTCGGTTATCAAGGCCCGCGCTGCCCTTCGGTACCTGGGGAGGGCAGTGAAAAGTATACTACCAGTAATATATATAACACAGACTCACTACGCATCCTCCAACTCAACATATCAGGAATCTGAAACAAAAAACTAGAACTAAGCAAGCTTCTACTGGACCTAGAAATCCATGTTGCAGTTATCCAAGAAGCAATGCTACCAAAAGACACCTCCTTCCATATCACAGGCTATACAGTGTACCAGTGCAAGTGTATAAAATGTCAAAGTTTAGTGACACTTATCCGGAATGATACACAGGCTGAGGTTTCCGCTCTTGAAACTAATGACGAAACAGATCTACAGGAAGTGATAGTCTGGAGTGGTGGAAAGCCATTGAAAATCATTAACATTTACAACCCGCCAAAAACACACCTTGCTCTGAAGCCTTTCCAGACCACGGACTTGAGGAGAATGATCATTGCTGGTGACATGAATGGTCATTCACCTCTGTGGGGCTACACAGACAGGAACCCAACAGGAATAGCTATAGAAGAACTCACTAACACTACCACACTCATCCTACTGCAGAATGCTCACACCCCACCGACATTGCTCCACCGCGCCAGTGGAACAAAAAGCAGACCAGATCTCACCCTAGTAACAGCAGATATCCACCCATATTGCTCAGTTAGAGTGCTCGACGACATCGGAAGTGACCACAGACCCATCCTCCTTGAGATCACAAACACCAGGGAAATTTTTAAAAACTTGCTTAACATCACCCCCATGGAACTACAAAAAGGCAGACTGGCATTTCTTCAGGAGACAAGTACGACAACGATTCGAGGCCACCGACATGACGCTGGACATAGACAAGGTATATAGCAAAATCACCACAGCACTACTGCAGTCTGCAAAAGAAGCCATTCCACGAGGATGTAGGAGAAAGTTTAAACCTTACTGGAGTACAGAACTGGAGGCTGCTGTAAACGAGAGGAAAAAAGCAAGACGGCAAGCTGAGAAACACCCAACCCCCGCCAACAAGGCAAATTATAACCATCTAACTGCAAAAGTTAAACGTCTGAGCAAACAAGCAAAAAGAGAAACATGGGCTAAGATATGTGGAGAGTTAAACTTGCGGAAAGACGGAAAGACAGCATGGTGCCTGTGGCGTTCTCCAACTTGCTCTTAGGTTTAATGATTTAATTCATGGCAGAGTAAAACATATTTGCAGTAGCCAAGTGATCATACAAGAGTTCTTAATTACTTGCTACATAAACATCCGCACAAGAATTGAAGAAACGTCCAACTTATTCACAACACGAACATGTTTATTATGGATAAAACGTATGCTCCAATGAAGTATTACTTGTAAAACCTTTTTCACTACACATCGCTAACTCCCCTGGCATAGGGAAAATGCAGATACTGGCATATAACAGTCTGTCAGTAAATGTCGAGATCCAGTCCTGTAATCAGCTGTATCTCTATGAACATACGAATATATAAGAACCGGGAACATCGCCCGTCTTCCGTCTTTAAACATCCCTATATCATTTCTATTCACTCCTCTACCTATCCTGTGAATGAATCAGGCACTCTGTCATTCCAGGATGAACAGACTTACTTCAGAACATATCTATCAAACACACCGACATCTGAAATATCTCGGAGCAATTCACACATGCATCCTCCCTGTTCAACGACACATCCACTTAATGCCCCCTGAACCCTTCGCTATCATTCGCCCACCTTTTGACCTCTCTTGCATACTGATTAGTGACGTCGTCTCTGCCGCAATGCGACGGACGGTAATAAAAACTTGTGGACGAAGCTATTTAATAGCTAGATATAAGAACATAAATAACAGCATATAAAATGTACGTCACATCTTCCCCCCTCCCCTGTCTGAGGAGAAAAATGAAATTTTTCTTCCTCAGAGGTAGGTAAACAAAATATAAAGTGAGATTCCAGTGCCCCCAAGTAGAGAGCTCAAATATAATACGAGCGGAGACCAGGAAGTACTCCAACCCCTGTGTCTGTCATGAGAAAGCCAAATTTAACACAACGTGAGGACATTGATATGAAAATATCAAAGCCTAAGTCTTACTCAAGTCGAGACAATATGACACATAAGAAGTAGATGACCTGCCTTCCAGTAACTAAGACTACGTGTTATATGAACTCATCCATACCTGTCAATCATTTTCACTCTAATGTCACATACTTTTGGTCTAAGTCCTGTCAGGTCATAGACTGAGTGAATATTGTCACTTAATAGAATTGCAAAGTAATTATGCTACAGATGACCATTAAGTAATTATAACCTAATATTTGAAAGTTGTAAGACACATGCAATGAAGTACATGATGTAATACCTTCATGATAAGAGAATAATGTTTTCTGTTTTTCTACTTTTTTTCTCATTCATATTATGTTTTGTTTTCTTCTCTCACATGAGTCTTTATTCACAATCTCAATGGATGATATACCATGATGATTAAGACAAGCATAATAAGTCCCCACGACCCTGTGTACTTTGGTAAAAGTAGTTAATGTCAATGCAAACAAGACATGCTCAGTTGGTATAAGACTTCAGTAGATGCAAGAAGTTTAGTAAAGCAGAGTACAGGGACAATGCATAGAGATACTCCTTCTTAAACCCTGTGAGTCCATTAATCAAAGTCTAAGCACAAAGGTAGTAATAAAAATTAATGTGTCCAAAAAAGAAGAATATATTAGGTAAATATAACTATTAAGTTTGTTGAGCACAAAAATTGTGAGTGTTCATAAATCCATGCAGATAATTCAAGTTCACGATTCATGTCCATGGGTTATCAAATAAAAGGTAATAAATTATCCCTGAATAGTTTCTTTGGTTCACAATGTGTACTGAGATGTACCTGAATCCTGAGTATGATTGATGTCCCATGTAGAAAAAGTTATACACTAGGTAGTTTCCCCTGAATATCCATCACCGATAAAGTTTCCTACCAACACATAATGCAAGTATCCATGCATACTAGTTGCTGTAAACAAAGTCCTTGAACTATGCGAATCACAGTCTCATGGAATGAACATAAAGATAGTCAAATGTGGCAAATATAAGTGTACCTGTAGATTGTCGAAGACAACCAACTTGAATATGACAGATTCTCAGATTTTGTCCATCTGGGGTAATTCCGTGATGTATCAAACCAGTACTAGACTAGATGGTTGTACAGCGTGACAGGACGTCTGCAAGATTGTTCTCAGAGCCCTTGATCGCCCGGATGGTGTAAGAGTATGGCTGTAGACTTAGGGCATATCTAGCTGTTCTTTGATTTGAAAAATTAGCATTTTGTAGATATGCTAGAGCCCTCTGGTCTGTTTCGATGACAAATGGAGCCCCAATCAAGTATTTTTGTAGTTTGGAAACACTCCATGATATTGCTAGGAGCTCTCTTTCCAGAATGGGGTATTTCGATTCTGTTGAAGATAACTTACGGCTCACATACAACACTGGATGCAAAACATTGTTGTGGAGTTGCATCAAAGACGCTCCTATCGCATATTGAGATGCATCACACCTGAGAGTAAAGGAGATAAATGGGTTAGGCAGTTTCAATATTGGTGCCTTTGAAAATGAAAATTTAATACGGTTTAATACATCTTGGCATGGCTGGGTCCAGACTATTTTGTTAGGACATCCCTTTTTCAGCAAAGATGACAAAATGGAAGTTATGTCCGAGAAACGAGGAATGAATTTCCTGTAAAAGTTGATTAGACCTAACAAACTCATGACTTGTTTTTTTGTTTTAGGAACCTCAAGATTAAGAATTTTTGAGACAGTGTCATCATCTGTTTTCAAGAATCCTTGAGAAATTCTATGTCCCAGAAAAGAAATTTCTTTATAGCCGATTTGGACTTTTGAAGGTCTAGCTGTGAGGTGGTGACTGCGTAGAATGTCCAATAAAGATTGAAGACCTAAGATATGGTCCTGCCAAGAATTGTGGAAGAGACAGATATCGTCGATATATGTTATGATATCAGGCCGACCAGCAAATAGTAATCTCATCATCCGGACAAACGTTGCCGGTGCGTTCACTAGCCCAAAACACATATGAGTCCACTGATATAATCCATTAGGAGTGGCAAAGGCAGTGTAAGGCTTAGATCTATCTGTTAAGGGAATCTGCCAGTAGCCTTTTGAAAGATCAAGTTTACTGAAATATGTGGCATCAGACATCTTTTCCAGTAAGGAATCAAGAACAGGCATAGGTTCTGCATCAGTAGAAGTTATACCGTTAAGACGACGGAAGTCTATACAGATTCTAATGGACTTATCTTTTTTCCTAACAATCACTAGAGGAAATGAGTAAGGTGATTGAGATGGTTCTATAATACCCATTTTAAGCATGTTATCAATTTCCTTATCCACTTGAGCCTGAAAATGAATTGGTATGGGATATGGCTTTATCCGGATAGGTGTTTGATCTTGAAGTAGAATGTCATGAGCGATGACATCAGTACTACCTGGGATATCAGTCAACACATCCTGATAGGATTGTAACAGAGTATAAATTTGAGTGTGTTGGTCGACTGATAGATCTGGAGATATAGAAACGTCCCTCCAAGACTCTGATGCTTGAAGCGGAACAAAAGATAATGGCAGAGAGACATCTTCGAATGAAGACTCCTCATCATGAATTACAGCAAGTGAGGAATAGTTTTGAGTCAGACGCATCAATGGCCTCGAAAATTGGTTGAAGATTACCAGGTCGAGAATGGAATTTTTGGAGCATGTTGATGTGAAATGTTCTATGTTGACCCTTTATATCCACAATATAATCAACATCAGTTAACTGTGAAACCACTTTATACGGTCCTCTCCATGCAATTAATAGTTTATTCTCTTTTGTAGGGAGAAGCACATATGCTTCATCCCCAGGCCACAATAAGCGTAATTTTCTCTTCTCATTAGTGAATAGTCTGGTTTTTTCTTTTGCTCTCTCTGAAGCATCCACTGCTATCCGGCATGCTTCCACAATCTTTTTTCGTAGATTTACAACATATTCATAAGAGGATTGAACCTCCTCTGACAACTCGGAGCCCACGAGAAGCTGTTTTAAGATCGACATGGGACCTCTAGGCTTTGCCCCAAAAATTAATTCAAATGGCGAAAACCCAGTTTGTTCGTTTGGGATTTCCCGATAGGCGAACAAAACAGCTGGTAAAATTCTGTCCCAGTCCTGTGGACATTGTGAGGTAACCTTACCCAACATCTGTTTGAGTGTCTTATTGAATCGTTCTACTGTGCCGTTACCTTCTGGGTGATAGGCACTGCTTAGAGACCTCTCAATTTGAAAATCCTTCATAACTTGTGCCATAACTTCTGATGTAAATTGTCTACCTCTGTCTGATAGTATTTCCTCCGGAAACCCCAATCTACTGAAAATGATCATGAGTGCATCAGCAACATCTCTAGTTGTGATGTTCTTAAGTGGTATCGCTTCAGGCCACCGTGTGCACATGTCAATGCACGTAAGAATGAATCTGTGGCCTCTTGCTGATACTACTGGTAATGGTCCTATGATGTCAATTGCCATCTTAGCGAATGGTCTGTTAGAGATATCAAAGGCCTGTATAGGTGCTTTGTGATATGCACCTTTCGCAGCCACGCTTTGGCATGTTTTGCAAGTTCTACAAAAAGTTTTCACATCTTTGGTGACCCCAGGCCAAAAAAAATTGGACAGCACTCTTTGTTTAGTACGAGCTATCCCCAAATGGCCTGCACAGTTGACATCATGGGCATGTTGCAAAATAAAAGGTCTAAAATTAGTTGGCACCATGATCTGTTTTTTTTCTCAGAATTAGCATCATTAAAATTTCTAATTAGAATACCATTTTTGATGGTGTACCAGTGAATCGCCCTCTCGTTGTACACAACATCATCTTTTCTAGCAACCTTGAAAAAATTTTTTCAATGAGTCATCATTATGTTGCATAGTAATGAATGACTCTTTACTGACAAGTGAAACTTGTAAATTGTCATCATCCTCATTCTCTGATGCCGTACTATCATTGGCCTCTGCCTGAGCCTGTGCCCGTGTAGTAACTGCATTAGCAGTCACTAAATGCTGGTTTTCCCAACTTTTAATATCATCATCTGAGCACTCCTTCAGCCCAGGGAGGTTACCCAGAATCAACTCGCTGACTGGATTTTCCAACATACAAGCAAGAACATTCCCTGTGAAGTAAGGTGTGTTTATGTAAACAAAGGCAGTTTGATAATATTCAACTGTGCCCCCGAAGGTAACACATTTCACCTGTTTACCAGTGTAACATGAGTTATCAACCAGAGATTGTCGCACCCCTACGGTAGTGCATCCCGTATCCCTGAGGACGGAAACAAGTCTATGATTAACAAATCCCCTGCAAAATTTAAGTGAACCTTTTCCATCATGAGAAGCAAGTACTGGTAGAGGGTGACCACAAATTAATCTGGGTACTTCATCTGTCTGAAAAAGAGTGTTGCAAGCAGAGCAATTTGCTTTATTAGAAAGATCAACACTGCATGCATTGGCATGCGACGTGGTCTCATACCCTTGATTCCGTGCAACTGACTGGTTGTTTTGTTCAACAGCAGCATTAGCCCTATGTGGGGGTCGAGAGCCTCTGTAGTGCTGATTATTCCAGTTGTTCTGGTAATTACAATCATTATTATAATTTGATCTTCCTCTGTTAGAATAGGAATTCTGAGTTCTGGTCCAGCCTCTGTTTGGTCCATTAAATTGTTGTTGATGCATATTTCCCTGGTTATGTGGTCGAAATTGTCTGTATGCAAAGTTATACCGACCCCTGAAGGTTCCGGCATTCCGGCTAAAATTTCGTCCCCAGCCTGAAGCATTATCAGGTGGTCCCTGTTTTTGATTTCTTGTATATATAGCCTTTGCTGAGGCAACTGGTAATGCCTCCTTGATGTTTGAGTTGCTTATATTCCTCCCAGGATGTGCGGTCATGAAACGTCGCCCCAAAATTTCCATTTCAGCAATGGTTTTTGGATCCCTCTCTTGGAGATAGGTCAAAAATTCTGGACTGACTGAAGAGAGAACCTTATCTCTTAGCATGAGATCCATAAGCGACTCAAAAGTATGATCGATTCGTGAAAGTTCAATCCATCTATGAAAAGTAAGCTTGATAGATGCAATGTATTCTGCGAAGTCCTTGGACGAGTCAGGCAATAAAGTTTTGAATTTTAATCTATAAACGTGAGTATCCAGCTGGAATTTTTTCAATAACAATGCCTTTATAGAATCATAGTCACTTCTAGAGGCATCATCCAAAGTGCAGATAGCTGTAAGAGCTTCACCTGAAAATAATGACATTAATTTACTAGGCCATTCAGATTTGTCCAGTTTATGTTCCTGACAAATTGTCTGAAACCTATTCAAGTAGCACGATATGTCATCGGATGGATGAAATTTAGGTAAATGAACCTTAAAAGGACACCCATGATCCCTTTTTGTTGTGCCCTGATTAGTGCTCTCCACCGGTTTGTTCTCATTCTCAAGTTTAAGCTTTTGAAGCTGAATTTCAGCCATTTTTTGCTCATGCTCAAACTGTGCTAGCTTTTGTTCTTTTTCATCTTGCCTCCTCTTCTCCGCTAATTCTTGCTCTAATTTTTTTCTCAGCTGCTTCTCTGTCTTCTCGCCTTCTCATCTCAGCTAATTCTTGTTCTAATTTTTTCTCTTCCTTAGCCACCTGCTCTAACGCAAACTCTTTCAAGGCCTTCGCTTGAATCCCAAGTCTTTCACCCACGGTGACAAAATGTTCTAGGCGAGACATGTTGAGATACCCTGATATAATCAATCCGGTACACAAATAACAACTCTTAAATAAAATTATATGACTTTTCAACAAATTGCCTTATACTCAATATCAGAACTGAACAATTTTGCACTATTTCCAAAGGATACAGTAATATATTTCCAAAGGAGCAACCAAGACAATATAATTAAAGATATATATATATATATATATATATATATATATATATATATATATATATATATATATATATATATATATATATATATATATATATATATATATAAATAGACAACAGATCAAGCATAACAAGGGCAATACTAAGGTATAAAGAAAGATAAGGTATAAAAGTTTTAACAGGTAATGAAAAAAAAAACGTGATCAGTAGAAGATCCACCATTTAATACATGAATCAACTGAATTGATGGTCAGATTCGATAAACAGAGCACGACCACTAAAGACGAAAAATTACAATAATCAACAGAATATGACAAAAACCAACATTAAAACAAGTCCGAAAATAATAAAGAAGAAAAAAAAATTAATAATAATTGTAATGATCTGACAGATTATGATCACCACACAGTACCTATAGACAATTTGTGTGTGCCCGCTTTACGGCGAGATGTATCACACAACAAGACAGCCGAGCCAACCTTGCCCGCTTATACAAGAATTCCATATATTAATACATTAAAAAAGGAAAACAAACATCAGAGCTGATGGAGATCCAACCAAAATATTCATGAACACAGACCGAAAGATGTAAAAAATCGCACTTATCTTGTATGAAAATAAAACAGTCTCCTTCCTGGCCTGAGATATGGTGCTACCAAAATGGATGTGCGCTCTGAAGCACTCCACAACAATGTAAAACGATTCGTCACTAGTCCTTCCCTAAACTCCGGTCTGACAGGACTCCATTTTGAATTTTATTGTAGACTCGCAGAAGTCGATCACTTAAAATAGTGACTGCTGGTAAATTGATATTTTCCTCCAATGAATAAAATTCTTCGATAATGCTGGCCTTCTTAATTTTTCCACTGCCGACACCTTGAAAATAATGAACAGTTAATTCATAATATATTTCGAAAGTTACTTCAAAAATTTCCTCTCCTCCATTCCAACACCGCTCTGAGCAGATGTGACCTTCACCTTGTCCGTAAGTGGGACGAACTTACGGTAAACATTTGCTTGTAGGCCTGGTTTTAAAATAATGTACTTTACGAGTTCAAAATCCACGGTACTTGGCCCCCAAAAAGCTGTGGCGTTCTCCAACTTGCTCTTAGGTTTAATGATTTAATTCATGGCAGAGTAAAACATATTTGCAGTAGCCAAGTGATCATACAAGAGTTCTTAATTACTTGCTACATAAACATCCGCACAAGAATTGAAGAAACGTCCAGCTTATTCACAACACGAACATGTTTATTATGGATAAAACGTATGCTCCAATGAAGTATTACTTGTAAGACCTTTTTCACTACACATCGCTAACTCCCCTGGCATAGGGAAAATGCAGATACTGGCATATAACAGTCTGTCAGTAAATGTCGAGATCCAGTCCTGTAATCAGCTGTATCTCTATGAACATACGAATATATAAGAACCGGGAACATCGCCCGTCTTCCGTCTTTAAACATCCCTATATCATTTCTATTCACTCCTCTACCTTTCCTGTGAATGAATCAGGCACTCTGTCATTCCAGGATGAACAGACTTACTTCAGAACATATCTATCAAACACACCGACATCTGAAATATCTCGGAGCAATTCACATATGCATCCTCCCTGTTCAACGACACATCCACTTAATGCCCCCTGAACCCTTCGCTATCATTCGCCCACCTTTTGACCTCTCTTGCATACTGATTAGTGACGTCGTCTCTGCCGCAATGCGACGGACGGTAATAAAAACTTGTGGACGAAGCTATTTAATAGCTAGATATAAGAACATAAATAACAGCATATAAAATGTACGTCACAGTGCCTCATATCAAATTTCTCAGGAATTAAAAGAAAGAAAAACCCTGAACCCATCATTACAAGCACTGAACCGCTAACAAGGGATGCACAGAAAGCAGAAGCCTTCAATAAGCACTTTGCCAACGTAAACAAAAAACAACCACGCAAGAGACTTGACAGTGCTATCAGATCACTCACCAAAATGATGGAGAAACAACCAACAGCTAGCTGTGAGGTCTTTGAAAAGAACTTCACTCTTTCAGAACTTAAGATGGCCCTAAACAAATGCAAGAAAGGAAAAGCTGCTCGACCTGATCAGCTCACTGACGAGATGATCTCAAATCTCTCAAATTATGAACTCTCCACCATCCTTGACTTCATTAACAAGACCTGGAGAGAAGGCAAGTTACCAACAGACTGGAGAAAAGCCAATATCATCCCAGTCCTTAAGAAGGACAAACCATCCAATAAAGTAACAAGCTATCGACCGATCTCCTTGACATCAAACCTAGGCAAGATCACTGAAAGGATGATAAATGAAAGGCTATATTGGTGGCTAGAAAGCAATAAGATCTTAAATACCAATCAATCAGGTTTTAGAAGAAACAAACAGACAATGGATCAGTTGATACGATTCACCGAAGAAATAGGTGATGCCTTCCAAGACAAAAAAAATGTGCTAGCAACATTTATTGATCTTAGACAAGCCTATGATCGAGTCTGGAGGATAGGCCTCCTCTTCAAAATGCGAAGAATGGGAATATCAGGGCGAATGTACAACTGGCTAAAAGGTTTCTTCATCAACAGAACAATCCAAACAACATTCAGTGGAACAACATCAAAACAAAGGACCCTGGAGGAAGGACTGCCTCAGGGATCAGCACTAAGTTGTACACTGTTTCTTATATTAATAAATGACCTCCCAGATGTCATCACCTGCCAAAAAGCATTGTTTGCTGATGACCTAGTCATCTGGACAAAAGGAAAATACCTCCAAACCATCACCAAAAATATGAACAAAAACCTGACAAACATCTCTGCACACTGCCAGTTCTGGAAACTTGAAATCAATGTAGAGAAAACTGTGTATGGCCTGTTCAGTCTAAACAAGAGAGTTAATGAGAACAACATCGAGGTCTGGATGAATGGAGAGAAACTAGCATACGAAGAATGCCCGAGATATCTTGGCGTCGAGCTCGACCGTAGACTTACCATGAGACCCCACATAGACAAGCTGATTGAGAAAGCATCCACAAGACTCAGGCTCATCAAGCACCTTTCCTCCTGTGGGTGGGGAGCAGACCAGCACTCATTACGCCAACTCTATACTGGATATGTGCGCCCAGTAATTGACTTCTCGCTCCCCCTCCAAACTATTGCAAGTAAAAGCCTCCTACAAAAACTAGACAAAGTCCAAAATCATGCTCTACGGTTTATAAGTGGTACCATGAAGACAACGCCGACAGATGCATGCGAAATCAACACCAATATTGAACCCTTAAACCTAAGAAGAGAACGTTCAGCTGTGGAAACATATGAAAGGTATCTGAGAATGGACACAAAGGAGGAGAATAGGAAAATGATAGAGCAGTGGCACCAAAAACACAGATTAGAAAGCCGATGGTAACTGTCAATAATGAACCACCTTGTTGGCAGGTAACTACTCCCATAGTAAGAACTGAACTCTCTGACCCCTCAGCAGACAAGAACACTCTAGGACCACTACTGAAAACCATCGCTTTAGAAACTATAGATTCATATCCACAAGACATCATCCATGTCTACACAGATGGATCTGCATTTAAAGCTACCACCAATGCTGGATATGGCGCAGTGATAAAATACCCCAACCTGCACCCAGAAGACCACCCTCGCATCTTTGGCCCTTGCGGAGAAATTTGTTCCAGCTATGATGCAGAAATAACAGTACTAGAAAAAGCATTGTGCCGGATAATCTCAGACTTTGAAAGTGGCATCACTCCACCTGAGGATATTGTTATATTCTCAGACTCAAAATCAGCACTCCAAGCCCTAGAAAGCAAAATGTCTCCTGATATTAATAACATCTGTAGATTAATTGACCAACTGTTCACTTCCTATTGCGTCGAAGTTACACTCCAGTGGATCCCTGGGCATGTCGGAGTCCAGGAAATGAAAAAGCCGATAAACTATCCAAAAGAGGAGCAGCACTGCCCCAGTTCCCATCAAGTACCACACTGCAAACCTGCCAACAGATCCTGAGAACCAATTATAGGCAAGAATGGCTAAACCAGTGGGCTTCCTCCCAGACAGGGCGTCCATTCTTCAAACATCAAGCTAAACCAAACCCTCAAGATCCAGTTAAACAACTGAAAAGAAGAGATCAGAGTCTAATTTTCCAGCTGAGAACAGGCCATGCCCCTGTCAATAAATATTTAAATAGAATAGACCCACTACGTGAACCAAACTGTAGGCACTGCCACCACCATGAGGAATCAGTTGAACACCTACTATTACAGTGCCCAAGACTAACTGACCTGTGACACCAGCTACTCTCATCGCACCCAACCATCCACAATACACCCTACACATCACTACAACAACTGAGGAAGACTTGCACCTTTGTCAGAGAGGCAATGGGCTGTCAAGAGCTACCTGCTCACAGCTAAAGGGATTATATCATCATCATCATCATCATCATCCCCCTAAATCTGTATATATATACTGCGTTCTCTCCAAGTCAGTTATCAAGTCTCTCAGGAAATTTTGGATAATCTAAACGCGTACGCTAGAACCTATGTGAAATAGTGCGATAATAGCCTTCTTGGGGATAATTCTGTTTTCTGGTAGTAATATAAGTTGTGCTTAAGTGTGCAATGTGTTAAAGTTTTACCATTTTATTCACTGTGATTCCCTAGCGTTAAGACTAGAAAATAGCAAACGCGTAGATATTTCTTATCAGTTGCTCAGGGTAATGTAAAATCCACCAACCATTTTTTACACCAGAAGATACGGTTTAGCTCTAAAGTATAAAGCTATGAGTGACGGATAAAGTGACAGAGTAGAATGCGCATTATATTCCATTGTGTGTAAATTTTTAAATGACTAGTGTTAATATCATGTGTCAAAACGATAGACGCCGACAATCAACTAGCTAGTGATGACAGGCGATATTTGTTAAGGGCGAGTTGTTATAATTAAATTATTACTGACATTGTGCGCTGATTGTTTTACCGGGTCAGAGGGGGAAAGGCTGCATACCTAAAACCCAACCTGTACTCGCTAAGCGAAATGCGATAAGTGTCGTAAATTTTGAGAAGATAGGACTGAGATGGTCCCTTACTAGCAGAGGTGATAGTAATAGCTATGTGAGAGGAAGGTGTAAGAAATAGTTCTTGTTTCACGAGGAGAACTGGTGTAATTGAAAGAACAGTCTTGGATTGAGTAATTGCTCTAATCCAGCCTATCTTTTACGACTCTATTTAAAGTAGATGCACTTTCTATTCTTGTACAAAGTACAAGTTACACAACACTCACGCACACACAATTTTGTGACATAAATACGTACAGACGTGAAAACAAACTATGGATAACATATATTTATATGGGCAGGGGTTATTTGACCAACACTAAAGCTTAAGGTTTATTATGTTTATTATTGCTAGAAATATCACAACATCAAGAAAAGCATTATCATTACATCAATGAATTATAGTTACATAAGAGATAAGAAATTATAAATCTAATAGGCCTTCCCTCTTGTATAAGGAAACTAGGAAAGATCCCAACAGAGGTAATTTACCCAAAAGATCAAAAAAATTAACAATGGGAGTAGGGAGTAGTCAGGACGGATAAAGAATAAGTCCTTAATTTAACCTATCCCGTGAACACTCAGATTAGGGAGAGATAAAAATAAAAGAAGATGGTATATCAGTAGTAACTTAAGAAATAATTTCTTTCGTTCAGTTCACTCACTACACACATACAGTGGCCCACTTTCAGATTTGCTTACCAAACTGTCGACGCTGCATACATTCCATGGAAATAATCAAACAGGTATTAGAACTATTCATAGTCCTATTATTTGTCAAGTTCAGCCCCAGACTCTCCAGTTATGCTGTCTGCTATTTTTCCCGGAAGTCGCTGAATTGGTGCGTTGATAATTTTTTTTCCTGGAATGTACTGCAGGTATTGGTTTAGAATAAGTTTTTTTCTACGTGGTGGCACTGTCCTGGAAATTTATAAGTTACTGTATTGTTCCGGGGTGGTCTAGCCTCCAATGGCTGTGACTCTCTCTGTCGTAATGGAATGTGTACAAAACAGAATGTTACTCTTAGGCTGTTTTCGGGGGGAAATGGCCGAGCATGACCCGTGAATTCTCTCGGGTATAATTCCGTGGTAATAAAAACTTTACTGTCAAATGGTTTAGAAAAAATAGTGCTGTAAGTACTGCCACATCAGGCCAGTAATATTTATATGTATCTAGATGGAAACATCTTCTGGTATAGTCCCGTTCCAGTTATCATTTAAATTTTAAATTGTAGTGTTATGGTTATTTAGCCACTCTCAAGGAGGGAGAATGTGGACCGCCCAGGGTCACAAAATCAGATTTCACAAACAATGTCTGGATGTTTAGGAACAGAATACCGCAATGCCATAAGACGTCACTTAAAATTTACACATGATGAAAATAGAAATAAATGGTATCTCGACAATTATCAATCGCCTAGCGTCTTATAATTATTTACGCCTCTCTTACTGGGGGGGGGGGATAACAAGAAATTAAATTACTTTACGGTTGGATAAAATTTAGCTATAAGTTTATTTAATACGTTATTCAACTTAACACAAAATCCCAGTGAAATATAATGAAGAAACTTTAAGGATTAAATCACTCAAAATTCTAATACAGTAGAACTCCATTTATCCGAACCCCATGGGACCGAGCATCGTTTGGATAATCAAATGTTCGGATAATTGGATTACATAATGTATCGAGTACATGTACACATATTTCTAAAAATAATTAACCATCACAAGGAAAATACACTATAAAACATATTTACTTGTACTGTAATAATAATATCCACACTGTATCACCAAAATCTTTCATTACACTGCAGTGCATGTACTACTTGTACAATATTATTTATGTTTTTTTAAAAAGAGAAATATTTTCAAAATAACATTACAAACGATTCAAAACCAGGCACAACTTACGTATACATGTACTTGCACAGATGTAGCCCACTATTTAAAATAATGAGGAATCCTCTTTTGCACCAAACTGGATAGTCTCCTTTTGGCTGCTAAGTCCCGCATTCTCTTCAATAGCAGAAGCAGTGTAGGACAGCTGTCATCTTCTTGCTCGTACCAAGCCATCGTTGTTTCTAGTGCTATAAAGGCTTCTTCAGGACTTGGTCGACGTTTTGGGTTATCTTCATAATTTACAAGTACATCATGTACTTCTGAGGAGTCTTCATCATCGGTCACTACATGTATTTGGTTTTCTTCTTGCACAAAAGACAACATTTCTTCGTCATTCAAAAACTGAAAACCAGAATCATTATCATCTTCTAGCTACAAGTGTGCATCATCTTTGTCACAGTCCGAAAATCCGGGCATTGCTTGAAACAGTTCCACAACTTCATTTATACAATCATCATTTGTGTCCACTGCAGTAGTTTCATTGATTCCTTTTTTCCCAAGCAATCTATTCCAAGCTTTGTTGAGATTATCTTGTGACAGGGTGGTCCAAGCATCAGCTAACATATAGCAGCAGTCTTTGAGATTAAGCTTTAAGGAAAACGCCACTACACTTTCTTCATCTTCAGCCAACAATAAACGATGCAGGACTTCCTTCTTGTACATCTTTTTAAGCTTTGCTATAACACCCTGATCCATTGGTTGAATCAGTGCTGTTACATTGGGAGGCAGAAAAATTACTTTAAAATTTGCATCAACTGCATTCAATGTATCCGTCTCTGGATGAGATGGTGCATTGTCCAGTAGAAGAATTACTTTTCCAGTTTTCTTTTCTTGTTCTCTCGACCTCTTCACCAATCAAGAAATATTTCACTATTCATCCAAGCACTCTTCTGTGCTTTGTGGCACAATGGGAGACATGTCACATTCTTTAAAACAACGTGGTTTTTTTTTTTTTTTTTTTTTTTTTGGCTTTGCCGATCATTAGCACCGGTAAACGATGACTTCCACTGCAATTCGCAGCTATCAAAATTGTTACTCTCTCTTTGCACTTTTTAAACCCAGGGGCAGCTGCTTCGCGCTGAGATGCAAGTGATTTTTGAGGCAATGATTTCCAGTATAAGCCAGTCTCATCGACATTATACACATCATCGAGTGAATAACCTTCTTCTTCCAAAAAAAAGCCAAGAATGTTTCTTTAAAATTTTCAGCGGCAGTTGCATCGCTAGATAAAGATTCCCCTTGAATCTCCAATTCTCGTATGCCATGACGAGATTTAAAGTTTCTTAACCATCCCTGGCTAGCCTTAAAGTCAGGAGGACCGCCAAGTTGTTTGTTGAACTGTAGTGCCTTTTCACACAATATAAAGCCAGAGATAGGTTCCCCTTTGCTTCTTCTTTGCACAAACCATATATACAAAGCCTCTTCCAATTTCAAATCTTTCGCATTTCTCATGGTTTTACGTTTCTTCGACCCATTTTCACTATCCATTTTGATGCAAAACTCATAATTTTATCCTTGTTACTTTTGATGTCAGAGACGGTAGCTTTCCCAACATTGAAAATCCTTGCAAGTGAAGACACAGTTTCACCTTTTCCTAGTCTCTTGATAATTTCTGTTTTCGTTTCAACTGACAAAACATTGCGGTTCCTTTTATATGCTTTAGGCCTACTGGAAGATGCCATATCGCACAGAGAAATACTTGTACACCAAAATTATTCTGCTGTAGTAGCAGACACAATTATTTTAAGTTGAACTGTCTGTTTAGCCAGTGTTCTGCCTAGAACGCACACGTACACTGGATTGGTAAACCAGATATTAACTGACTTTATGATCTAACTGACTTCCTGTACATAAACGACCGACCATTAGCCCATCCCATCCTCTACAAATTGTTTGCACACATTTGAAGCTTGCCGCATCAAAATATTCAGAAATATAGTCTAACGTGACTGGTGGCGCCTGATTTTTTTTTCTGGAAAAAGTGTTCGGATAATTGGGTGTTCGGATAATTGGGGTTCGGATAAATGGAGTTCTACTGTATATATTATTATTACCGCCACACAGGAAAATGAACTTTCCACGAATCTAAGTAATTCTCTATACAAAAATTCCAAGATGTCGAGCTAGCAGATATCAACAATTCCTGAGGCAGACTGATAACTGAATTTTTAAGAGATCTCTACATATATTAAATGGATAAAAATCGTTAGCTACATGCTAGATTTTTCACCTCTGCCCGTTTATTGGGAACTTCTGCAGTCGAATTTTGCATAAAAGTCTATTTTCACGCTTTCGCCGACCGCAGATTGATTTCGCTAGCCAGCGGCGCCTTTACATCTCGTCTCTCGGTGAGCAAATTGTGTCTCCTGGACACGAACAAAGGAATAGATGTCGGCAAAAGGGTTAACGCCCTTTGGCATTCGCTTACCTCCCCTTTATTCTGCAACACCGTCCCTTTCTCTCTTAAAGCACTACAAAAAACCCGTTGCCTCCCCCCCCCACCGTGTTTCGGGAACAAGGCGCTGACGTGGTGACGTAAACTAACAGCTGGCCTGCCCCCTCTTGAAGGAAAGACAAGAACTCGGGATGGCTGATATTGATAGGGGTTAAAAAAAGACAGGCGGGCGTGGCCAAACTAGAAACAAGACAGATGGCGAAAGGCATAGCTTTTTGCGCGATAACCTGTGCAAAGCTAATTAAGACGCCTGTGGAAATCCACGTTGAGCGATAGATTGAAAAGAATGAGGGGTGCCGATGAGAATAAAGTGGATCGATTAAGGTGCTCAATTTTCGTCTGTCACAATAAGATAGGCTAAGACACCGTGTGCCTTTTAATTTAATTAGGTGACGGAGAGGATAAGAGATCATACCTTACGCGTGATAGCATAGGATATTGTCATTTTGGTTAAATGTTTTGTTTTCTTCCAAATATAGTGCTTGATCAAAACCAGCGGCCAGCGGTTTTTTTGTCTAATTGTGGTCCTTTTCTCAGTTACTTAAGGAGTAATAGTTGTCGTTTTCCTTGGCGTTCGTCCCCAGTACAGGTGTGAACAGGAATTGCCAAAGGCGACAAGCTAACATTTTAACTGTAAATTTGAGTTAACTGGACTTACAAAATACCCAAATTGTTTTATTCAATTTATCAGCCCGCTGTGGCAATTGTAGTGAAATTGACAGAGATACAACGGTAAAATCCCTCCAAAGATAACATTTAAGGATAAAAACATAATGCGTAGGCTGCGAATAGTACATGATCGCCTAGACCGCGGGTCATCATCCTCCATAATAATTGACTTGCTAGACAGGAGGGGAACGGAGGATCAAAAAGGAAAAATATGACTGGAAAGATTGCGTGAGACTAGAAAGGCTAAGGAGACGCAATTGTGGGGGGGGGGGGGGGGGGGGGGGGGGGGGGGGAACGGAGATAAGAAAAGTCACATGTTCAAGTTGACATAAAAAGTAAGCAACTCGACAGAAGGGACCTTAGATATAATACGCCACAGTCATTTATTGGACGCTTTTGCAATACCAAGCCCTTGATTTGAATTCAGCGGCTAAAACGCAGATGTTTGGAATATTACAAAATTTAAAAAGTACTTTTTTCTTAATATTAATGTTAGGAATATAAAAATTAGCTGGCCGGATGGCCTATTCTGAGCAGTGAACTAATATGTTCTTAATTTTACAGACGGATAGATAATATTGAAGATAATGACAAAAGACTGTATTGAATCTAAAAGTGTCGCTAATTGCACAAAAAAACACGACCTCGAAACGCAGGTGTTCAAATCTACGTAGTATGGAAGAGAGGGTTTTTGGGTGGTAGCTGTGTCTAAATATAACTTTTAACGACAAAATTTTGGAGGGGAGAGAAAGGTTGGTTCAAAAATCAAGTACATTTTGTAGAAACACAAGTAGAGACGGACAGACTAACAGATAACCATCCATACTTGACTGAAGCATGACTGAAATGACTTTATGGTAGGAAATTTGAAATTAAAATAAACCTAGGCAGTGATTGGCCACAGACAATCATATCATTAGCGCTCAGACGCGAAAGTGGGGTCATTCTTCAATAGTTGTTCAGTGATAGACACAGATTTTAAAGTGTGGTGATTTCCATATGAAAGAAAGTGTAATAAATTTAGGGACGCCATACTATAGCCAGCAGCTCAGCTGAGTTTTGCTAGCAATTCTGTGTTATTTATTCATAATCTGGTAAGATTGAAATTATTTCTTTGTATATTTTGAATATTGTTTCATGTTCGAGTGATTTGATACTGCCATATCGAAATCTAGCCTTACAAACAAGTAGGGATTTGCTCTAGACCCCCCGCCCAAGTCAGGGTCTAGGGACCAACAATGTACATAAACTCCAGCAAGGATTATGCAAGACAGATCAAGTGTTGAGAATAATGAAACATATTACCTATCCTCTTTTAGGCAGAAAAAACTAATAAATATTTTTCAGAATCTATAGTCTGGGAGGATCTATCTGATGTAAAACCACCATGGTAAATGTGCTGTTTGGTCAGAGAGATCTGACCTGTCTGTATGATGTGGTTGTTGTGTCAGTGTTGTGTCCAGACGTGGGTAGAGAATAGATTTTGACACATGGCCCATACTTTGATTGCAGAGCTGCGAGTTTCTGTTGTCAACAAAGCAGTGACTATTCAGTTGGTGACTTTACTCGAGTGTATCTGTGCAGTACTTGTGACAGAGACCACCATTATTGCCCGCCAGCACGGAGAGGTGGGACCATCAGTTTTCAGCACCAGAGCTACAAATATAAGATGAGTGAGCCTCTGGTCTGCTGGACATTCACCAAAGCTGTGTAGTTACTAATACCCCATAAAAATTCCCACCATTTTCTGGACACTGTGTAGTCAATATAGACAGGTGTGATGAGGCCACCCCAACAGCACAAACAGTAACTATCCTCCCAAGTAGATGACTACTAGAACATTTTAATAAAACTAACTAGTATAGTACATATATATGTACACTATTGCATTTATGATATAATATTCCATGCATTTCTTTCATAATCTCTAAATCTTTTTAAGTTCTGGTCAACCTAAAAAATTGATCCAGAACAAAATAAATGTAATATAATTTTATCAAAAAAATTTACACTATTGAGTTAGTTCAGTGTGTTGTAATATTTATTAATATTATTAGTCTTGTTAAATATCTGTGGGTATATCTATAACCTATTACACCACACTACATATCATAACCCTAGACACTTTACGTAGCCACATTCATTAAAAAAAAAAAAAAATTAAGTGTGAGGTCGTAGTGGTAGCAAGAAAGGCCTTCTGACAATTCTCAACTACATTTTATTTTCAGGAGCCTTCACAGCTGGCCTCATACAATTACATTTAGTAATATCATCATCATACAATACCATCAACACCACTACATAAATTGGGGTCTTGTCCAGGGATAATTAGCCCAACAGTAATATTAGGATCTCCTGGTGGGAGAAATAAAAGTAGGGAAATAAATTGTAAAATTCCCTTTAAAATTAAAAGTGTCCCTGTAGATAAAAGTTGGTGAATCTTCACAGCCAGTAATAATTAATTAGTTAACTGGTTAGTTAGAATTAGTTAGACTATAGTCATAAGAAGTACTTAGTGTATTTACTGGTTAGAGATTTATCTTGTATATTATTATATTGTCTAAAAAGTATGGCGGAGCTGGCAAAATTTAGATCAGCTGCTGTGCTCACCGCGAAGGAGATGGGAATGGATGGTCAAATTTTAATTCAATACGTAACGGCTGAATGTGATAAATATATTGAACGGGAAGAAAGGAGGTTAGCTGAAGAGAAGAGGTTAGAGGCTGATAGAGAAATTAAGAGGCTGCAGATTGAGGCAGAAGAAAAACGACAGCAAAGGGAGGCAGAAGATAAAAAGGCCGAAAGGGAGGCAGAAGAAAAAAGATTGACTGCCGAAAGGGAGGCAGAAGATAGAAGGTTGCAAAGGGAGCACGAATTACGACTAAGGGAGCTGGAATTACAAGGTCCGGCTCCTGAAAATGGTGCCAGCCCTTTTGCCTCAGATGCTACGCCCAGTCTGGGAGCCTCAAACTCAGCTATGGGGTTTCATTTAGACCATTTTGTTGAAAAAGACGATGACATAGAGGGGTACCTAGGACGTTTTGAGTTATTAGCTACTACATATGGGTTAGAGAGAGAGAGGTGGAGCTTAAAGCTATCACAGGGATTGAGAGGTACTTCTTATGAAGTATTTGCTAAAATGAACAGGGAAGACCAAGACAATTATGACATGTTAAAGCAGGCTTTGTTATTAAGGTACGAGAAGAATGGTGAATTTTATCGTAAGAAATTTAGAAATGCCAAACTGTTGTCTGGGGAGACATACCACCAATTCTCTGCTAGACTAGAAACCTATTTGGAGAAATGGACGGCTCTGGGGAAGACCCAAGATCTTAAAGAAATGATCATGATTGAGCAATTGAGAGAGTCCATGGCTCCAGACATGAGAAAATTTCTCATGGAACAAGGTGCAGAGAAGTTGGGGGAAATTTTAAATGTTGCTGAGAGGTATCAGGCAGCCCAGGCAGAGGTAAGTGGTGCTAAAAAGAAGCACATAGACAATTTTAAAGCTCCACAGCAATTTAATAAATTTGATAATAGAGAGCAGGGAAATAAAGGTAGGACAAACTTTGAGCGGCCAAGAAATGACTATCGCGACAGAAACTCACAGTTCAATGACCAAAAGTTCAATGAAAGAAAACCGTTGAACCAAGGAAAAAGATGGTGTAAATGGTGCAAGAAGGATAACCATAACACCGAATTTTGTAGAAGGAAACCTTCAAACATTGCTGCAATGAAGTCGGGGACGCAAAGATTAAAGGTTAATCCTAAGGGACAACAGGAACCTTATCACCCCCCAGTTTGTGAGGATGTTATTTGTAATGGGGTCACCATAAGGTGCCTTTATGATACAGGTTTGGATTATGATTCAGTTGTGAAGTCTAGCCTAGTGGACCCAAGTCAGTATACCACAGAAACAGTGGAAATACAAGGGGCGACTAAGGACATACCACTCATGACACTTCCCATCGCAAGGATAACGGTGAAAACTCGCTATGTGGAAGGAGAAATCAGAGCAGCAGTGATAGATGAACCAATCTACCCTCTGATATTGGGGTGTAGATACGTCTTCTTGGGGAATCCCGAGAAACCTGTGATCATGGCGACAGTGCAGACCAGGTCACAGAAGAAGGAGGAAGAAGGTGAACCTATAAATGCTCATCCAGAGGAGATGAGGAAGGCGCAGGCTGAGGATAGGACACTCAAGCCCTGTTTTAAAAAATTGCCCAAATGCCACACACCTCCGAGCAAGGGGGAATATTTCATGAAGAACAAACTATTATACAGGAAGACAGGAACTAGATCCACTGGTCACGGACAGTTAGTTCTTCCCAAGATATATAGGGCAAACTTAATAAGGAGCTTACATGTTGGAAAAGATGGTGACCATGAGAAAGTCGGTACCATCTGCCAAAAGATTGCTCGAAAATACTATTGGCCCGACGTAAATGTCGATGTTGAAAACTTTGTAGAAGCATGTGGCGTATTTCATGAGGGAACACCCACAAAGGGAAAATATGTGCAGGACCTAGAAACGCCACGGGGCAACTTTAGGCCTGAAAGGAAAACTAATTATACTCGGGTAGACAAAGTGGAATGGGAGCCCCCTTTTCACACCCAGTCTTCACTTGAATGGATTAACATGGCCACTATGCGACAAGTACAAAGAAGAAATTTTACCCAGGATAAGATGACAATCCCTCGGTCAGACTTATATAAACTGGAAGAACAGACAAGAGAGCGAAGATCTCTCATAAGCAATCTAAAGTGGGGAGACAAACCCCAGAAAAAAATTGGTAGTGGTCGATTTGTGAGTGATGATTCTAGGAAGAAAAGTCCTCATTATAAAGCTTCTAAGGGACGGGACCAGACGGGTTCCAGGAAAAATACGTATGATAAATTAAAGATCCAGATGTAGCTTTATTAAGGACCTGGACAGATGAGAAGGCGGAAGAGACTGTTACCTCATCGTATCAATATGTGAACGAACTGACCACTCGTTTGAAAGCTGGATGGAAACTGGCAAATGATAATTTGAAACAAGCCAGGAAGAAACATGCAGCATATTTTAATAGGAAGGCAAAGGACAGGGAACTGGCAGTCGGAGAGAAGGTGCTGCTTCTACTACCCGGAAGCCAGAATAAATTACAAATTGGTTGGCAAGGTCCATATACGGTTCTAGAGAAGGTGTCTAGAACAAACTATAAAATTGACAAAAAGGGGAAGGAAAAAGTTTATCATGTAAACCTGTTAAAGAAGTATCTGGACAGACCACTCCAGGAAAGCACCCCCTTATTGACCTTGGCTATTGCAACCCAGATGCAAAAAGAACCACTCACCTCACATGAATACCCATTACATCCTTGTGAAACAGCAGCACAGGTAAAAGTCAGTAAGCACCTGACTAAAAAACCAGAGGGAGAGAGTTCAAAAGGTTCTGGAGGAACATACAGATGTATTAACAGATAAACCAGGCCATACAAATTTGCTACAGTATGACATGAAACTGGTAGACTCAAACCCAATCTGTATGAGAGCCTATTCTATTCCGTTCGCGAAGGAGAAGGCATTGAAGAAAGAAATAGAGTATTTGTTGAAGGAGGGGATTATTTCGCACAGTGAATCATCTTTTAGTTCTAGTGTCGTTTTGTTGAGAAAACCGTCTGGGGAACACAGACTGTGCATAGATTACAGGAAACTGAATGCTGTCACAGAAGGACAAGTGGATCCATTACCAGACACAAAACAGTTATTTGCCAGACTGAACAAGGCAAAATACTTTTCAAAGGTGGATCTTAGTAAAGGCTATTACCAGATCCCAGTGAAGCCTGAAGTGAGACCTTATTTGGCTTTTAGCACTTCGGATGGACATTATGAATTCAATATGCTACCATTCGGACTGAAAAATGCTCCGAGTGTGTTTTCAAGGATGATGCGAAAATTGTTGGATCCCCTGAATAACCCATGTATCACGAATTTCATGGATGATATTCTCGTCGCCACCGAGACATTTGAAGAACACATTGAAGCTCTGGAGATGTTGTTTGATAGACTTCGGGAGGCGAATTTGACTGCTAGGCCAACAAAATGTTGTATTGGATGTAAAGAGTTGGAATTCTTGGGACACACTGTATATCAGGGTAATATGACCCCTGATCCTAAGAACTTGGAAAAACTGCAGAGAGCACCTAGGCCACAAACAAAAAAGGACGTGCGATCATTTGTGTCGTTATGCGGATTTTATCAGAAATACATCAAAAATTTTAACGCTATATGTGCTCCTCTGACTGATCTGACTCGCAAGGGACTTCCAGATAAAATTATTTGGACTGCACAATGTGAACTAGCGTTCCAAGAGTTAAAGGAAAAACTCACTAGCAAGCCTATTCTCAAACTGCCTGATTTGACACAGGACTTTGTCTTAAGAACCGATGCAAGTAATGTAGGACTCGGAGGGGCTTTGTTGCAAAGATCATCTTCACCTGATGGGGAACTGAAACCAGTCGCTTATGCAAGCCGCAAATTGAATAAGGCGGAACAAGGATACTCCACAAGCGAAAAAGAATGTTTAGCGTTAATCTGGGCAATAAAGAAGTTTCAAATCTATCTGTATGGTAGGACTTTTGTGGTGGAGACGGACCATCAGCCTCTCGTGTTCTTGTCTCAGGCTAAGCATGAAAACGCAAGATTGCTGAGGTGGTCTTTGTTGCTTCAACCTTATCAGTTTAGTATCCAATATATCCCAGGCAAATTGAATGTCGGTGCAGATTTCCTCAGTCGGCACCCCTGTGACCAAAATTAGAGTAGTGGCAGACGTGAGGAGTAATTTTACCTATGTGTATCGCTGGTTTTGGAACTTGCCATAGGCATGTTTTCAAGTGGGGAGATGTGTAGTGAAATTGACAGAGATACAACGGTAAAATCCCTCCAAAGATAACATTTAAGGATAAAAACATAATGCGTAGGCTGCGAATAGTACATGATCGCCTAGACCGCGGGTCATCATCCTCCATAATAATTGACTTGCTAGACAGGAGGGGAACGGAGGATCAAAAAGGAAAAATATGACTGGAAAGATTGCGTGAGACTAGAAAGGCTAAGGAGACGCAATTGGGGGCGGGGGGGGGGGGTGGGGGGAAACGGAGAAAAGTCACGTTTCCCAAGTTGACATAAAAAGTAAGCAACTCGACAGAAGGGACCTTAGATATAATACGCCACAGTCATTTATTGGACGCTTTTGCAATACCAAGCCCTTGATTTGAATTCAGCGGCTAAAACGCAGATGTTTGGAATATTACAAAATTTAAAAAGTACTTTTTTCTTAATATTAATGTTAGGAATACAAAAATTAGCTGGCCGGATGGCCTATTCTGAGCAGTGAACTAATATGGTCTTAATTTTACAGACGGATAGATAATATTGAAGATAATGACAAAAGACTGTATTGAATCTAAAAGTGTCGCTAATTGCACAAAAAAACACGACCTCGAAACGCAGGTGTTCAAATCTACGTAGTATGGAGGAGAGGGTTTTTGGGTGGTAGCTGTGTCTAAATATAACTTTTAACGACAAAATTTTGGAGGGGAGAGAAAGGTTGGTTCAAAAATCAAGTACATTTTGTAGAAACACAAGTAGAGACGGACAGACTAACAGATAACCATCCATACTTGACTGAAGCATGACTGAAATGACTTTATGGTAGGAAATTTGAAATTAAAATAAACCTAGGCAGTGATTGGCCACAGACAATCATATCATTAGCGCTCAGACGCGAAAGTGGGGTCATTTCTCAATAGTTGTTCAGTGATAGACACAGATTTTAAAGTGTGGTGATTTCCATATGAAAGAAAGTGTAATAAATTTAGGGACGCCATACTATAGCCAGCAGCTCAGCTGAGTTTTGCTAGCAATTCTGTGTTATTTATTCATAATCTGGTAAGATTGAAATTATTTCTTTGTATATTTTGAATATTGTTTCATGTTCGAGTGATTTGATACTGCCATATCGAAATCTAGCCTTACAAACAAGTAGGGATTTGCTCTAGACCCCCCGCCCAAGTCAGGGTCTAGGGACCAACAATGTACATAAACTCCAGCAAGGATTATGCAAGACAGATCAAGTGTTGAGAATAATGAAACATATTACCTGTCCTCTTTTAGAGCAGAAAACTAATAAATATTTTTCAGAATCTATAGTCTGGGAGGATCTATCTGATGTAAAACCACCATGGTAAATGTGCTGTTTGGTCAGAGAGATCTGACCTGTCTGTATGATGTGGTTGTTGTGTCAGTGTTGTGTCCAGACGTGGGTAGAGGATAGATTTTGACACATGGCCCATACTTTGATTGCAGAGCTGCGAGTTTCTGTTGTCAACAAAGCAGTGACTATTCAGTTGGTGACTTTACTCGAGTGTATCTGTGCAGTACTTGTGACAGAGACCACCATTATTGCCCGCCAGCACGGAGAGGTGGGACCATCAGTTTTCAGCACCAGAGCTACAAATATAAGATGAGTGAGCCTCTGGTCTGCTGGACATTCACCAAAGCTGTGTAGTTACTAATACCCCATAAAAATTCCCACCATTTTCTGGACACTGGGTAGTCAATATAGACAGGTGTGATGAGGCCACCCCAACAGCACAAACAGTAACTATCCTCCCAAGTAGATGACTACTAGAACATTTTAATAAAACTAACTAGTATAGTACATATATATGTACACTATTGCATTTATGATATAATATTCCATGCATTTCTTTCATAATCTCTAAATCTTTTTAAGTTCTGGTCAACCTAAAAAATTGATCCAGAACAAAATAAATGTAATATAATTTTATCAAAAAATTTACACTATTGAGTTAGTTCAGTGTGTTGTAATATTTATTAATATTATTAGTCTTGTTAAATATCTGTGGGTATATCTATAACCTATTACACCACACTACATATCATAACCCTAGACACTTTACGTAGCCACATTCATTAAAAAAAAAATTAAATGTGAGGTCGTAGTGGTAGCAAGAAAGGCCTTCTGACAATTCTCAACTACATTTTATTTTCAGGAGCCTTCACAGCTGGCCTCATACAATTACATTTAGTAATATCATCATACAATACCATCAACACCACTACAGCAATATACATAACATTTTTCGCGACTTCTGACAGTCGTTTTCCCAAGTGGATTTTATCCAGGAGACTACGCTGTTTCATAATCGGCACTCACCCCAGAGAAAGCCGATAGGATTTATCATCATCATCATCTTAATTAACAGTTTCTTTTTAGCAACCAGAGTTTCTTTAGCTATTGGAAGTACTGACTACTGTCTACTGTGAACACAAGATCGTCTTTCTTTTTTTGTGACATTGCATATCCAAGACTCAACCACCAAATTAAGCGTCCCCCGTATACAAATTAATTATTAGTGGAGGGACTGGGGCTCAATTCGGAGGATAGAACTACTGGATCATGATACATGTGCATGGATGTTTACGTTCAAGAGATTGTTACACCAAGTTTAGGTAAGGCGTGATTGATGTGGCCACGAATGACAGAGTGAGAGTGAACATTTTCCAGTTACGGAAACTGCACCATCCTTTATTTTTCTTTGCAAATACTTGTGTATTTTTACTGGATAGCTTAAGTAGGAACTTTGTTCTTTTCTTTACTGTCTATTCTATACCCTAGTGTTAATCTGTGACCTTTTGGGTTATTAACTTCTTTTGGGATCTTTTCTCAACAGGGGGGAGGACACTTATTGGGTTATTTCCTATGTCTGTAAACATGATTATATTGATTTCTATATGTTTGATGTTGTAAAGTTTAAGTGATAATAAACTAAACAAAACTTAATTTAGTGTGTTGGTCAGACCCATATCCATTTACCATAGTTTTCACGTTTGTGTGTCTTGTTGTCACACAATTGTGTGTGTGTGAGAGTAGTAAACTTATAATTATAATTATAGGGAGGTTTGAGAGATCGTCATATACTAAAGATATTCGTATAGATAGGCTGGACTAGAGAAACCACTCATTCCAGAGACAGATCTTCACCTTAATCTATTCACTCGTGGAATCTATTCTAACACCTTTCTTTCTCATATACCCCATCCTCTGCTCTACTCAGACGGGACCAAATATATCTCTAACCTATCTTAACATATACGACACACTCCACCTCTCGATGCTGGACCTAGTACAGTGAAGTACTACTATAGCAGTATCTGCTATAGGGCTACCTTTAATAAAGTGGATTGAGAATATCTAAATTCACCATCAGAATCAATAGGCATGTAGCCACCACTGCAAATGGTCCCCTTTTGCAAGAAGCTCGCACCAAAGCATTCATCTGCTCTTACAGTGGTGGTTTTCGTAGCAATATGTTTTATATGAAGAGGTTGTCCGTCCCGAACGCAACCTCAGATTAATCGCTTCTTACAACTATATATACATTTATACTTTTTTTTTTTTAAATTGGTCATACACTTTCCCTGCAGGCACGTGATAACGTCTCCAATTTCATTTCTTGGGGCCGTCAACTGGGAATTCCCGAAGTCTTGAGCTTTGAGACTGATGACCTGGTTCTGAGGAAAAATGAGAAAAGTGTGATTCTGTGTTTGCTGGAAATTGCCAGGGTAAGGTGTTCAAATAGCCTTCAGCTATGTTGTTGAAAGGTTAATGATAACGCAAACATCTTTTATAACCTGCATTTTAAAAGTTTTTTTTTTTAAGAAAGCCTTTTTTTCTTCAGCGACTTCTATTATTATTATTTCTTTATTTTTTTCTCTATCTCTTCGTTGTTTTCATCATTGTACTCGTTGACTTTGTCGTATTATTTTCTTATCCTCTTCTGTCTTCTTTTTTTTTAACTGCTTCTTCTTCGTCTGCTCTTCCTTGTTTTTCCTTGCTACATTTAATTATTGTCCTTATTCTTCTTCTTCCTTTCTTTTCATTTAGAATTATGAGCCCTCAGGGTTGTGTGACCCAACAAGTCTTCTTTAATTCCTCGATTGTTTCTCACTTGTCAGTTCTCCAAGTTGACTTATTCAGTGACACTCTACTCACTCTGTTTCTCACTTGTCAGTTCTCCAAGTTGACTTATTCAGTGACACTCTACTCACTCTGTTTCTCACTTGTCAGTTCTCCAAGTTGACTTATTCAGTGACACTCTACTCACTCTGCCACATTGTTGGTTCCCGGGGGTCTCTGAGAAGACAAAGAAAGAACTGGGATACTGTTTTCTCGTAAGAAAAGGCTAATAAGTTGTCAATGGGACTGGCAAACGCATCTTGTAAAATGAAGGGCTACATAAACCACCGTAGCAAGATCAAATGCTTTGACCTAGTCCTCCCTAAGAGGGCCACCAGCAGTGGCGGATCTTTGTTCCATATGGAAAGAAAGAGATGATAATGATGGCGAAGATGATAATGGTGATGGTTCTACCTACATTACTTCCAGAGCGCCCGCTTGGTCTGAGACTCGCATGGGTGTTTTATAATTACTTTCTTTATGGTGCCTATTGTTTGTTTTTTTCTCTTTGGTCTTATTTGTCTTATGATATAAAATAAAACACACACACTAGGAAGATGTTCGTTGAGCTATACAAGATGTAGGCTGCGTCCACAGAAATAAAAATAAATAAATAAAATAAAAGTAGATGAAGACCTTACAAAAAAATATTGACCAGCTGAGAATTTTTAACCGGAAACAGGTTGTGAAGAAGAACACAGAAGAATGGACAGAGATCAAATTTGCTGCAAAATATTAATCCTTAAAGTTTTCTTGAAGCTATAAACAATGTAGTGGTAGAAGATGAAGAAAATAACGATAGTGATAGTGCTAACAACACAAGGAACAAGAAAATCAAATTATTTGTATAAATTGGCTCAATATGACCTTTATTATTTTTGTTAAACATACAAAAGAAATACACAAAAGGCAGAGAAAAAGAAAAACAAAACAGCATGCTGATACAATATTTTACAGAAGGTGTAATGTTAACAGCTTTCTCAATATTATTTGATCACTGTGGGGGCCGAGTTGCAGAGAATTAACCAGAGCTGGGGAACTGCACCAAGGATGGCCGCTGACCATGCACCGTGGAAGCAGTTTGTGGCTGCCCTACAAGACGCCACCAGGTGTGATGGCCACGGACTGCTTTGACAGTCGGCGGCTAAAGATCATAGAAGAAGACTGTAGTTCTAAGAGTTTTAAAGTTGAACAATGGCAAACGTTGACTCTACTACACATTTATTTTTACTTTAGAGAAAAAAACGTCCAAACTAAGTTTAATGATGCGTCATGAAGCCTATTTTTGTCCGTCATACCAGCGTAACATTCAGACATTCATGATGATAGTCACCCAAAGCTAAGAATGATATATGAGACTTTTTGTCTCGTATTGTTAGCCATACCAAAACTGACTACTGCTACAGACAATAAACGTTTACTCCTGGCAGGTTGGAGCCAAGCTGGGCATGCTAGCGCCAACTTTGATCCAGATGGAGCAAGAAATTGATGCCGAATTGGCAGGAGAAGAGCCAAAACCTCAGATACAGATCATTACTTGTGACATGCGATCTTTGGACGAGAGAGTGAGTACTTACCCGCCTTTGTAGTTTGTCAATTTGCACTAGTTCTGCTCCGTTAGTTATCCCACTTCCGCCTTATGTCGTTTATTCTAGTTTTACCTTCTTTTATGTTTGTGTTTTTGTAGTAACTGTCGTGAGAAATTCTAATCCACATATATAAATTAAAACGTAAATGTAAAGCCTAACAAATAAATTTAATAAAAGGAAAGAAGAATGGTAAAGAACAGTGCTGTCACAATGACTGTACTCGAAATCCCCCTTGTTTTCTCCTGCGTCTGCAAATTGTAACGTTTCACGTTGATAGTAAAAGCCTACTGCTTCAATACCCGCCTTCTACGATAAAACATGTGCTGCATTTCTAAGAAAAACCTTGAGATACGCAGGTTGACCTAGATTTAAAATTCCATTCATGTTTTTATGTCTAGTTTACCTAAAACGAAAGACAGATGGACTAAAGATAGAAAGAAGGGAGGGCTGAAAGCAGGGACACATGCAACACTAAACACGCGTCGCGCGATACACAATTGCTGCCATCACGCGTGTAAGGCCACATGCACTAGGTTTTTTCAAATCGACAGTGATAAAAACACTACCCATACCAGAGTTGGTTTTAAAAACTTACAAAATTCTTATTAGGAAATATGACATTATACTGTTTTACGTTTGAAAAACATGACAGTACCCCAGACACCCTATAAGTTGTGGAAGTGAGGAGGTAGTAACAGCACGACTGTCCTGAAGAAAATGCATATTGGCTCCATTAAATATATATATTTGGGTTCCTTAGGACTTGCTGACAAATAATATGTTAAACGTTACCCAAATAGTCTAGGAATTAACAAATTATAGCCAAAAGAAAATAGTGAGGGTGAAGATGACACAAATTCAGAATCGCTCAGTGGCAGATTTTCCCCACCATTGTACGGGAAATAGGCTGACATGTTACCTCCTATTTGATTGGCGGAAAATAAATGTAAGGCTAAACACGATTAGTCGGACTATAAATACTACTTCTTTGTTGTTAGGGGAAACGTGAGTAGGAGTACTTTTTTGAAAAGCTGTGTAAACATGGCATGATTGGTTAGACCTGCCAATATAGTCAATTAGAGGCGTCAGGTCAACACCACACATTTGCAAATAAACTTACTACAGAATCAGTGCGTTGAGCACCAGTGCATATTTTGCAAAATAAAAGCCTGGGACATCGGCAGATCGAAATTGTGCTATATTCATTGCCGGTCAACGTAATTCTGTGTTATTTCCATGAATTGTGGTAAGCTTGAAATATTTGATATCTTTTTAATGAAAATTGAATGTAAATTGATAATTTATGTCTGTATATATGTGTGGTTCAGTAGCGAACATGAGGTAAAGCCTATATAATGCTCCAGCCTGAACAGAAGGTGTCGGAGGAAAGTAAAACTACATGGAATTGCCAAACAGTACACTGACAACTATTTTATTGACTAGAAAGAAATAATGCTGGAATTGCAGAGGCGTAGTAACCATTAGGGAGGAATATACTGGTGAAAATTGTTTCAGATGAAGATAGCAGTTGGCCTACCGCTCTGAACTCAGTGTTTGTTATGTATTGTGCTCAGTGTAGAAATAGAGTATAAATTAGTTCTGAAGTAGGAGGTACAACCTTCTTGTTTCAGGGACTGTGGTCCTAAAGCTATTGAGCAGTACCTGGTCAGAGCTTTGCTGAATCCAGAGGCGGACAGCATACTCCTTGGTCCATATAGCAAACAGTGAGGTGTCTCCAGAACACAGGGGAGCAATCGAGCAGAGGAGTCTTTTCCTGCCGCCATCACGAAAGTTAAGCCTATGTGGCCAGCTGAGCTCAACATTATGTAACCCCATCTTAAACTGACATTGTATAAAATTAAGAGGGGAAATTAATTGTTTTAATGAACGGAACTGAGAACATCTCCAATACTAGTTCCAACAGAAATAAACACTTGAAGTCATGATGACAAATACCAACATAGCTTGAAAAAACAACACCAGTATTACCTCATATTACCACTACACAACTGACACACATAGGATAAGATTAATAAAATATGTCACTACAAGATTCATATTGATAAATTCTGTACATATAACTTGTAATTAAAATTGATTGTGATTCCTGGTTCACTTTGTATTTGAATCAGGACACATATATATTAATGAAAGTGCTTAATACATATTGATATTTGAAAATTTACCAGTGACTCATCCAAGATAGTCTTATAGAATGTTACATGTGTGTGAGTGTCACAGTGTTGTCAAGTGTGGTGGAATAAATTGACTTGTTTATCTGTCTGTTGTTGTTGTGACTTACACTTCATCATATACATACCCTAGACATTCAACGTAGTCATCACTATATTCAAGAATAATTCTGACTGAGGTATAAATATGTGGTAGCAAGTAAGGTCATCTATAATACACTACCCTTATTAGATATAGATACCTTCACAGCTGATCTCAGTCAGTACACTAAGTCCCCTATAAATATTTATATATCCCACTTTACCACAGTAACTTTTGCAAGAACGATGTGTTCGTATTTACTTTTCAACATTAATCACTTATGTTATCTCTTTTCAACATTAATCACTTATGTTATCTCGTTTCAACATTAATCACTTATGTTATCTCTCTTCATCTGCCTTCTAGACAATTCCTCTACTTTTCTATCTTCCAGACATTTTCGATCAACTGTCAAAATGTATCCTGTCGTTACATCTTCTTTATTAACTCTTCAGGGATGAGAGGTCAGTATTAAGGGTCAATTTTCCCAAATGCTCGAAGGACAGTTTCTGGGGCTGGTATATGTACACTAAGTTTTTGTTTTATTTTGTCCCAATTTTATATTTTATTCATCCTCATTCATTTTCTTTTACAACTAAGCGTAACATTAGCATACTTTAAAAAAAAAACTTGGACAGAACCAACCCTTAAATGTTAACGCTATAATGAAAACTCAAAGCGCCTGAAAAATTCTTTGTGTCAAACATAGGGAAACCAACAAGTCGTTAAAGAGTTAATTTTTTTGTTATTATTTGCCTATGTGTTAATATCTCCCTTTCCGCCAGCAATGAGTGCTATAGTCAAAGTATGGGACATTGTGTCGAATGCTCCTACGTCATATCTTCTCTTGATGCTTTCTTTATCCCTCGTTGTTCCTAACCAGTGTTTTCCAAACTTAAAATAATCGTGTACCACTTATGAGAATTTAGTTTTACCGGCGCACACAAGATAATTTGGGGGTAATTTTAAAAGAATGTTTTATCTATAATCGTGCATATATAATAAATGCTATCAGCCAATGTAATCAACAGAATGTAATCAACAGAATGTAATCAACAGAATGTAATCAACAGAATGTAATCAACAGAATGTAATCAACAGAATGTAATCAACAGAGTGTAATCAACAGAATGTAATCAACAGAATGTAATCAACTGAGAAATACACATCGCTAACAGAACAATAAAAACGTTTTGTTAGCAGTCAGTGCAGTTAAATAATAAATACGCTCAGCTGACAGCCGAAATAAATATTGATAGCAGCCAGTGTAATCAACAGAATGTAATCAACAGAATGTAATCAACTGAATGTAATCAACTGAATGTAATCAACAGAATGTAATCAACAGAATGTAATCAACAGAGTGTAATCAACAGAATGTAATCAACAGAATGTAATCAACAGAATGTAATCAACAGAATGTAATCAACAGAATGTAATCAACAGAATGTAATCAACAGAATGTAATCAACAGAATGTAATCAACAGAATGTAATCAACAGAATGTAATCAACAGAATGTAATCAATAGAATGTAATCAACAGAATGTAATCAACAGAATGTAATCAACAAAATGTAATCAACAGAATGATGACTAAATGCGCTTGAGAACCAAAATATATTCAGCTAATAGCCACTGCAATCAACTGATAAATACAAGCAACCAACAGCCAAAATAGATTATGTCAACAGCCCAGTGCAAACATCTGATAAATAAATGCAGCTGATAGTCAAAATATTTTTATCGTATTTTATAGACATATTTATGTATGAGAGCCGGTCACTACAGACTCTAATATCACGTGTTTAATAAATTAAAAATTGAACAACGATATGTCCATGTAGGGAAGACAAGCAAATAGTAGAACCTGCACTCCAAGACTGTCGGCTCCATGAGAGAAACAGCTTGATAACATTGACAGAAATACATTTAAATCTTCACATAGACATGCAGTCTTTCCCCAAGTTGGGCGTGTCACTGTGACACAGTCCGCCATACGTAAACATCGTTATCGACAGAAGGGTGATCCGGACAAACGAGGCACACACAAATGCCTACTTGGTTGACTTTCTTAATGCGGCGTGTTCTACACGGCCCATGTTCCATCTGCCTGTGCTTGCCAGCTGACCTGCTCATCTTTACATTTGCTGTCTGAAATCCAAAATGGATCGATAACAATCTGGCAAACACGCCTTCTGGCCCTTTAGTTTGTTGTTTTTTCCCCCTCTGCGTCGGGTTCTCTCTAAATCTTTGTCTGGGTGAACATACACCAACTTTTAGAATCATGTATGTGTTGTTAAGAACCATAAAATGTACGGTTCATTTTTTAGATGATACAAAGCCCAGTATGAATAGAGCTCTATCAGTTACCACTTCGCATTTAAAAACAGTAGATAATCTAGTTTTAGGGCACGGGGAAACCACGGGGTAGTTGGACAACATTACAGATATCTTACAACAAGAGCCCACTGCAGACAATGGGTCACACTTAGCTCAAGAACCAAAACTTCAGCTTCCAACTACGCTTCACAGAAATAGTGGACCGATAAAGTAAAAGTAAAGAACGTTAAATGTCCGGGTGTGTGACTTTTGAGTGGCTGACGTCTGCGTTCCGCGTGCAGTTCTCGTGGGTCTCTGAGGAGACAATGAAAGAACAGAACTACTATACCTCAAACGAATGAGGCGACGAATATAAGGTTGTGCATTGGGCTGGCAATATCATCATGTAGAACAAATTTATACAGAAACCAGTGCCGCAAGAACACGTGTATGCTTCGAGGCAGACTTCCAGCAAAAAAATCAGCTGCAGTGGCGGGAAACTGCATGCCCCAATAAGAAAATGAAGGTTCATGGATGAACATCTCCTGTGCTTTGGTTAAAGAACAATGCCTGAGTGGCAGTGTTTTGTGCGGTGAGGAATTGATTGGAAGAACAAGTCAAGTAACTGAAATCAAGGTTCGGCAACCGGTCCATTGCGGTGTACCAGTCTATCACAGGTGGAGATTTGGTAGACCTTTAGGTGACGGAGGGGAGAAAAAGAAGGAATTTATAAGCTAGAGACAACTCGGACTGGCCCTGTCGCACCGGCATTGTCACGGTATTGCCTCCACTTAGCTCTGCAGTAGTGGTCCAACAGTGGCCAAAACTCAAGAGTAACTAATGTGGGTCTTCAAAGGTGTCTACCTTTGCACAAGATTACTCTTGGCAGAGTTGTAGATAGAAGGATAATGATGCTTCTACCTCCAGGGAGTTTTCACAAGATATTCAGAAAAGCGAGAACAATGCTGCATTGGCTGAGCACGTTAACTCTAGTATCTGGCTTCAACTTTTGTGAAGGATTATGTAATAATCGTACAAGCTCGTACAAGCCCCCAGCTGAGTTAATTCAGCGAATTTCCTCTTATTATTATTTAGCTCTGTTTACGTGTATTTAAGAAAGTGTCTGAGACTGTGACAGAACGTCTGAACATGCTCTTTTGTGGGATCTCTCACACTTTCATCCCTCCGGCAGTACCCTTTCTTTTTCTTCATTTTTTTTAACCCATTCTCTTTTATTTGGCATAAATCATGCCTTTTAATTTGTATTTTCACTATTTTGCTCTGTGCTGGACATAGCATGGTGAATTCTCTAACACGCCACTCCCTATGGCAGTATTTGCTACGGGAGTAATGCGTATCTTATTGTTTCACACTCCACTCCCAGACTGTTGTTACGATTCGCCAGGCTTGGTGACCCGGCCAGCGATAATATTGTATCGCCTAATCTGTCTGACCTCCTGTGGAAACGGGGTGGTCAAACATTTGACCCCATTGGAAAGCTGTTGATCAAGTTGACACAAGCCGGTATGATGATACGATGAAAGAAGACCACCCGTTCTGACTAGACAACTGTCTGGCGGAGGCACGCAGATAAAGGTGATAAACAGAGGTGCGCCGGAAGTCTTAGGTAACGAAATGACATCACTGTGTAAGAGGCTACGCGTGTATATTAAATTTAATATTTTCAAATACGCGTGGGATGAGTAATGATAAACTTCCCCACCCAAACCGTGCTAGATAGATTGGATTAGTTCGCCAGAATCTACAATGATATGATTGGTACTTTCGGCGGAAACATAGCTGGGATTTGAAACTAAGGATTGTGAGATATAATCTAACAAACTCTGAGTCAAAACACACAGAACAGACAGACTGCATCGCAGCGTCAACTCAACACCTCCTACAAGCCATAGGAAAGAGGATAGGACTTACAATTCCACAACTATAAGTACCAGATTGAGTATTGGGCAACTTTGGAATTTACAAGTAAACCCGCAATTTTAATACACGACTGGAAACTTGGGAATTTTATCACAAGGAGTCATAAGAGGAATTATAGATTTCTAGACCAAGTGTCTCACCCGTCATAAGAGGAATTATAGATTTCCAGACCCAGTGTTTCACCCGTCATAAGAGGAATTTCTCAGACTTAAGTGATTCGAACAGCAACTAAATACAGGGCTGTCGGTCCATTGTAATCTGCGCCAGGAGAAGTGTGTATTCCCAAAATTTTGGGGTAAGTGTAAACAATTTATTTAATAATGTAAATTTTACAGGTTTCTTGCTAAATGGTTACATATATGAGGCTGGCAACTTCAACAAATGAAAATAGTACATGCATGAAACACCACTGCAAGAGATGGTGATTGTTTCTGACTAGTGTGCGGGAAACCCGACAGAAGAGCGACCCATAACCCCGACGGGAGTAGCGACGAGTAATGAGTAATGATATATCACATGTGCCTAAAGTGTATAGAATCATGTTGTGAGATTTATATACCTTTTCTAATTGTAATTCAGGCAAATCATTATCCATGCACTCCAGACGCAATTTCCTAGTTGACACCCAGAAGGATATTGGTGAATTTTCATCAAATTCCCTGAGTTACATTGTGTGGGACAGGAATTTAATTCTTCTGAGAGGTTAACATTTGTGGTTGGAGCGCATGACAATGGGCCTGTTAGTTTGCGGAGAACAAATGTACTGAGGCATTTGTTTCTTTCTAATTTGTCACAGTTCGTGGTTACTAGACATCAGACTTAAGTACTGAAGTTCCTACGCCACTAGTGTGAGAGAGGAGTACCACCACTAACCACCTACAGTGGACGAATTATGTGGAGAAGTGTACTCATCACCAAAAAGAAGTGACCGAAACCACAGCTGCAGGACTCATCTGGAGTTAAGTTGTGTGTAACATGCCTGTGAAACATGGACAGTGTATAGCAGACATGCCAAGAAGCTTAATCATTTCCACATGAGCTGTCTTCGCAGGATCCTCAGGATCAAGTGGCATGATAGAGTATCTAATTCTGAGGTCCTCAACAGAGCACATATCTCAAGCATCTACACATTGCTGCAGAGGGCCCAAACTAGATGGGCCGGACATGTTGTTCGCATGCCCGAAAAACGCATCCCAAAGCAGTTGATGTACAGCGAACTCTCCACGGGTAAGCGAACAGCAGGGGGACAAAAGAAACGCTTCAAAGACACACTGAAAGCATCGTTGAGCAGCTTCAAAATTGATGTCTCCTCCTGGGAGACTATCGAACAGGATCGCTCTGCCTGGCGGACAAACATTACTCAAGGTGCTCGCATTGCAGAACAGAATTTAGCTGATAAGGCAGAAGGCAAGCGTGCTGCAAGAAAGGCCAGAATGCACAGCAACACTACTATCGACTCTAACCATGTGTGCCCCGTATGTGGCAGGGCCTGTAGGGCCAAAATAGGATTAATTAGTCACATGAGATCACGGCACAGATGTGTCACAACTCAAGTCTGAAGCTGTCGCCATCTTCGCTTGCGATGGGCAACTATTATTATAACAGGCTACAGCAAAAATACGGACATTATTATTATTAATGCCCTACCAAAACCTCAAAGAGGAAAAAGGTAATATAACTTTCACCCAATTTTCCATATTTATTTTCCCATGTTACAGACTAATTGACTATTAAATTTGTTGTATGTTATTTTAAACTAAACAATAATAGTTGATTCAGTTTATATGTACGAAAGCAAACGTATGAGCCAGTTCTTCCTGATAAATAAATAAATAAATAAATAAATATATATATATATATAGATATATATATATATAGATATAGATATATATATATATATATATATATATATATATATATATATATATATATATATATATATATATATATATATATATATATATATATATATATATATATATATATATATACTTACTTACTTAGTCGTTCCCCTTCTACCGTGAGGTGTAGAGGTTTGGAAGAGAGAGCGCCAGACTATCTTATCGGCTGTCTTCCTCCTGGCCTGGTTCCATTCTAGTCCTCGATCCTTCAAAGATTGTCTAATGTTGTCCTCCCAGCGGACTCTGGGTCGTCCTCGGGGTCTGGATCCTTGGCTCTTTGTTTCCCATGCTTGTCGTTGTGGTAAAGTGGGATGTTATAAATATTTATAGGGGACTTATTGTACTGACTGAGATCAGCTGTGAAGGTATCTATATCTAATAAGAGTAGTGTATTATAGATAACCTTACTTACTGCCACATATGTATACCTCAGTCAGAATTATTCTGGAATAGTGTGATGACTACGTTATATGTCTAGGGTATGTGTATGATGAAGTGTAAGTCATAACAACAACAGACAGATAAACAATTTAATTTATTCCACCACACTTGACAACACTGTGACACTCACATACATATAACACTCTAAGAGGATATCTTAAAGGAGTCACTGATAACTTTTCAAATAACAATATGTATTCAGTGCTGTCATGAATATATATGTGTCCTGATTCAAATACAAAGGGAACCAGGAATCACAATCAATTTTAATTACAAGTTATATGTACAGAATTTATTAATATGATTCATGTAGTGACATATATTATTAATGGTATCCTATGTGTGTCAGTTGTGTAGTGGTAATATGAGGTAATACTGGTTTTGTTTTGTTCAAGCTCTGTTGGTATTTGTCATCATGACTTCAATAGTTTGTTTCTATTGGAACTAGTATTGGAGATGTTCTCAGTTCCTGGTATTAAAACAATTAAATTCCCCTCTTAATTTTAGTTTACAGTGTCATTTTAAGATGGGGGTACATAATGTTGAGCTCCATGGCCACACTCTCTTATCTTGCGTGATGACTGCAGTAAAAGACTCCTCTGCTCGATTATTTAAATGAGTTCTGGAGCCACCCCACTGGTTGCTATATGGACCAAGGAGTATGCTGTCCACCTCTGGCTTCAGCAAAGCTCTGACCAGGTGCTGCTCAATAACTTTAAGACCACGGTCCCTGAAACAAGAAGGTTGTACCTTCTACGTCAGAACTAATTTATACTCCATTTCTACACTGAGCACAATACATCACAAACATTGAGTTCAGAGCGTTAGGCCAACTGTCAGCTTCATCTGAAATACTTTATACCAGTATTTCCCTCCCTAATGGTTACTACGCCTCTGCAATTCCAGCATTATTTCTTTCTAGTTAATAATCTAGGTGTCAGTGTACTGTTTGGCCATTCCATGCAGTTTTACTTTCCTCCGACACCTTCTGTTCAGGCTGGAGCACTATAGGCTTTACATCATGTTCGCTACTGAACCACACATATATATATAGACATAATTTATCAATTTACATTCAATTTTCATTAAAAGATATTGAATATTTCAAGCTTACCACAATTCATGGAAATAATAATAAACAGTTTCGTTGACTGGCAATGAATATAGCACAACTCCGATCTGCCGATGTCCCAGGCTTTATTTTATAAAAAATATACACTGGTGCTCAACGTACTGTTTCTTAGTAGGTTTATTACAAGATGTGGCAATGAACAGACGCTCTGAATTGAGTATATTCGTAGCTCTACCCAATCAAACCATGTCTACACATCTTTTCAAAAAAGTACCCCTTTCTCACGTTTCCCCTGACAACACAAGATAGTATTTATAGTCCGACCAATCGTGTGTTTAGTCTTTCATTTGTTGCGCTCCAATCACATAGGAGTTAACATGGTAGGCTATTTCCGTAACGTAATGTTTTTTCAAACACGTTATAAAAAAATTTTATGAGCAGAAATGATTTCATGCTGTCAGGCACCCCCACTATTTTATTTTGGCCATAACTTGGTAATTCCTAGACTATTTGCGTAACACTTAACATATTATTTGTCAGCAAGTCCTAAGGAACCCAAATATACAATTTAAGGGAGCTAGGTGGCTGCGTTCAAAATGTGCATTCTCTACCACCTCCTGTTCACTTCAATCCCCATGTGGTGTCTGGGTACTGTCATGTTTTCAAACGTAAACCGGTATAATGTCATAATTCCCAATAAGCGTTTTTCAGGATTTTAAAACCTAACTCTGGTATGGGTAGTGAATTTTATCACTGTCGATTTGAAATAAAGTTAGTGCATGTGGCCTTACACGCGTGATGGCAGCAATTGTGTATCGCGCGACGCGTGTTTAGTGTTGCAGGTGTCCCTGCTTTCTGCCTCTCCCTTCTCTCTATCCTTTAGTCCATCTGTCTTTTAGTTACGCCGTGTATAAAATGGAATGAATGAAATATTAAATTTAGGTCATTGATCAGCTTGCGTATCTCAAGGTTTTTCCAAGAAATACAGTACACGTTTCATTGAAGAAAGCGTGCAGCGACACAGTAGGCTTTTACTATCAACGTGAAAGCGTTACAATTTGCCGACGAAGTAGAAAACAAGGGGGATTTCGAGTACAGGCATTGTGACAGCACTGTTCTTTACCATTCTTCTTTCCTTTTATTAATTTTATTTGTTAGGCTTTGCATTTACGTTTTAATTTATATATGGGGATTAGAATAATTCACGACATCTCCCCTCTTAAAACAGACATTATATGTCAGTCCTTTATTCTATATACACATAGAGAAATTTATTATTATTTCTGGGGTTTACGGTGATTCTCATCACACGGATGGCGGCTTAAAAAATCCGCTCCCAAATTTGTTTTTCCAGATATATACTCAATGCTAAAATTATAGGGAGCCAAAAGCAAGGACCATCGGAGTAACCTAGAGTTCTCATGCCTAGCCTGGGCTAGAAACGATAAAGGTTTGTGATCCGTTTGCAACTTAAATGCCTTCCCATACAGATAAATATTGAATTTCTTTATTGCCCATATTACTGCAAGACATTCTTTTTCGCTAGTTGAGTAGTTGATTTCAGCTTTATTCAATTTTCTGCTAGCATATGCCACTGGGCTTAATTCCCCATCCAATGCATCTGATTTCTGTAGTAGAGTTGCACCCAACCCAATATTACTGGCATCCGTCCTTACTATGAATTCTTGACTTAAGTCAGGTAATTTCAAAATAGGTTTTACTTGTGAGCTTTTCCTTCAATTCTTGGTAAGCCATTTCACATTGTGGTGTCCATGTAATGCGATCTGGATGTCCTTTACGTGTCAAATCAGTTAACGGTGCACATATGGAATTAAAGTTTTTGATATACTTCTGGTAGAAACCACATAATGAGACAAAGGATCTCACGTCCTTCTTGGTTTGTGGTCTCGGGGCTTTCTTTAGTTTCTCTAAATTCTTTGGGTCAGGGGTCATGTTTCCCTGATAAACTGTGTGTCCCAAAAATTCCAATTCTTTACATCCAACGCAACATTTGGTTGGTCGGGCTGTTAAATTTGCTTCCCTAAGTCGATCAAACAGCATCTTCAGAGAGTCAATGTGTTCCTCTAATGTTTCTGTTGCTATAAGGATATCATCCATGAAATTTGTTATACATGGATTATTCAGAGGGTCCAATAATTTTCTCATCATTCTAGAGAAGACACTAGGCGCATTCTTCAATCCAAATGGCAATCTATTAAACTCATAGTGTCCTTCTGAGGTACTAAAAGCTAGGTATGGTCTAACCTCAGGCTTTACTGGAATCTGATAGTATCCTTTACTCAGATCCACTTTTGAGAAATATTTAGCTTTATTTAGTCTGGCAAACAGCTGATTTGTATCCGGCAATGGATCCACCTGTCCTTCTGTAATAGCATTCAGTCTCCTGTAATCTATACAGAGTCTATGTTCTCCAGAGGGCTTCCTTAAGAGTACAACACCGGAACTATATGAGGATTCACTGTGCGAAATAATTCCTTCCTTCAACAGATAGTCTATCTCTTCCTTCAAAGCTTTCTCCTTAGCAAACGGAATCGAATATGGTTTCATACAGACAGGTGTGGGGTCTATCAGTTTCATATCATATTCCAATAGGTTTGTATGCCCTGGTCGGTCTGTTAACACCTCTGCATGATTATTTAGAACCTGTTGCACTCTCTCTTTCTGAGTTTTTGTTAAATGTGTACTGATTTTCACCTGTGCTGCTGTCTCACAGGGGGTGTAATGGATATTCAAATGATGAAAGTGGTTCCTTTTTCATCTCCATGGCGATGGACAAGGTCAACAAGTGTGTCTCTTCCTGATGTTCTCTTTCCAAATATTTCTTCAGGAGATTCACATGATAGATTTTTTTCTTTCCCCTTCTTATCTATCTTATAATTTGTTCTAGACACCTTCTCTAAAACTGTATATGGACCTTGCCATCCAATCTGTAACTTATTCTGACTCCCGGGGAGAAGAAGCAGTACCTTCTCTCCCACAGCCAAATCTCTGTCTTTCGCCTTCCTGTTATAATAGGCAGCATGTTTCTTCCTGGCTTGTTTCAAATTTTCATTGGCAAGTTTCCAGCCAGTTTTTAAACGAGTGGTCAGCTCATTCACATATTGGTATGAAGATGTAATGTTTTCCTCTGCCTTTTCATCAGTCCACGTTCTTAACAAAGCTACATATGGACCTTTAATTTTGTGGACCTATTTGTCCATGCACCGGTATGGTCTCTTCCACTCGAAGCGCTATAGTGATGATTTTTCTTCCCTGAATTATCATTCACAAAACGACCGCTACCAATTCTTTTCCTGGGGCTTTCTCCCCACTTAAAATTCTTGATGAGAGATTTCCTCTCTACATCCTCTTCCTCCAGTTTGTTTAAGTCCGATTGAGGGATTTTCGGCTTATCCTGGGGTAAGACATCCTTCTGCACTTTCCGCATAGTGGCCATTGTAAAACAGTTAAGTGAAGCTTGTCCGTGAAAAGGGGCTTCCCATTTCATTTGGTCCACTTTATCAAATTTATATTTCTTTTTATGGTCAGGCCTAATTTTGCCCCTTGGCGTGTCCAGGTCCTGATCAATGTTCCCACTTGTGGGTGTTCCCTCATGTGCTATGCTACACCTTTCTACAAAATTCTCAATGTCCCATCTTGCTTTGGGCCAATAATAATTGTGAGCCACCTTTTGGATGATGGTACCTATTTTCTCATGGTCCCCATCTGGTTTCACATGTAGGCTCCTTATTAAGTCTGCCCTATATCTTTTAGGAAGTACCAGCTGTCCCTGACCTTTGGATCTAGCTCCAGTCTTCCTATACATCAACTTGTTTTTCATGTAAAAATCTCCCTTGCCTGGAGTTGTATGACAAGTTGACAATTTCCTGAAACAAGGCTTGAGTGTTTTGTCCCCAGCCTGTGCCTTCCTCATCTCTTCTGGAGTGGTATTCAACATAATATCCTCTTCCTGTCTTTAGGACGACCTGACCTGAAGGGTTGCCATGTACACAGGTTTCCTTCTACAATGGTCAGTGTCATGATTGTTCATCTTACAATTTTTACACCACCTTTTTCCTTGGTTGAAAGATTTTCTTTCATCATATTTCCTTTCATCGAATTGTGGGGTTTTATTTTTATTTTCATACCGTGGCCTATCAAACTGGTGCTTACCTTTGTTTTGATCCCTAGGATCAAATTTATTAAAGTTCTGTGGTGCCCTAAAGTTATCCACTTGTTTCTTTTTATTACCTGTTACCTCTGCTTGAGCTGCTTGATACCTTTCAGCAACATTTAGCAACTCACCCAGCCTCTCTGCACCTTGTTCCATGAGAAACTTTCTCAGGTCTGGAGCCATGGACTCTCTTAATTGCTCTATAAGGACCATTTCCTTAAGATCTTGGGTTTTCCCCAGAGAAGTCCATTTCTCCAAGTATGTCTCTATTCGTGCAGAGAACTGGTGATAGGTTTCACCTGACAGTAGTTTAGCATTCCTAAATTTTTTTCCTATAAAATTCTGCATTCTTTTCATATCTTAACAAAAGAGCCTGCTTTAGCATGTCATAATTTTCCTGATCACTTCTGCTCATTTTTGCAAAAACTTCATAAGCTGCCCCACGAAGTCCCTGAGATAACTTTAAGCTCCACCTTTCTCTCTCTAACCCATATGTGGTAGCTAATAGTTCATACCTATTTAGATAGCTCTCTATATCATCGTCTTTCTCAACAAAATGATCTAAATGAAAATTCATAGCTGAGGTTGAGGCTCCCTGGCTAGCAGTTTCATCAGAGGCAAAGGGACTGGCACCATTTTCAGGAGCATGGCCTTGAAACTCAAACTCCCTTAGTCGTAACTCGTGTTCCCTTTGTAATCTCTTCTCCTCCTTTTCTGCTTCCCTTTCTGCAGCTAATCTCTTTTCTTCTCTTTCTGCAGTCAATTTCTTCTCTTCCCTTTCTGCAGCTAATCTCTTTTCTTCTCTTTCTGCAGTCAATCTTCTTTCTTCTGCTTCCAATTTCTTAGCCTCAGCCTCAATCTGCAACCTCTTAGTCTCAGCCTCTAATTTTCTTTCGGCCTCTTTTTCTAATCTTCTTTCTTCCCGTTCAATATATTTGTCACATTCAGCAGTGACATAAGAAATCATAATTTGCCCGTCCATTCCTAACTCTTTCGCAGTCTGTACAGCAGCAGATCGAAATTTTGCCAGGTCGGCCATTGTCTAACAGATAAATGTCTAAACAATTTTATCTATGACTAATTAACTCAAGACAACACAGGCACTGTGAGCTCAACCTTATTTATTTTCACCCAAGGATACCTTTTAATTCTTATTATTCCCTGAAGTGAGTTACCCCCAATATTTGTAATAGGGAAAGATTCAAAATCCCGAGGGCGAGACCCCAATATATGTGGTAAAGTGGGATGTTATAAATATTTATAGGGGACTTATTGTACTGACTGAGATCAGCTGTGAAGGTATCTATATCTAATAAGAGTAGTGTATTATAGATAACCTTACTTACTGCCACATATGTATACCTCAGTCAGAATTATTCTGGAATAGTGTGATGACTACGTTATATGTCTAGGGTATGTGTATGATGAAGTGTAAGTCATAACAACAACAGACAGATAAACAATTTAATTTATTCCACCACACTTGACAACACTGTGACACTCACATACATATAACTCTCTAAGAGGATATCTTAAAGGAGTCACTGATAACTTTTCAAATAACAATATGTATTCAGTGCTGTCATGAATATATATGTGTCCTGATTCAAATACAAAGGGAACCAGGAATCACAATCAATTTTAATTACAAGTTATATGTACAGAATTTATTAATATGATTCATGTAGTGACATATATTATTAATGGTATCCTATGTGTGTCAGTTGTGTAGTGGTAATATGAGGTAATACTGGTTTTGTTTTGTTCAAGCTCTGTTGGTATTTGTCATCATGACTTCAATAGTTTGTTTCTATTGGAACTAGTATTGGAGATGTTCTCAGTTCCTGGTATTAAAACAATTAAATTCCCCTCTTAATTTTAGTTTACAGTGTCATTTTAAGATGGGGGGTACATAATGTTGAGCTCCATGGCCACACTCTCTTATCTTGCGTGATGACTGCAGTAAAAGACTCCTCTGCTCGATTATTTAAATGAGTTCTGGAGCCACCCCACTGGTTGCTATCTGGACCAAGGAGTATGCTGTCCACCTCTGGCTTCAGCAAAGCTCTGACCAGGTGCTGCTCAATAACTTTAAGACCACGGTCCCTGAAACAAGAAGGTTGTACCTTCTACGTCAGAACTAATTTATACTCCATTTCTACACTGAGCACAATACATCACAAACATTGAGTTCAGAGCGTTAGGCCAACTGTCAGCTTCATCTGAAATACTTTATACCAGTATTTCCCTCCCTAATGGTTACTACGCCTCTGCAATTCCAGCATTATTTCTTTCTAGTTAATAATCTAGGTGTCAGTGTACTGTTTGGCCATTCCATGCAGTTTTACTTTCCTCCGACACCTTCTGTTCAGGCTGGAGCACTATAGGCTTTACATCATGTTCGCTACTGAACCACACATATATATAGACATAATTTATCAATTTACATTCAATTTTCATTAAAAGATATTGAATATTTCAAGCTTACCATAATTCATGGAAATAATAATAAACAGTTTCGTTGACTGGCAATGAATATAGCACAACTCCGATCTGCCGATGTCCCAGGCTTTATTTTATAAAAAATATACACTGGTGCTCAACGTACTGTTTCTTAGTAGGTTTATTACAAGATGTGGCAATGAACAGACGCTCTGAATTGAGTATATTCGTAGCTCTACCCAATCAAACCATGTCTGCACATCTTTTCAAAAAAGTACCCCTTTCTCACGTTTCCCCTGACAACACAAGATAGTATTTATAGTCCGACCAATCGTGTTTAGTCTTTCATTTGTTGCGCTCCAATCACATAGGAGTTAACATGGTAGGCTATTTCCGTAACGTAATGTTTTTTCAAACACGTTATAAAAAAATTTTATGAGCAGAAATGATTTCATGCTGTCAGGCACCCCCACTATTTTATTTTGGCCATAACTTGGTAATTCCTAGACTATTTGCGTAACGTTTTTACATATTCTTTGTCAGCAAACCCTAAGGAATCCAAATATCTCAATCTAAGGGAGCTAGGTGGCTGCGTTCAAAATGTGCATTTTCTACCACCTCCTGTTCACTTCAATCCCCATGTGGTGTCTGGGTACTGTCATGTTTTCAAACGTAAACCGGTATAATGTCATAATTCCCAATAAGCGTTTTTCAGGATTTTTAAAACCTAACTCTGGTATGGGTAGTGAATTTTATCACTGTCGATTTGAAATAAAGTTAGTGCATGTGGCCTTACACGCGTGATGGCAGCAATTGTGTATCGCGCGACGCGTGTTTAGTGTTGCAGGTGTCCCTGCTTTCTGCCTCTCCCTTCTCTCTATCCTTTAGTCCATCTGTCTTTTAGTTACGCCGTGTATAAAATGGAATGAATGAAATATTAAATTTAGGTCATTGATCAGCTTGCGTATCTCAAGGTTTTTTCCAAGAAATACAGTACACGTTTCATTGAAGAAAGCGTGCAGCGACACAGTAGGCTTTTACTATCAACGTGAAAGCGTTACAATTTGCCGACGAAGTAGAAAACAAGGGGGATTTCGAGTACAGGCATTGTGACAGCACTGTTCTTTACCATTCTTCTTTCCTTTTATTAATTTTATTTGTTAGGCTTTGCATTTACGTTTTAATTTATATATGGGGATTAGAATAATTCACGACAGTCGTGGTATCCGATCTTCTCCCATTCTGCAGACATGGCCAAACCATCTTAATTGGGACTGTTCTACTTGGGTCTGCAGGGGGTAGGATTTAAGGCCTTGACGTATCGTCTGGTTGCGTACCATGTCTCTTCTTGTTACTTCAACCACCTTCCTCAGATACCTCATTTCTGAGGTTTGGATCTGGCTTTTATGAGTTGTAGTCATTGCCTATGACTCGCATCCGTATGTCAAGACTGGGACATAGGTGGAGCGGTATACAGCCATCTTCGTTTTCTTACCAACCTCTCTCTTGCTGAGGAATCCTCGATTTATGGCCTGAAAAAGTCTCCCAGCTGCTGCTTTTCGAGTGGCCAACTCTTCTTTGATGCCTCCCTTTCGGTCTATAATAGCTCCGAGGTATTTAAAGTGGTCGACCTGCTCCAGGACCTGTTCTCCCAGCTTAATCTTATATATATTAGCAAAGCCGAGAAGCGCAAAGCAAACAATCAATTATCACTGGAGGGAGTGTAAAATGATAAGAAAATACCAAATATCTGCTTAATAGCAGAGGAAAAAAATGGGCGACCACGGATATGTTCATGTAATTTAGTACACACACACACACAAAAGTAAATCCCCGCAGGTCCTCGGTTGCCTACTCCGCTGACTTGGATGATTCCAGCTGTTGACGCTAATCTTTGAGGATATGATATCTGTTGTGATTGAAGTGCTGTTCAAGCTGAAAATGTGTGAAGGACGAGTGAGAAATTTGTTTTATATCGTTGGCGTCATCATCTGGCGAACCACGTTGCACTGTTTCGTTAGGTTTGTGGATCCAATTTCAACAGACGTTTCTTTTAGGTCACCTTCCTTAACTTTCGACTGTCACCAGCCAGCCTTCAAGATAACAGGTGTGTGTGTGTAAGTCTCTTGGTCTGGTCTCTACCCCTCGACCTGCCCGACCTGGGAAACCCTGCTGGTAGCTGTGCTACCGCCGGCATAGTTAGAAAGAAAGATCTGTGGGTCAGAAGTAAACAAGAAAACTCGGAGCAACCGGTAAGAAGCAATAAACGAACGGAGAAGGTCTGAGCAGTTACACGAGCAGCAATCTCATGTAGAATGTTTCAGACATAGTCATACAACACTATGGGGAAGAGAACGAGGGAAGAACAAGCGTTACATACAGATTAATATGCGTGTTCATACATAAAGTGACTTTCGCAGTTAAGCTGTGAATTTCCTCTGAATTCTTCAGTTTTTCCTCTTTCTAAATGTGTCGTAGTGGCTAAGAGGCTTGGCGTCCGCCTCTGATTCTAAAGGTATCGGGTTCTCTCCCAGTACAGGGAATATAATTTATAGAATTTTTTTTTCAGAACCAGTGGTTCCTAATTATGGCACACTCCCCCCTGATCTCCCGAGTAGTGGTATCAGATGCTTAGCTTTCTCGGATAAGGGCGAAAAAATTGGAGTCCTGTGTGCAAGTTGCGCAAGTTAAAACCCCTTAGCAGTTGGAAATCGTTTAAAACAAAAAATTTAAACTTATGGCCCGCTGCCCTGGCATAGTTTAGAAAATTAGGAAACCCATCCATCATAAAAATGTTTATAGGATGTGTGATTCCTGTATACATCGCCAGTGCTACGGAATTCGTGATTTGTGCTGACATCATCCTTGTGTGATTGTCACAGGTAGGAATAAATTGTGAATCTATCTGAGTTCAGACAGATTGTGAATGCGAAGATGTGAAATAGATGAGAATAGAGTCACTAATGAGATTATGAGAAGAGATATGACTTCTGAAGAGTGTTGGGCCACGTCTTCAGCCTCCTGCGACTTACTTTTCTAAGTCAATCTACTTCTCGCCCTGCTATGCTCATAAATAACATTAAGGCAGTAAGGGACAACGTTACGTCATACAGTGACAGTTATAAGAGAAGAGATTCTGACCACACTAAGTAATTTTGTGTTTTTATTAAATCAACAAAAAAACGACAACCACAAAAATAGGAAAATCAGTATGCCTTCAAAATGTCTGAAGACTAAAAAGAACAGTCAACTTCACCAAACAAAAATATTGGCCAACACACACTTTACCACACCACTAGGCTCAATTGCACACACACTGAAATTCGTTCAATCCACCCAAACAGTCCGTGAGTTCTTAACAATCCAGCTGTCGTAACTTACCGGGGGCCCCCAGTTCATGTGAAGAAACAGCATATCCTGTCTTTTTTTATGATTAATCCTGCATTGCAAGCACTCCTGCACGTAGGTGCCTAGCACTGTTCTGTGAATGCATTCATCCAATGGATAAGGAGATAAGCTCACGTAGAAATGAGTGTCAATTTATTCCAGCGCGCACCCACTTTCAAAGGGCACGAGTGATGGCAATGAATGCTAATGCATTAGCTCCAGCACACCTGCGAAATTCCTCTTAGCCGGTCACTAGATACATCGGCTCACAAATTAGAATAACGAATATAAGTGAGGGCTCCCTAGATGCGCCTCAAATGGGTGATAAGTAACCTGAAAAAACCCCACAAGTGCTGCGACTGGTAACTCGTTGGCTTCTATTTCGTGGCTGTAAGCTAGTATAATCCACGGTGACAGGGTGTAAAGGGGTTACACCTATGTTGCCTAGAGGAATGACTGGCAATTGTAACGGCCTATAATGTGATGGGCGTTATGGAATTACTCTACGCAAGAAAAACAAACATCCGTTAGAGTGGTCGGCTGACAAGGCGTGTTGTCAGAATAACTTGGGGCTGCGAACATGGGGCAAAATAAATATAATCCAAATACACTTTCTGCTATCTGCCCAAATCTTATCATGACGACTCGTTTTGGGCTCGTAATAGAGCACAGACAGCTTCAATCTTGACCTGTTCTGGAAAAGACAGATAATCAAGAAAATATACATAACTACGCCACCATAGACACCCGAGACTTAACATTTACAACCATAATTGACTGCACAGTCTTTTCTCTCAGAACGCTAGACTGCAGCACAAAGAAGAAAATGACCAAAATGGTGCTGCCATATTTATATATCCTGTCACCAGTGCTCTTTAATATATATCTAGAACATATTATGCAGGAGGCTCTCTACGATTATAAATCAACCATATCGATTGGAGGCCGACCTCTGTGCAACCTACGTTTTGCTGATGATATTGATCTGATAGCTGGATCAGAATCAGAACTTCAAGACCTTACCTCTAGACTGGAGAAAGTAACAAGAACGTATGGGATGGAAATTAATATAGAAAAAAGCAAGATATTGGTGAATAGCCATAAGAAACATGTTCCGACCAACATTACGTTAAATGGGCAAACGTTAGAAGAAGTTAACACCTTTAAATATCTCGGGTCCACTATATGTAGTGATGGAAGATCAAGTAAAGAAATCAAGACAAGACTTGAGATGGCCTCAGCTGCCATGACAAGGTTGAATGTGATCTGGAAAAGTAACATCAGTTTTCCTGTGAAGATCAAATTATACAAATCACTTGTATTATCTATTCTCTTGTATGGGTGTGAGGGCTGGACACTCACTGCAGATACGGAGCGAAGGATTCATGCTTTCGAGCATAAATGTTATAGAAGAATTCTGCGCATTTGCTATAAAGAGCACAAAACAAATGTCTATGTTAGAGAGAAGATAAACACCTATGCAGGCCACCAAGAACCACTTTTGTCAATAGTGAAACGTCGAAAGCTTGCCTGGTTTGGGCATGTAACTCGTCATGACTCCCTCTCGAAAACGATCCTTCAGGGAATAGTCGAAGGTAAACGGAGAAGAGGAAGGCAGAGAAAATCCTGGGCTGATAACATCAAAGAATGGGCAGGACACGGTTTTTCCACACTTGTACGCATTGCTGAGGATAGAGAGCAGTGGAGGACCCTGTCTGCTGATGCTTCCACCATGGCACCCCTACGACCCATGACGGGTTACGGGCTGAGATGAGATGATGATATATATATGTATATATATATATATATATATATATATATATATATATATATATATATATATATATATATATACACGTATAAATAAGCTAACACCCCCAAAATTTACAATAAGTAAAGTACGGTGTGCTTACCAAATCAAGGAATTATCTCCACACAAATACAGTTACAAAAACGGCTCTCAACCGTAGTACAGACTGGCAGCATAATCCTAGACGAAGGAACTGGTGAGGCGAGTTAGAGACCAGCCCTATTATACTAAGAAAAATGTCAGACGTTCGGTTTGCATTCGCAGACTTTCCAAGATGAAAAGTGGACACAAGCCGTAATACCACGCAAAAGCTTCTGTGGTTGCCCCTAGCCGAAGGAAAGTGGCGTATGGTTAACCGACTCGCCCGTTTCTGCGAGCGGCTTACGCTCGGCTGACACCGAGAGACGGCACCAGATAAAAGAGACACAGAAATGCCGTGTTTCCCAAAATCAAAGAGACCAGGGTACTATTAGTTTCCCTGACTGTCAACATGAAAGATCTTTTGCCATCATGCCGCTTCCCCTCAGGACCGCTACATAAAAGACTAGCTTATACAAACTGCAGCTGCGCGTGTGAAGGGAAGAGGGGGAGAACATTCGCTGGTTCTACGAGATTGAGAGAATCAGAGAGAGAATTCCAGCTGATAAGAGCAAAAAAATGACAGAAAGTAGGCGTGGCCAAAATTAGAAAGAAAACCGCGCAGACCACTCGGAGAAAAGAGGCAGACATTTCTATCAATCCGTCACAGTGATCTAAGGGAGGAGATCGCAACATTGATGAAATAGTCCGTGTGCAATGAAGATGGTCCTTAAAACCAAACTAATTCTCCAGTAAACAAACTGCTGTTTTATCGTTTTTATCCTCGTCATCTTTATCATCAGTACATTTCAGCTTCCTTAGAGCACAGGTCTTCAGCAAGAACCACGATACATCTTGTAGTCCGGTGCCCTCCGGTTACGGTCTTTCTATGTCTTCTCGAGAACAAGATTAAAAACTGCTTAGCAATATGAGAGAGAAAATGATGAGATAGACGGAACATATTGAAGAAACTTCTCAGTCGAACAGCTCGACAAGATTCCAAATGATATGCAACCAACAGAATATGAGTTCCGCGTTAACTATGAAAACCCAGATTCGTAAGAAATAAACTGCTGGCCCAGATGGCGTTCAAGAAGAGGTTATCAAATTAGACTTTCTCTGGGGAAATATTATACAAATTACTTGGCAACGTGTGGGAGAAAGTAGAGAAAGGTTTCCGTTAAGCTTGAAATACCCTAAAATAATGAACAAAACCTAAACCGATTTTTTTTTCCCTTCTTCTTCAAGTACCATGCCTAGTGGCATAGGAGATCATGTTTCTCCACAACTTCCTGTCTCCAGTACAATTTTTCAGTTCTGCTTTTGACTTCTTTCCGTGCCACGATGTCAAACTGACCAGTATCTGCTCTCTTTATCTTCTCCTATCTCTTTTTCCTTCAACCTTACCTGTTGTTACGGTGGCCGTTGGCATATACGCTAAATGAATGATAATTGTTGATAATATATAGTGGTTCGTATCAGTACCCTAACAGTACACAGTTTTTGGTTGATGGTATAAAAGTAATTTCTTGCTTGATGCAATACAAAAACAGTTCATGTAGATAGTTGACGAATTATATCAACAATATATGAGTGACTTGACTCCGACAGCAGTATAAAATACGATGAAGTTTATTTACAAATAACGTGGAAGATGTGAAATAATGTGTCCAACCTTCCCTTGAGGTTGACAACATTGTACAACACAATTTCAAATCAATTATTATCTCAATATCTTGCTCTCTCATTCCTTACTGCCTCAGTATTTCCTAGCTGTCTCTAGATGTTATGGCGTCCACGACTGGAAAACGACTACAGCTGTCGAGATTTATCTGCCTTCTAAATTCTTCATTTTTGTGAAATCAGTTGCCTCTTAAACATTTTGATTCAATTCTTCTGACTCTTGTCTCTTATTTCTTTCTATGCTCTGCTTGGCGTATCTTGGTAAGACTCGCCTAACCGTCAGGGGTGATGCATTTAGCCAAAAGTCTATTATTTCCTGCTCTGGTTTACTAGTTCCTAGTTCTCCTGACTGGCTACTGTCTATTGTTCTTCTCTTGTATTAAAAAGTCTATCGATTATTGGCCGGACCCACATACCTGGTTGAAAATATACACTTTTTCTGTCGTACTGGCAACCTTGTCAATCTTGTCCACAGAAATAATATAATATGAACTGTCATCTATAATTGTGGCGTACAGTCGATTAAGGGGCTAGACAAACGTTTATTACTTTTCTGTCATCACAGAAGCTACCCACTGACTTGGACTTATTATCCAATGATACCCAAATATTGCGCTTGCCATGTGATATGAATAAAACAACTATAAATTTATGGCCATTGTTTTTTCTTTGATATGTTAGGTTTATTTTTTCAGTGATAGTGCATCGTGCCTTCGATGGAAGATTAAGCGAATGCGGGGGAGGAAGATTCCGAACAATACTTGAACCTTGGAATACGATTGATTTGATAAGTCATTTCATTGAGTCCATACATTTAATTCACAGTTGTACACACAGGATGATCATTTCAAATAGGAGTAGAACATAAGTCCATATAAGTCATGCATAAATTAATCAATAACGTAGACTGCTGGTTTACGTGTCAATGTCCGTTTAAGGATACAATGCAGTATTGTCGTCAGAACATCACAGCTATATGCACGCGCAGCTAGACATGGCTACCTGCCGACAGTGAGACTGCGAGTCTGAATATTTCATATGAATTTGACGATTATTCTTCTCCTTCTGAGAATTCTAGTTAAATACTAACCTCCATAAATTTTCCTCTCATATAGAGTTCTAGGACTGACCCTGATCCATCAAAAATGCACATAAAAATGGCTATATCATGCCATTGAATTGGAAGGTTAGAAAAACGCAGCTATTCAGCTTGGCGGTCAAGTAACAAAGGGTAGCGTTTCTTAGTTACCGACTGTGACCCAAACAACGCTATACACGTCATAATCGATCGTGTATGGAGCGTTCAATAATTGAAACATCTATCGCAATATATTAAATGCCTTAACCTTTACAATTGCACGTCTGATAACCTTTAGCAGACGGCGTTAATATCATATACCGTAACAATTCCCTGTACACCGGGGAAAAAAAAATCGATAGATTTTTTTTCAAGATCTATCCGACTTAACAATTTTTCAAAAAAAATTTAACACAATTGTGACATATGGCCGACGATGTTCTGAGTAGAACCGTGTTGCGGTCATGTCAACTAACTATTTGTCATAGTCATCTAACATTAATCATATTATATATCAATTATACATATTATTATATCAACTAAATAAATGTCCAATGTTAATAGTGAATGATAGAATTAAATTAAAGTAAGGTCTGTCGTATTAGTATGTCATATAGGAATTAATTTGACTAATTAAAATTAAATTAATTAATTAAACTAAGAGTTAAATTATTAAGTTCTAATCTAACGAGATTTTCTGAGAGAAGACAAAAGACAAAATAAGTGAGAAGAAATAGAAAGAAATTCGAATATAAGTTTAACTTAATTGTGTGTGTTAAGTGTTAGTGAATAATAACTATCTAATTTAACTAACTAAATAATGTATAGGTACATTAAAAAAAAAAAAATATTAATCTAATACTTGTGTGAGATTTATTTTCTCTTTTCATAATTTCTTCTTTTTATATTTCGTTCTCTTTTTTTGTTCTTTCATTTCATTTTTTTTCTCACATTTCATTTTATTGATAATAATTCAATTAAGAAGTTAAGTTAACTAATTAATTAGTATAGGATATGATGATCCATCCGTAGTCTTGATCCTGATGAATTCTTTTAGGCAAAAATGTTCAAACGTTTACGTTGGAAAGAAATGTCATTTATCCCAGCATCCAAGAATTAAGTGCACATCGGATAATAAGTTCGACTTGTCGTCAGATATTGTTCCATGATTGTTCAACGAATATTCATATATCGTGTATGGACGTTAGACGAAGTTTCAATGACAATATGTATACCTTGATTGTCTTTTAGTTCAATTCTGTGATGCATATAGTGTTTATAAAGTTTAAATTGAAGGCAAGGTTAGTTCCTTTATAGTTGATATGTTTTAGGAATGTTAATGTTGATTATTCGTCGTCAATAGGATTACGTGACAACGCATCCGCCACAATGTTTTCAGTGCCAGGAATATGTTCAATGGAGAATTCAAATGGCTGTAGGATGATTGCATATCTGGCGAGTTTCTGGCTTTTATGGTTAGATCGACGCAAGGATGCTACAGCACGTTGGTCCGTCTGTATGGTGAAGGGAGCACCAAGCAGGAACTTTTCGAGTTTAGTTATTGCCCATATCACAGATAAAAGTTCCTTGTCGACTGTGGAATACTTTGTTTCTGCCGGCTTTAGCTTTCTTGAAATATATAAGGTAGGATGTAGAATGCCATCATGGTTCTGGAGCAGGCATGCACCAATGCCGTAGTTACTAGCATCTGTTCGTAAGAAAAATCTTTTGGAAGCATCGGGAAGTCTTAAAATTGGTTCATGCGAGAACAAATTTATAATTTTGTTGAAAGTTTCATTGCATGTACCAGTCCATGTCACCTTCACCGGCATGTCTTTTTTTAACAATGAAGACAATACAGCCGTGATGGATGACAAGTTTGGTATGAATCTACTGTAATATTGAACAAGTCCTAACAAACTCCTGACCTGTTTCTTCGTCTGAGGAACTGCTATGTTTAGAATTTTGGAGACTGTACTAGGTAACGTTCGGATATATCCCGATCCAATGATATGTCCCAAAAAGGTTATCTCATTACACGCGATTTGCACCTTTGTAGGTTTAGCAGTTAGATGATAATTCCTTAGAGTGTCGAAAACATATCTAAGTCCCGAAACATGTTCCTCAAACGACGAACTAAACAAGCATATGTCGTCAATATATGTAATAACGTCTGGTCTACCTGATAAAATTTGTCGCATCAGGCGAATGAAGGTAGCTGGCGCATTAACAAGCCCAAAAGGCATCACATTCCACTGGTATAGACCTTGTGGAGTGGAAAATGCGGTGTAGTACTTAGCCTTTTCGGTCAGTGGTATCTGCCAATAACCTTTAGTTAAGTCTATCTTACTAAATATAGTTGCGTTGGATAGACGTGGCAGTAAGTCGTCGATAAGTGGATGTGGTTCGCTGTCAACTATAGTCTTAGCATTTAATTTTCTATAATCAACACATAGTCTGATGTTATTGTCCTTCTTCCGGACAATCACTAATGGAGAAGAGAATGGCGAATTACTAGTCTCAATGATTCCCAGAGACAACATCTGTTCAAGTTCCTTAGTAGTTTTAGCAAGGAAATGTAAAGGAACAGAATAGGGATGTACACGAATAGGTGTATCATCATTGAGAGTAATGTCATGACTGATAGCCGATGTGCGACCCGGGACGTCGGTCAACACATCTGGATAAGATTGTAATAGATTAGCAATCTGTAGACGCTGTTGCGGTGTAACCGTTGAAGAGATGGTTACATCCCGCCAAGATTCAGTAGGTTGAACTACTGGTACCGGTAACGGTAACTGTACCTCAGGAAAAGAAGATTCTTCTTCCTGGATGACAGATAAGTTAGAATAATAACAAGTAGATACTGTGTTGTCATCTAGTTCATGAAAAATTGACTGTAAGTGTTCAGGACGTGTATGAAATTGCTTGAGCATGTTAATATGAAATATCTTTTTGTGTCCCTTGATATCTAAGACGTAATCAACGTCGGAAATTTTATCAATGACTTTGTAAGGACCATTCCAAGATATCAATAATTTATTGTTATTGTGAGGAAGTAACACATAAGCCTCGTCGCCTGGGAATAATTGGCGTAATCGTCGAGACCTATTTTGTAGAGATCGAGCCTTAGCTTTTGCAGCCTCAGAAGAAGCTGTTGCCAACTGGCAAGACTCAATAATGTTCTTCCGAAGATTAATCACGTACTCGTAAGATGACTGAGTGTCCTGAGTCATCTCCGCGTCAATTAATAAGTCTTTTATTAGTCCCATAGGACCTCTTGGGGGAGCACCAAAAACTAATTCAAAGGGAGAGAAGCCAGTTTGTTCATGCGGTACCTCCCGATAAGCAAATAGAACAGCTGGGAGTGCTCTGTCCCAGTCATGAGGGTGCTTAGCAGTAACCTTATGTAGTAGTTGTTTAAGTGTACGGTTAAGTCTTTCAACCGCACCATTACTCATAGGATGATAAATACTACTTAAATTCCTATCAATGTTCCAAGTTTTCATGACTTCCTTCATGGTGTCAGATATAAACTGTGACCCATGGTCTGATAAAAGTTTTCTAGGAAACCCTATTCTAGAAAAGATGAGATGTAGTGCATCAGCTACATCTGTGGTAGTGGTGGTCTTTAATGGGATAGCTTCTGGCCATCGTGTGCACAAATCAATGCACGTAAGGACGAATCTATGTCCTCTGGCCGATGGTAGCAATGGACCAATAATATCTATTGCCATCTTGTCAAACGGTCTTACTGAGATATCGCAAGCCTGAATAGGCGCCGTGTGAAAAGCTCCACGTGCTTTCACTTCTTGGCATGTAGTACAGGAACGTACATACTGCGAAATATCTCTTGACACTCCTGGCCAAAAGAATGAAGACAGTACTCGAGATCGTGTTCGAGTATATCCCATATGTCCAGCACAATGTGAGTCATGTGCATGTTGAAGAATGTACCGTCTAAAAGTATACGGGACCATAACTTGTTGTTTCATTTGTGATTTGTCATTAAAACATCTAATCAATATGTCATTTTTAATAACAAAACAATGTTTGTTATTATTACCTGAGGATAGATTGTCAACTTTATCAACCAGCTTAAAAATTTTTTTTAAAGATTTATCCTCTTTTTGTTTGGTTGCAAATGTTTCCCTGTCAATAGGTGAATTGACTACAAATTCCTCTTGGTTGTCTGCATCCATTTTATTATCATCAACTTTCTCCATGAGTTGAGTCTGCGCTCTAGTCGTCACGGCGTTTCCAGTGCATAGGTTATGTTTCTCCCATTCTATAATCTCATCTGGAGTACAATCTTTACTGCCGTGTATACGACCAACCATCAGATCAGCTATAGGCTTTTTTAGCATACATACTTTTACGTTCCCTGTGAAAAAAGGTGTGTTAACATGAATAATAGCTGTGGGGTAAAACTCAATAGTTCCCCCAAAAGTCATGCAACGGACATATTCCCCCGTTGCACAGCTAGGATGTACCAGCGACTGTCGTACACCAATCGTTGTGGATCCTGAATCCCTCAGCACTGAGACGACGGATCCATTAACTAATCCCCTGTTAAAAATTAGTAGGCCTGTTCCATCGTTGACTGCAAGACCTACCTCTGGTGTAATATGTCCGCAGTTAAGCACTGTTTCTTTCGCCTTCTGAAAAATAAGATTGCATTGTTGGCAACTATTTGCCACATTATAATTAATAGCAAAACATGCAGCAGAAGACTGTGTTGTATTATTGTCAAGTGGGACCTGAGCTATAGGGGTAGTATTATTTGTAACTGCCGCCCCTGTATTATGGTTGTAATGAGATGATCCCCGAGAATGAGATCGATTCCGAGTATAATTGTTAGAATTATCTCGTCGTCCTCTATAGTAACTATTATCTCGATGTCTCGAGCCATGATTATTACCATTCCAGTTACTATTATTATTGGGAGTATGTGATCGATTATAATTAGTGTTATGTTGACCATTGTGGTAGTTTGTTTGAGGTGAATAATTTCTATCTCGTGATCTACCTCTGTTGAACTCATTTTTATTGTTGAAATCATTATTATGTCCCTTCTGAAAGTTAACATTGTGATTTCTTTGGAACCTGCTTCTGTCTACACTGTGATGTCTTTGTTTGTTATTATGATTGTAGGCCATATTAGACGCCACAGGTAGAGGTTCTCTTAATGAGGAGTTAGAAATGGTTGCATTCGGATGTGCCGAACAGTAGTTTAAAGAAATTTTTTCTAACTCGTCCATAGTACCTGGTTTACGCTCCTGCAAATATGCAAAAAATGGCTGGCTAACCGAAGATAATACCTTATCCCGTAGTAGTAAATCAACTAATTTGTCGTATGATTTGTTGACTTCTGCCAGTTCAACCCATCTATTAAACGTATTGCGTATGTTCGCAATGAATCCTGCAAAATCTTTTGGAGATTCAGGTAAAATTCCCTTAAATTTCAACCTACAGTGTTCCTCGTCCAGGTGAAACCTTCGTAAAAGCAAGGACTTAATAGCACCGTAGTTATTTGCTATTGATGGGTCAGCATTTTGAGAAGCCGTCAGTGGTTCTCCAACCAAGAATTCATTTAACTTGAGTACCCATGACTCTTCAGGCAAATGGTTAGTTTTGCAAGTCTGTTCAAAACGTGACAGGAACGATGAAAGGTCGTCCACGTTCAAGTTGAGAGTGGGTAGTTTAAAGTTGTAGAAATGTTTAGTTTGGCTGGATGATGATCCATTTTGTGCGTTATTATTCTGGTTTGCATCAGCACTTTGTGCTTGTAATCTTGCTGTCTCCAATTTAATACGCGCCAATTCCATTTCTTGTTGTAAAATAATTTCCTCTCGTTTCAATTTATTCTCTTCTTCCTGTTGAGCAATTTCTCTTAATCTATTTTCCTTGGCAATTTGCTTCATCTCACGTTCTGCTTCCTCTTTCTTTAATGCAGCCTTTTGTTCCTCTTCCTCTTTCTTTAATGCAGCCTTTTGTTTCTCTTCCTCTTTCTTTAATGCAGCCTTTTTTCTCTGCTTCTTTTCTTTCATGTTTTTCCAGTTCTGCCTCAGCAAACTGACGAAGTTCTTGAGATTTATAACCATATTCCCTACCAATTTTAACGAAATGGTCTATAGTAAGCATTTTGACTTTTATCTGTAAGTAATTATTGATAATTACTGATTAAAATAGTCAATAGTAGCTTCAGAGTAATTATTATACTTACTCAACTTAGAAATATTCAATATAAATAATCACAATAGTACTGAACTCTAATGTCTAAGTTCAACCAATAGACAATATTTTGTAACAATATTGTATCTAAGTACTAACTATATCATAAATAGTTATGATATCTGTTAACTATTATGTAATTACTTCACCCAATTAATCTTAATATCCCATAATGTTGGGTATGATTCCTAGTAATTATATTGTTCAATGTACTAAGTCACTCTCTTAGTACCAGAAAAGTATATTAAATAATATACAATGGGTCTATTACCTCAAAGGTAGACTATAAGATTATTTTATTTGGTCAATATATATAATATATTATTATGCCCTAGGCATCTCTTATAAATTGTAGTGCTACTTTCTTGGACTATCACTGCATAATTATGCAATGTCCCATATTAACCTTAAATATCAAAAAAAATTAATTAAATTAAATTACAAGTGTATTATTGCATATAATATCATATTATTAATGTAGTATTTAATATATATCATGAGGACAAACAAAACAATGATGCAACTAAAGGGTACAAACAATGTTAAGACGCAAACAAGACATTTTCACAATTAAAAATGAATTTATGAACTAAATAAAACAAGCGGAAGTGTCACAAGCCAAATGAAGGGTCAAGGTCTGACCCGAGGTCAACTTAATATTCAAAGTACACAAAAAAAAATGACTGCAAAAAAATGATGACATCACAGGACTCATAACGGACGAACATTTAACAATCATAAAATAAATTATAGTGAGAGTAGTCTGGACGAAATAGTTAACGAACATGATACAAAACTGAATAAAATTGTTAACTGAGTACGAATAAAATACACCAGTTATCTACGGAACGGTACAGCTAACACAAATCGTCAAACGACAGCAGATTTGGACAGATAGTCCAATGGCAAACCTCAATGGGGCTTCCAAAAGTGCAATCGTTTAACTGCCCTAAGAAACGACCGAAATCAATTCAGGCATCGTGAGAGCCACAGAATCTAATTTCGGTTCATCATCCCTACCTCCCACGAATTAACAACACATTAAGACAACAAAAAGTACATTAAACATAGGTAAAAACATGCCGATGTAGGCAGAGGGCATGGACTCAGTTAGCACTGTTTGCAATAACAACAGTTAAACACCTAGACTTATCTTTTCCGTTGCTTAGATCAGTGCTAGAGGTCGTCAACAGCTAGGCCTGTGCCTTTGACTGTCTGCTCCTGATGGGCAGGCAACGGTAGTCCATCTTGTGCATCTTGATCAATTTGAAGCGAACTAGAGAGGCGTTGAAAAGATGTCTTCTTCACTGCGACAATGCAACAGTGACGTCATGTTGCTATTCATGATCACGTGCGTCACGTCAGCTTCGTAATGGTCATGTGATCGAAACTTGATCGTAAATATTTCATTCGAAAGTCATGAAAAAATTTTTGGTTTTTGGTTGTTTTTCGTCCCCACATACCGGGCACCACTGTTGCAAGGTGGTTTGCTCTGAACAATGTTCCATGTGATATGAATAAAACAACTATAAATTTATGGCCATTGTTTTTTCTTTGATATGTTAGTTTTTTTTTATTCAGTGATAGTGCATCGTGCCTTCGATGGAAGCTTAAGCGAATGCGGGGATGGAAGATTCCGAACAATGCTTGAACCTTGGAATACGATTGATTTGATAAGTCATTTCATTGAGTCCATACATTTAATTCACAGTTGTACACACAGGATGATCATTTCAAATAGGAGTAGAACATAAGTCCATATAAGTCATGCATAAATTAATCAATAACGTAGACTGCTGGTTATGTGTCAATGTCCGTTTAAGGATACAATGCAGTATTGTCGTCAGAACATCACAGCTATATGCACGCGCAGCTAGACATGGCTACCTGCCGACAGTGAGACTGCGAGTCTGAATATTTCATATGAATTTGACGATTATTCTTCTCCTTCTGAGAATTCTAGTTAAATACTAACCTCCATAAATTTTCCTCTCATATAGAGTTCTAGGACTGACCCTGGTCCATCAAAAATGCACATAAAAATGGCTATATCATGCCATTGAATTGGAAGGTTAGAAAAACGCAGCTATTCAGCTTGGCGGTCAAGTAACAAAGGGTCGCGTTTCTTAGTTACCGACTGTGACCCAAACAACGCTATACACGTCATAATCGATCGTGTATGGAGCGTTCAATAATTGAAACATCTATCGCAATATATTAAATGCCTTAACCTTTACAATTGCACGTCTGATAACCTTTAGCAGACGGCGTTAATATCATATACCGTAACATTAATGCCTATTTTGAATTATCGGCCTTTGCTTATAACTCTATAAGTCAATAGATTTTCGCCCTTTGATTAAAAATTTAAGTCCGTTAAATTTACTTTATGCAAATTTTTGAAACCGGATTGCTAAACCAAGGTTCCTATTACATTATGATATATTCCAGCTCTCCTCATGTGCACATGCCAGCAACATCATCATCATTATTTCCCTTTCCACTCATTATAGAGCATGCTTGCACCACTGCTACTGGTCCTGTTGTAAGGCACCAGCACCAAAGGATTCAAACTCATTTGCAGTGGTTGTTTCTGTAGCGGTCTGTTTCACATGATGATATTACCAGCTCAGTGCAAGACCTCACAATAGTCGCCTATTACAACTTGCCTGAGGGAGGAGTAGTTACATTCTTTCTTTTTCTCCCTCAGAGAACCCACACTTTCCCAGAAACTTCAGTTTTATATGGACTTTATAAGACTCCATGAAGGACTCTGTTAAGGACTTGTCGCGGGTGTTGTCTCCCTGCTCTTCAATAGTGGTCCAACAATGGCCAAAAGTCGAGTAAAAGGTTGAAAGTTATCAAAAGTATCAACCTTTGCTCGTGATTACTCTTGGCCAAGATATAAATAGATAGAAAGGCAAGTATAACAACTGAGATCATCTAAGCCAGCGGTTCCCAACCTTTTTTCACTTGCGTACCCCTTGGCAGCCCATTTCTATAAATTGTACCCCTAATATTAGCAAAATATTTGAAATTAATATAGTTGCTGTTATTCAAAATTTATAGATTATAACCAGAAATAAAGGGGCCAACCACGGGATTAAAAAACAATGTAATAAAAAGGTGAACAAACAGTGCATATATTTTTACATTAAAAAAATCAGAAGTTACAATAAAAATTAACACATTTAATTTATTAATAATAATAATAAAAACGTTGTTTTTGTTAAAAGTTGAAATCACTTTTTATAACACACATGTCACGTGACCATGACAAATGTTCAGTGCGATCCTTGAGCTTGTATTGAGGCACATAGTTTTTTTTTTAAATCAGGTTCAAGTGATGTAAGATACAGTTTCAATTCTGGACCTGCATTCAGTTTACTATGGTATTTATTTTTTATAAAGGTATAAGAAGAAAAAACCTTTTCCACCAGCTCAGTATTTGTAAATGGCAACAGAAACTTAAGTGCCTTGTCGGTCAGCTGTTCATATTCTCTGCTGATGTCTCCCCAAAAGTTAATAAGGAATTTTCCTTTGAATTCAGCTATTAAAGTAGTATCAGTCGAAAGTTCAATCAACTTCTCTTTTTCGTTGATTGATAATGTGGCTGCTTGGAAATATTCTTCTTCAAAGGGATTTACAATCCAGTAGTTAATTTCACAACTTTTGACTTGTCTTTTACACTGTTGACATATGTATCTTTTTTCCGCCATTACTCAATTTTTTTCGCGTACCCCTGAACGTCCTGTCGCGTACCCCCAGGGGTACGCGTACCACAGGTTGGGAACCGCTGATCTAAGCTGTTATAAAAACATATTATTCTCCGCTCCGTGTGTGAGGAAATGTTTTGACTCTTATCTTCTGAGCGCCCAGCTGAAGGTAATTCAGCAAAATATTAATTTACTAGCTCTGTATGGTTATGTATTTTTTTTTTTTAAACTGAGTCATACGGGTGCAGACATTAAAATTCACTCAATAGGGATTAATTCAACTATAGATTTATATTCACATATAAACATGTTTAATAATCAATTATTGGTTAACAAGTTAAAATGAATAAACGTGTTTTAACAAAACAAAACAGTTTAAATTTTTCTTCACTGGAAGATCATAATTGTAGGTGGAGAAGAGAACAAAATGTGTCCGATTGCTGTGATATTATTGCACTTAATAGCGGTGTGGGGTCAGTTGGAGTCTGGTTCCATCACTGCTGGTCCCCAGAGGTTGTTGAACGATTCCTTCTCTTCAGGAGTTCGATAATTTGGCAGTAGCACGTCCCTTGCAACACAGCCGGGGTTACTACTCAGATTACTTCGTCACGTGTACCCAATACCCGTCTGTTGTCGGTGCCAAGCGTTGACTTCTGGCAACTGGTACCAAAATATTGAAAAGGAGACAAATTTCCCCTTTAAGTATTGGGTCTCCTGATATAAACATTAGGCGACCTCCACTGCCATCCACCATTTCATCTTCCTCAGAATGTTGCCCCTATTCCTGAGTATTAAATCTGGACCAATTGAGTCAGATGAAAGTATTTTTGGACAGCATGAGACGATAAATGAAACATTATATACATATAAAAATACACTTATAAAACTTTATAAAATGTTGGTATAATAAATATATACACCATTATATCTTCATTCACTCCCATCTCTCTATGGAGCTTGGGGCTATCTCTGCTGGTGGTTCCGTGTGAGAAAACTCGCTCACGAAGCAGTCGTCATCTCTTGCATTGGTAGTTTATGTGGCAATTTATTTTAAGGGATGAGGTTGCCAGCCTCATATGCAACTGTACATTCACAAGCAATGTATACATGTCAAATGCAAATATAAATTTATACAATGTACATGTTACAACTTACCTCAATATATATGGGTTAAAAAAACCTATCCTTACTCGGTGCACGGAAAACGGCCGTAATATGTCGGGCAATTGTTTAAGATGCCGTAGACCTTCAGATGGGTTAGGTGCCTAACTGGGTACACTTGAAGCAGGATACTAGAACATGGTGCAAAGTGATTACTCTGGAGTTACTTCTTTCTAATGTTAGAATTCAATTCCAGTTCAATGCCATAGAATAAATGCTCTTAGAGGGCAAAGACTCAAACGAAGCAATTTTGTAGAATCAACCAAACCACAAATGAGAGCAGTTTCCATAGATGAAATATCCACTTTTAAACCCATCTACACTGCACACAAGCTTCAAGTTTGGAAACAAAATCGTTTCCCTGAAATGATAGAAAACATTCTTGGAATTGAAAGAAAAAAAGAGCCAAACTGCAACAGATAGAAAATCCATAGCGACAAAATACATAGAGAAACATTACCCACGCAACATCTGGACCCATGCATACACAGATGGATCAGCAACAAATGCAACAGAAAATGGAGGTGAGGGTGTCTTTCTGACCTTAAGCACTGGTGCAGAAAAAAGGCTGTCAGTGGCGACAGGACAATTCTCCAGCAACTTCAGAGCAGAGGCAGAGGCCTTGAAAACTGCAGCAGAGGTTATATTGACAGAAGAAAACACAAAGAGACAAGTTGCTTTCTTTACTGATGCACAGTCAGTAATTGCAACGTTGAAAAGACAAAATAATACAGACCTGGATGATCTCAGAATAGTGCTCCACAAACTTTGTCAACGATTCAAAAGTGTTGTAATCCAATGGATCCCATCTCATTGTAACATCACCGGCAATGAAGAGGCTGACAGAATGGCAAAAGAAGGTTCACATCTACCTCAGCCTGATGCAAGCATAACTTTTGAGGAGGCAAAGAGTTTTATCAAAATCAGATACAGAAACAAATGGAATGTAGAACATCCAGGGCACACACAGAATGATGCTTACTACCAGCTCCACAGAAGAGAACAAGTGGTAATCTTCAGACTCCGCACTGGTCACAACAGATTGAGATACCATCTATTCAACAAGCTAAAGATAGGAACTATCGATCAGTGTAACTGTGGCACTGATAAAATGACTGCTGAACATCTGCTTCAAAGTTGCCTCTTATATGTGGTACAGAGAAAGTGCATATGGCCGACGCCAGCTCCTTTCGTGGAAAAGCTTTACGGGGATTCAAATAGCCTCATACTGACTACTGCTTTCATTGAGAACATTCAAGTTGTTACGGTATTTTATTGAAGTCGTCTGCTATGGTTGCCAGTGTGCTATTTCTAGGGTCACAGCATTTAATATAATTTGATGTTAAGAATTCACGGACTACTGAACGCTATGTACACGATCGATTTATGACGTGTTAGCGTTGATAGGTCACGCACCGCGACTTAGATACGAGACCCTTTTTACGTTGACCGTCAAGCTGTGAAGACGCGTCCTATATCCGTCCAGTGTTGGGCATTGTGATGAGTGTGACTGTGGCACCGATTAAATTACTGCCGAACATCTGCTTCAAAGGTGCCCAACATATAAGGAACAGAGAAAACGCATATGGCCATCACCAGTACCATTCCAAGGAGAAAATCTACGGAGATATCAACAGTTTGCAAGACTGTGAAGGACTTTACAAGACTTTGTGAAGGACTTTATAAGATTGTGTGAAGTACTTTAGACTCCATTAAGACCTTTGTAAGACTCCACCAAAATTCTATAAGACTCGTTGAAGGGCTTTATAGGACTCTGTAAATACCAGGATATGTGAAGGGTTATTAAACTCTAGTACTCAGTGAACTTCTGTAGAAGAGTAGCTATTAGTAGAATGTTGTTATTGTAATCTTGATGCTAACCCGTTGCACACCCCTCCTTAGCTTCCCCATTCGACAAGACTAGTAGGGAGCAGCAGTCTGCTTTTTTGTTTTATGTGTATGTTGCTGCTTAATACCTGGCCCCAGATGATTATAAAATGTTTCCTAATGCAGTGAAGATCCCATTGCCAGATTGGATATCTAATCGTGCGAGCTGTTTGGCAACAAAAATCAAACTCCATCAACGCCACGAGGATATTTTTTTTTTTTTTTTTGGTGAAAACTTTAACCTTCTTAGTTACCGACTGTGACCCAAACAACGCTATACACGTCACATTAAATTGTTGTCTATAACTTTGCATTGTAAATTTTGTGCAAGTTGTGCGGTTCATGCTGTAAGATAATATTAGTCGCATGAATCTACTTTCTGGTGTCTTTTTTTGCTAGCAGAAGTCTGCAGGGGACACAACACAGATATTTTACAGCATCTAAAAATTGTATCTACAGTTTCCTGTCTATCCGCGTTTAGACTTGACCCACAATGAAACTATGAATAGCGCGGGTTTAGCGCTATGCACAAGTTTCGGTGCGCGCATGATAAATCTGCCGTTTCCAGTTCACAAGTCACAAAACTGGAATACAGACTATATATATACCTTGTATATATATATATATATATAGTGTATATATATATATATATATATGTATATATATATATATATATATATATATATATATATATATATATATATATATATATATATATATTCATTCATTCATAACCCTCCACTCCCAAATGATCATAGGCCTTCAACAAACACATGCCAAGTCCTCCTGTCACGTGTCATCATCTCAAGTTCTTTCCACGTTCTCCTCATCATTTTCACCTCTGTTTCCAGCTCTCTTCTCCATGTGCTTCTTGGTCTACCTCTGCTTCTCTTGCCCTGGGGGTTCCAGAAAACAAGGACTACCTTGTAATGATATCAACAGGTTTCCTCAGTGTGTGTCCTATCCATCGCCATCGTCTTCTTCTCATCTCTTGTTCCACTGGCACTTGTCTGGTTCTTGTCATCAGTTCCACGTTGGTAACCTTGTCATACCATTTTAATTCTTCTATTCTACGCAAGCACCCATTTATGAAAGTCTGTAGCTTTTTGGTTGTTGTCTTTGTTGTTCTCCATGTCTCAGAGCCATATAATAGTACTGACCACATTTGGATCCGATTTCTCTTCATCTCCATATATTTCCCAATGCAATGAAAGCTCCTCTTGCTTTTTGTATTCTTATTTTGATATCACTGTCTGTCCCTCCAACTTTGTCTATATTGCTGCCAAGATATGTGTACGATTCTACATCTTGTGGTGGTGTTTCGTCAAGCTCAGCCGTGTTATCATTACCTGCATTTATTCTCATTATTTTTGTCTTTTCCTTGTGTATTTTCAGACCCAATTGCTGTGACGTCTCATCGAGTGTTTTCAGTTTGTCCTTCATCTGATTACGATTATGGGACAGAAGAGCCAAGTCATCAGCAAAATTCAGATCATCCAACTGCTTAGTCAGATTCCACTGGATTCCATTTCTGTTGTGTGTTGTCGATGTTCTCATAACCCAGTCTATTGCTAGTAAGAAAAGAAATGGAGACAAGAGGCATCCCTGTCGCACTCCCGTTCCTATCCCAAACGGTTCTGTAAGCTGTCTTTCATGTAGAACTCAGCATGTCATGTCTTCATATGTTTTCTTTATTAAATTAATGATCTTCAGGGGAACTCCATAATGCCTCATCAATTTCCTAAGTGATTCTCTGTCTACACTGTCAAATGCCTTTTCGTAGTCCACAAATCCAATGTATAGTGGTGAATTCCATTCCAGACTTTGTTCAACTATTATTCTCAAAGTGGCTATCTGGTCTGTACAGGAGCTGTTTTTTCGAAAACTTGCTTGTTCATCTCTCAGTTTCTTGTCTATGGACTCTTTTAATCTCTCAAGGATAATCCTGTTCAATTCTTTTCATGGCACTGATAGTAACATTATTCCTCTATAATGTGTGCACTCTTGTAAATTTCCCTTCTTAGGCAACTTAACCAGATATCCTTCCTTCCATTCTGCTGGTATCTCTTCCTTTTCCCAGACCTTACCAAGTAATTTATATAACATCTCTGTAGCCGTGTCGATATCTGCTTTGATGGCCTCTGCTGGAATGACATCTGGTCCAGCCGCTTTTCCATCTCTTAGCAGCTTCATGGCTTTCTTTATTTCTTCCTTCGTTGGTCTTTCACAGTTAATTTGTAGCTCTTATTCTGCTGGCTGGATGTCCGGGGGGTTTTGTGGAGCTGGTCTATTGAGAAGGTCCTCAAAATATTCTATCCACCTCTTCATTTGCTCTTGTATATTGCTGAGCAGTTTTCCATTTTTGTCTTTTATGAAGCAACTTGTTTGCTTGTATTTCCCTGTTAGCTTCTTTGTGCTGCTATACAGTTCTCTCATATTTCCTTTGGCTGCAGCATCTTCTGCCTCTCTTGCCAACTCCTCAATATACTTCTTCTTGTCTCTTTTGATACTTCTTTTTACTTCTTTGTTTGCTTCTGTGTACACTTCTTGAGCCTTGGCTTTGGAACTTCTGGTTTTGCTTGTGTTTAAATCTGCTTTCTTGTTTTTTTCTGTCTTTTATCTTATTGATGGTTTCTATTGTTATCCATGCTTTTTGTTGTCGTTCCATTTTCCCCATTATTTCTTCACATGTCTCATTCCATACAGTTTTGATTTGCTGCCAATAGTTTTCTGTATTCACTACATCTTCCAGCTGTTGGAGCACTTGGAATTTGTTGGATATTGTGACAGCAAATTTGTCTCTTGTTTCTTGATTTCTTAGATGTCCTACATTAAATTGTTGTCTATAACTTTGCATTGTTGCATATCTCTTTAGTTTCATTTTTACGTTGACTATCAGAAGGTGGTGATCTGATGCCACATCTGCTCCTCTATATACCTTTACATCCTGCAATGATGATCTAAACCTCTGGTTTATGCATATATGATCAATCTGAATTTCTATTCTATGGTATGGTGATATCCATGTTGCCTTGTGTATTCTCTTATGTGGAAACACGCTTCCTCCAATAGCCAGTTGATTTGAAGCACAGAAGTTTGAGAATAGTTCCCCATTTTCATTCATTATTCCTAGCCCATGTTTTCCCATGACTTCTTCAAAGCCGGTGTTGACTGTACCTATCTTTGCATTCATGTCACCCATCAAAATTGTGATGTCTCTTCTTTTTACTTTCTCCATAATTTCCTGCAGTTTAGTATAAAATGCTTCTTTCACATACTCTTCTTTGTCATTAGTTGGTGCATAACATAGGATGACATTTACATTTATTTTCTTTTTAGCTGTTTTAAAAGTAGCTGTTATTATTTTGGGTCCAACGGCTTCCCATTCAATCAGTGCTTTCTGTGCTTCTTTAGATAACATAAGAGCTACCCCTTCACTGTGGTGTGAACTTTCGTCATCATGTCCCGAGGACAGCACCAATTCACCTGTGATGAGTTTCTTCTTGTCTACCACCTTCCACTTCGTTTCACACAGTCCCAGAACCTCGATTTTATATTCCCTCATTTCTGCTGCTACTTGTGCCACTTTCTCTTGTTCGTTTAATGTCCGAACATTCCAGGTGGTCAAATCTGGAGGTTCTCCTAGAAGAAAGAAGGTTAGTCAGTAACACAGACTCCTTTCGGCTTTCTCTGTGATGCATCATACGCCTCCCTGCGAGAGGACCTTCCCCTGTCTTGGATGGCTGTGTTTTATTTTCCTTAATTGACTTGTCCATGTTTGTTGAAGTTTTTTGTGGTTTAAATTTTTTTACAGGATGGGGTAACCAGCCTCATGCCCAACCCTACTTAGTCGCTTTCTACGACATGCATGGTAGGGTACAGTGTAACTATTCTTTGCTCCCCTTTCGGGCCCCGGTAACACAGGGGTTATATATATATAGTTTATTGAAAAGTCACTTATTATTTTAAAATGTTTGTATCCTCACCTGTATCTACTAGATATATATTAATTAAGTGTCAAAACAAGAAACAACATCTGCCACTTGATAAATATATTTTTGTTTTAACTCATAGAAACAAACAAACAAACAAACAAACAAACGAACAAACAAACAAAAATCTAAAATGACCAGTAAACAAACGTTACACGAGACCGTTATGAAACCATGTCTTGACCCGACGGGATGTCACGTTAAGCTGTAATGTTAATGTTGCATAGAATTGTATGTAATAACCAAAAAAAGCAGTTAATTGTTTTTATTTTGACGTTTGTTTCGTGTAAATTGGTTAGATAGGGGTGAAGAAATAACAGTTTCGAAACAGGAAGTGATTTTTCAATGACTCTTTGGTGTGTCATCTTTATGTGGCATTTGGCGCTGACGTTTTCGGCTAGCTAAAGAAACCATGCATTTACGAAAACAAAAGTGTATTACTAGACAGCATTTATTCTGTCTATTCATTAGACCTCACCCTTAACTCTCTCTTTACTCTCTCTCTCTCTCTCTCTCTCTCTCTCTCTCTCTCTCTCTCTCTCTCTCTCTCTCTCTCTGTCGCTCTTCCCTTCTCTATTCTGCGTCCTTCCATTTTTTTTTCAGTTCTCTTCTTCTTTTCCTTTCTACCTCAACCTTGTCCTCGTTCTTTTATCTGCGCTCTTCTTCCTGCGCTCGTCTTCCTTTGCTCTTCTTCCTTTGCTCTTCTTCCTTCACTCTACTTCCTTTGCTCTTCTTCCTTTGCTCTTCTTCCTTTGCTCTTCTTCCTTCGCCCTTCTTCCTTCGCTCTTCTTCCTGCACTCTTTTTCCTTTGCTCTTCTTCCTGCACTCTTCATCCTTCCCTCTTCTTCCTTCACTCTTCTTCCTTCACTCTTCTTCCTTCACTCTTCTTCCTTCGCTCTTCTTCTTTTGCTCTTCTTCCTTCGCTCTTCTTCCTTTGCTCTTCGTCCTTCACTCTTCATCCTTCACTTTTCTTCCTTCGCTCTTCTTCCTTCGCTCTTCATCCTTCACTCTTCTTCCTTTGCACTTCTTCCTTTGCTCTTCTTCCTTCGCCCTTCTTCCTTCGCTCTTCTTCCTGCACTCTTTTTCCTTTGCTCTTCTTCCTGCACTCTTCATCCTTCCCTCTTCTTCCTTCACTCTTCTTCCTTCACTCTTCTTCCTTCGCTCTTCTTCTTTTGCTCTTCTTCCTTCGCTCTTCTTCCTTTGCTCTTCGTCCTTCACTCTTCATCCTTCACTTTTCTTCCTTCGCTCTTCTTCCTTCCCTTCTCCTCATCCTTCCTCTTCTTCACTTTTCTCCTCCCCTCCCAATTCTAAACCCTTTAAAGCTCTCTTCCTTCTGCTCTTCATCCTTCACTATCTTTTTCTTCTCCTCCTCCTCTCTTCCTGCATCTCTTCATCCTTCCCTCTTCTTCCTATCACTCTATCTTCCCCTCCTCTTCTACTCTTCCTCTTCCTCCTTCCTCCTCTTCTTCCCTCCTCCTCCTTCCCCCGCCTTCCTTCCTTTCCTCCTCCCCTCCTATCCTCCCCATCATCCCCTCACTTTCCCCCCCCTCCCCCCCCATTCTCCTCCTAAAGTTCGTTCTTCGTTCCGCCCCTCCCTTCATCCTTCACTCTTCTTCCTTTGCTCTTCTTCCTTTCCTCTTCTTCCCTCCCCTTCTTCCTTCCCCTCTCTTCCTTCCTTCATCCTCCTTTTTCCTTTGCTCTTCTTCATTTCCTCTTCTTCCTTCGCTCTTCTTCCTTCGCTCTTCGTCCTTCACTCTTCATCCTTCACTCTCTTCCTTTGCTCTTCTTCCTTTGCTCTTCTTCCTTCACTCTTCATCCTTCACTTTTCTTCCTTCGCTCTTCTTCCTTCGCTCTTCATCCTTCACTCTTCTTCCTTCGCTCTTCTTCCTTTGCTCTTCTTCCTTTGCTCTTCATCCTTCACTGTTTTTCTTTCGCTTTTCTTCCTGCACTCTTCTTCCTTCGCTCTTCTTCCTTCACTCTTCTTCCTTCGCTCTTCTTCCTTCGCTCTTCTTCCTGCACTCTTCTTCCTTCACTCTTCTTCCTTCGCTCTTCATCCTTTACTCTTCTTCCTTCGATCTTCTTCCTTCGCTCTTCTTCCTGTACTCTTCTTCCTTTGCTCTTCTTCCTTCGCTCTTCTTCCTGCACTCGTGCATCTAACTTTATTTGGAAAAAATTATACTTACGTCAGTATGAAATGACTCTTGCAAATTTCATAACTAACGTGGGCTTAGCGCCCTGCTGGCCCCCAGGGCGCCAATCATTTCATACATTGCCTGAGAAACGAGTGTGACATTCAGAGCGAGGAAAGGCGAACCATAATGTTTCAAATCCACAATAATTATTGTAATAACTTTGTGTATTTCAGGTCCGTGATTTGATTGGTCGATGCACTTGCCCCATTCAGTTTCCCATGATCAAAGTTGGTGAAGGCAAATACAAGATCGGGGATACCCGGAGCCTTATCTTTGTTCGGGTAAGTCCTAATCTTCTTTCACAAGAAATGATTACGTGTCCTACTACATTTGTCCACATCAAAGAATCGGCGTTATTACTCAGCCAACGTGGTTATATGTGTCGCGAAAATGCAACCAGACTTTTTAAACTGCTCATTAAGTTGTTTTTTCGGTCATGAAGGAATTTGGTCTGAAATACATGAATATATGTTAGTGTATGAACGATCAGGCCGTAATGAGAATTACACTTACAGTCAAGTACAAGATGGCTATTATGAGTATCTACATCGGGCAAGCAACCTCATCATGTAATATTAATTGCTACAAAAACCACGGCTGCAGGAGCTGGCGTCTGCTTGGTGCATGCTTCCTGCAAGGGGACCAGCTGCAGTGGTTATTTCATGCTCCGTAAAGAACACAAAAGAAAATAATAATGATGGTGATGATGATGGTGATGATGATGGTGATGACGACACCCACGATGAAGACTGGCGGCATCATTGACTGACTTGCGATGTTTTTTTCTTAAGCGTTCATATCTTATAAGCAGCGCTTTTTCTGTGGTGTTTGACACTGGTAACAAAGTTATGTTACTGATTAAGTTCTGTTACTGATTTCTTAAAACTTGCCGATGTGTCACGAAAATGCAACCAGACTTTTTAAACTGCTCAATAAGTTGTTTTTACTTAGTTCTATTACAGGCTGCTTAGTTTTTATACCGAATGCTTAATTCTTACACTGACTGCTTAATTCTGTTACTGGCTGCTTAGTTCTGTTACTGGCTGCTTACTTCTATTACTGGCTGCTAAGTTCTGTTACTGGCTGCTAAGTTCTGCAACTGGCTGCTAAGTTCTATTACTGGCTGCTAAATTATGTTACTAGCTGCTAAGTTCTGTTACTGGCTGCTAAGCTCTGTTACTGGCTGCTTAGTTCTGTTACTGGCTGCTTAGTTCTGTTACTGGCTGCTAAGTTCTGGTACTGGCTGCTAAGTTCTGTTACTGGCTGCTAAGTTCTGTTACTGGCTGCTAAGTTCTGTTACTGGCTGCTTAGTTCTGTTACTGGCTGCTTAGTTCTGTTACTGGCTGCTTAATTATGTTACTGGCTGCTTAGTTCTGTTACTGGCTGCTAAGTTCTGTTACTGTCTGCTACGTTCTGTTACTGGCTGCTTAGTTCTGTTACTGGCTGCTTAGTTCTGTTACTGGCTGCTAAGTTCTGTTACTGGCTGCTTAGTTCTATTACTAGCTGCTTAGCTCTGTTACTACTGGCTGCTTAGTTGTGTAACAAGCTATATAACAAATATGTTACTGGATGCTTAATGCTGTTACTGGCTGCTTAGTGCTGTTACTGGCTGCTGAATGCTGTTACTGGCTGCTTAGTTCTGGTATTGGTTGTTTAGTTCTCTAACTGGCTGTTTAGTTCTGGTACTGGTTGTTTAGTTCTGTTAGTGTTGTTTAGTTATGCTACAAGCTACTTAACTTTTTTGTTGGCTGCTTAGTTCTGTTACAAGTTACTTAACTCTTTTACTGGCTGCTTAGTTCTGTTACAAGTTACTTAACTCTGTTACTGGCTGCTTAGTTCTGTTACAAGTCGCTTAACTCTGTTACTGGCTGCTTAGTTCCCTTCCTAGCCGCTTAACACTATTCAGTCTTCTTAGCTCTATTACAGCCTGCTTAGCTCTATTACAGCCTGCTTAGCTCTATTACAGCCTGCTTAGCTCTATTACAGCCTGCTTAGCTCTATTCCTCGTCATCAGTGGTCCTCACGCCTAATGGCGTCTTGTCGTCTCAGTCTTAGTTTCATGATTTAAGTCACAACTCAATATTAGTTTAACCGTTTCTATTTTCCCCATGTTATAAAGCCTTCAGTTAAGAATTTCTTGACCGACCTTCTCCGAACTCCGAGGTAAATGTAAGGTGAGTGCAGGCAATAGAAAGAGCTATTGATTATATTATGGCTTACCCAAATATGTGTCAAAATTAATTGCTTACTTCTTACAACAAGTATTTTGATCTGATTATGTTACATCACTGGTAGTCTTTTTGGGACAGATTATGTGGAGTTAGCGGCACTTGTCAAAAAGTGCACTATTTAAAAAATAGAAACACTGTTGCAGAAAATTCTTCCACGTAAGTCTTTTTTTTTTTTTTTTTTTTTTTTTTTTTTTTTTTTTTTTTTTTTTTTTTTTTTACTTTTTCCCATTGTGACACGATTGCTAGTATTGTCAACGTCTATTATTTTTTATTTGCCCAGATTCTCCGCAACCACGTGATGGTGAGAGTAGGGGGAGGCTGGGACACTTTGGAAAACTACCTCAACAAGCATGACCCTTGCCAGTGCAATTATAGAGGTGGGTATCATAGAGGGGTTGCAGGGTGTGGATTTCTACCTCAAAACATATAATCTTGTCAGGACGTGCGTCCAGTTTGTTTGACTGCAAGTTTGTCCATTTAGTTAACTGAGCGTGCATCTAAATCGTTTGAATTTACGTGCGTACAGTTTGTTCACCTGCATATGCATTCAGTTTTTTTCAGATTTTTTAACTGCACGTACGTCCAGTTTGTCAGACTCTGAGTCCAGTTTGTTTGACTGAACGTATACCTAGTTAGTTTGTACGTGCGTCCAGTTTGTTAGACTATAAGTCCATTTTGTTTGACTGCACGTGTACCCAGTTAGTTTATACGTATGCCCAGTTTGTTAGACTCTGAGTCCAGTTTGACTGACTGAACGTGTACCCAGTTAGTTTGTACGTGCGTCCAGTTTGTTAGAGTCGGAGTCCAGTTTGTTTGACTGAACATGTACCCAGTTAGTTTGTACGTGCGTCCAGTTTGCCTGTGCATCGTGCGACTGTACGTGTTTCCATTTTGTTTGACTAAAGGTGCGCCTAGTTTGTTTTACTGCACGTGCGTCCAGTTTTGTTTGTACATGTGATTAAAGAATGAGCATGGAGCACAAGGGAGCAAGATTAGCTGATGTTCGGTACCACAAGATAGTTTATATTTGGACATAGGAACTAATATAACAGACGGACATTCTATCGGGGTTGAACGGGGCATACTTTGCTAAAGCGAGGCAAACCTATGATTTTATCTAACCGATCTCTAACTTAAATGTTGCTACTTAAAGAGATTGTATTTGAGCCTCAAGAATATCTGCTACTTTTCAGGTATATATTTTCTCTAGTGTGCTGTGTCTAGGAATAAATAAGTAAAGATCCTTTTTCTCGCTTCAGGGAGCGAAGTTATTCATGCAGTTGTCCTACTGACTGAAAGTCTAAACCAGGGCTCGGCAACCGGTCGATTTTGATCTACATAAATAAATAAAGGTAATTAACAGGCACTTGTTGGACAAAGGATGACACCAGACAACAGAACAGAAAATATAAGTGATAGGCTTATCGGGAATCGAACCCAGGACAACCCAAACGGCGCCACTGATGTGCTGTGTGAGTAAATCGTGAAAGGACGCACAGCCAATTTTGCACCCAAAAAAAAGTATATCATTGGTTTCACAGCAAGGCGATGGGGTCGTTCAGGTGGGGTCCTCAGTTCGATTCCCGGTAAGACTTCACTTATATTTCTTTTCTGGTGTCTTCTTTTCTGTCCAACGAGTGCCTATTAATTACATTTATTTATTTACTATTCACATGGCTAATGTTTCCTTCATTATTTATTGATTGCGATCTACCATTATATCCCAAGGCATCTTTTGGTACATCTCTAGGTGACGGAATGAAAAAAGAATTTTTAACCAAGGTAAATTTCGGATCAACCCTCTCTCAGTTGCACTTAAAAGCGCGAATTCCCCAAGTTTAAAGGTACTTTCATCGCATTTGCAGCGAAAACCAGCAAGCTAGCTTGATAAAATTCATTTTATTCGTAAACCGTGAAAGATGAAAAGGGATCGTTTATTTAAAGTGTAGTTAACATTCGGTCAAATATTTAGTTTTAATTTTTCACCGCTGTGATGACCGGATTGCAGGAAACAGATCGTGCGGCAGAGATCAAAGTTACATGTAGGCTGGATCCGGGAAAGATAGGCAGAAGTAGACCAACAAACACATGGAGAAGGGAACTGGAGGCAGAAGTGAAAATGATGAAGAAGACTTGTAAAGAACTTGAGCTGAAGGCACGTGACAGGAAGACTTGGTATGTGTTTGTTGAAGAGTTATGCTCCGTGCGGAGCTAAAGGGATTGATTGATTGAACATAAAGGGGCGCACTAATTCATTTGTTTAAATCTATTTACAGGTCACAGGCCTAGTGCGGCCGCAGTTGCTCACAAAGTGGTTGTCAGTCAGCAACGCCAGCCAGCCACTGTCAGTAACGCTGCCGCTCGTCCCATCCCTAACACTCCGACATCCCCAAGACGTGGGTCATCTGCTGGAGCTACCAGAAATCGGTCTACATCTCCCCACTCTTCTTCCAGCACAAAGACACCGACATTGGTGATATCCCGTCACATGCCAGCAACATCAAAAAGCTCTACAACATCTGGTACTCACGCCAAGGGAGGACGCATCACGTCAAATCACGGCCAGCAGGGGGTGGTTACCGAAGAATCATCCGACCCAGCTTCCAGTCTGTCAAATCAACCAGCCAGATGCAATTCTCCTAGTCCAGCACGCCGTAGAAGTCCTTCACCCCGCACAACGTCACAAGGTTTGCCTCAACCGGTGTCTGCCCACAGGAGCTCGTTGACCTCAGGCCAGGTCAAAGGGAAGGATCTTGCTCAAGAAAAGAAGATTCTAGCGGCAAGACAAGATACTGCTGAACCTGTAAACAGGTAATGTTATTACCGTATCATAATTATCATCCCCCTTCACTGTCCCAAGGAGCAACGGCCTTCAACTAACGTGTGCCAAGTATTCAGGTCCCTTACCATCAGCTCCAAGTCTGTCTCTGTCTTCCTTGTCATTTTCATATCTGTCTCCAGTTGTCTTCTCCGTGTTTTTAGGTCTGGCTCTGCTTCTGTTACCATGGGGATTCATGTTGTGATCTCGTCTGTCATAAATTATTTTGGTGTATAATGAATACTTTTCCATTGTCATGACATCATCATGACCATCATTAATCTTCAGCTCCTAAGGAGCCTTCAACAAATCTATGTCAAACCTTCCTGTCCTGTACCATCTGGTCAATGTTTCTCCGTGTACATATTTATCCCTTTAAGTGTGTCTCAATTTCCTTTCTCTGTTTGGTCTACCACTGCCCCTCTTTCCATGGGGATTCCAGAACATGGACTGCTTTGTAATTCTATCTGCAGGTTTCCTCAATTATAGTCCTATCCACAGTCAGCGTCATTTCATCACGTCTTTTTGTCCGTTGGAATATTTGTGGGTCTTTCCATCAGTTCTACATCGGTGATCTTGTCAAACCATTTCGTTACTTCTACGCAAATACCCTTTTTAGTGTTATGTGCTCGGATTTAAAAACAAAATACATAAAAATGTGGAGCAGAATATTCTTTTAAACAGTTACGTGTTTTTCGATTATTTCTTACCTATATAAAACATTATTTCTTACCTATATAAAACATTATTTCTTACCTATATAAAACATTATCTCTTACCTATATAAAACATTATTTCTTACCTATATAAAACATTATTACTGTAAAGTGCATGCACATTAATGCACACATACAACAAATTATAACCCTATCTCCACAGCGATAATGAGGAGGACGAAATCGTTGATAATGATGGATATTTCACCGAAGATGATGAATGTGATAATCCACATGTCCGTGGAGGGTAGGAAGCAATATTTTTTTTACTGGACTCACGTCTTTTTGTCGTGCTAACTTTTCTTTATTTCCTGCCTTGTGTCAGTCACCATCATCTGAATGAGCTTCGCTTGCTTGATGCTTGGTTAAAATAGCAATGGTGCACTGTTTTTAGCTTCTAAGACTCGGGGCTTCTCAACCTGCAGTACACAAACACCGGGAGGTACCTCAATATGTACCAGGGGGTACCTCGGGCATTAGATCCTACATGACGGATTTTCATGTGCATAGTTTTTAGTAAAGCTTGTAACAGTTAATTGCGAATTCATTTGGATTCTAAATAAAGTATACATATTTGTGATATTCCAATTTATATTGTTATGAGAAAAGAAGGCGTAGGTGAGGTAGAAGTTTCAAACTTTCATTAAATTCACCAAGTATTTTTTTTAATTTGGAGTTTTGAGTTTTAATAATACTTAAATTTTCCAGTTTAAAATTTTAAGAGCCGCATTTTTTTTAAAATGTTGGTTCCGCTATAATACAGCACAGGCAAACATGTAAAAACCTTTAAAATACCTTTTTTAGCATTACATGCCTACGATAATCTTCGGGGGCACATGAAGACCCGGCTGATCATCCAGGGGGTACCTCGCCCAAAAGGTTGAGAAACACTTAAGTAAACCTTGGACGAAGATCCTCTGAAATGTTGCTTTGATGCTGTTTTGCGGATATTTCTTCCTCCACACCTTATAGCCGCTCCCTTCTCCTTTTCTTTCCACAAGAATGTTGCTTGAAATAGATGAATGCAGTGTTGCATGATTGTTGTAACTTTCATGTCTTATGACACTGGTCATTTTAGCAATGACTCTGTCATGAGAATATATTTGAAACCCGATCGGACATAATGAGAGAAAATGTAACGACAAACGTTGGCCAATACCATTGGACTACTAGTGCTCCAGAGATGTGTTACATATACATATAATACATATGTCATCATCATCACCCTTCAGCTCGCCAAGGAGCGTAGGCCTTCAACAAACGTATGCTAAGTCTTCCTGTCCTGTTCCATCAGCTCAAAGTTATTCCATAATTTTTCCCATGTTTCTCCCTCTACCTCTATTACCAGGGGGATTTTATCTTGTAATTCATCATTTCTGCTGCCTTCTGTGCAGTTTTTCCTTGTTCGCTTAAAGTACAAACATTCCAGTTGCCGATGCTGGAGATTGCCCTAGCAGAAAAAAAAGGTGAGTCGACAACCCAGATCTTTTTACTTTTATCTTCTTCCTCGTTCGCCCTCAGACTTCTACATTAATGACTCTAATAAAAGAAGAGGTCAGCTCAAGGTTGCTGACATCTCCAGATAGTTTTTCGTGGAGAGAAGTGAGTTGTTGCCGTATGTCACTCCGTTCACTGTTGTAAGTTGGGCAGGACTATGTAGCATCATAAGCCTTCTTACCAGAAGACCTTCTTCTGTCTTGGATGGCTGAACTGACTTACTATCTGTTGAAGGTTTTGTGATTTTAAGAATTTTCTACAGGATGGGATAACCGGCACTTTGCCCAACCCTCATTAGTCACCTCTTACGACATGCATTGTAGGTTGTAGTGTCACTATTCTTTGCTCCCCTTTCCGTTGCCGGTAATATTCAGGTGATAACCCACATACTTAAACAATAATTATTGCCGTTGCCTTCCAGCTCTCACTGTAGATCAGAGTTTCTCAACCGGGGTTCCTCTAGAGGTCGCTAGGGGTTCCGAGAGACATCGTAATTGGAAAAAAAAAGTCGTTTGAGCTTTGCCAGCTGGGCAATATTAGCGCTTGCAATGGTGGGCAATATTAGCGCTTGCAATGGTGGGCAGTGGCCGAGGAGCCCCATACGGCAGTATGCGATAGGACTCTTATACATATTATATTTTATTAGCAACTTCTACAGTAGACATTTGTTATAAGACATTTAGGCCTGCTTGGATTAAGTTTTAAAAACAAAGTTTAAAAAAAAACTTTAAAAAAGAAAAACTAAAATTTGTTCTACTTTACTGAGTTTCATTGCTGTTGATATCCTTTGTGGGAAGAGGGAACCACACCAAAAGAGTAGGCTAATAAGCTGACTAGAACAAATAGATCCAAAGAAGAAGAAAAATCATTCTCTACTCAAAAGAGTATTGACAATTTTTATTAGATTGTTATACTAACAACTTCCTCATCACGCTAAAGTACCATGAGCTGTAGATATAATAGTTTTTATGCAGGGATTCCCTGAGACCTGAAAATTATTTCAAGGGTTCCTCCATGACAAAAATTTTGTGAACGTCTGCTGTAGATTATTGGCCTTAGTTACTTTACGCCTACTGTCATGTGCCATTCGTTCAAGTGCTTTGTTTCAGTGCCTTCTCCTTCCTTATTTTTCCACCCGTCACCAGTTCTCCTCTGCCTGTGTTATTCAATCCCCAATTGTTTTATTTTGTCTTCTGGACCCAGAACAAGGGCTGCCTTTTAATGCTATCAGCTGACTTCCTCGGTGTGCGTCTTATCCAACGCCAGCATTTTCTTCTCACCTCTTGTTCCACTGGCCTGGTTCTTTCCTTTAGATCCACACTGGTCATGTGTACTGTCATACCATTTTAATACTTCTATCGTAGAGTGTTTCCACCTCTGACTTCTCAGGGTAAAGGCGCCGGGCTCAAAACTGTGTCATGCTCGTCTACCCAGCTATAAAAATGGATTCTTCCGTGAGTAAGGGAAGGCTAATGCAGGGAGGATTAGAACTGGTCATTCCATCTCATAAATCTGGGTTCGAGTTTATGTGAAGCATCTAACACTCCACTCCACTACGGAAGTAACAATATGAGGCTACCTTTACCTCTCACTTATAAAGAATGATCTTGTACTGGAAAATATTAACAAACTAAATAGATGACTTCTTAAAAGATCAGAATTGAAGCTTAAAATAAGTCACACTTTTAGGTATTTGAAAGACTACAACAGGTAAATACCCAGTCAAACCCAAACGTTGCCGATAACTTGTGTTGTTATTATTGTTGTTATTATTGTTGCTTTCTGATGATGCATGATCACGTGAATTGCATGTTTGATGTTGCTTTCAGTGCTGGCGAATTCAAACTATTTTGTAGCAGCACCTTGTCTAATGTGTGAAATACATCAGCCGCATGTTCACGTGACTTTTTGAGATCACTCGACGAACATTCTAAAAAAATATTATATTCAGTTCCTCCAGCTTTATCTATATTACTGTCTGTTTCTCCAGCTTTGTCTATATTACTGTCTGTTCCTCCAACTTTGTCTATATTACTGTCTGTTCCTCCAACTTTGTCTATATTACTGTCTGTTCCTCCAGCTTTGTCTAAATTACTGTCTGTTCCTACAACTTTGTTTATATTACTGTCAAATTACAGCGTGATTATAAAGTCCTTGTGTAACTTGACACTTCAATAACTTTTCACACCGCGAACAGCATATAAAAGAATAATTTATAACGTTAAAACTGTTGTCTACTCATCAAAATCACATTCTTTGGATGAACTTAAGGTCAGAATCACAAAAGCAACTCACTAAGCAGCAATCGGAGAATGTTTTCAATGAGCTGAAAAATTAAATGAGACGATCTATCACAAATTATGGCAGTTTTGCTGAAATCTAAAATTGTGAACTGTACTGAGTTAAAACTTAATAAATCATGCTTTCATGTAACGTTTATAATGTGCTTCTATCACGTGTACATCCAAAGTTTTTCAAGTTTAAAGCTGCACAAAGACTTTATAATCACCATGTACTTATTTGCCTCCATATCTTGTTAGAATGTTCCTCCTAATGCAACAATGTCATAATCCTTGTATTTTCCATATGTATTTTTTAGCCAAATTGCAGTAATCTTTCGTATAGTATTTTCACTTTGTCCCGCATCTGGCTGCGGTTAAGGTCCTGGAGAGCCAGGGCATCAGCAAAATATAGATCGTCTGTGTTGTCTTAAGGCACGCACTTATGTTTAATAACTAATGTGTATAGAACCAGCAAGCTACAGTAACAACCAGCATTCATACCCTTCAACATTTACTGAGGGAGACTGAGCACCTATGGGTTTGCCCTGAGTGCAATGATGTCGATTGTGAACCACAATAACAGTAACTTATGCTTAAGAACAAATACCTTGTACCTTTACGCACAATTTATGACCGACAGTGCAGGGGGAAAAAAAGAAAAGGCATGATTTTTTTTTTCTATGTTTTTCCGCTTCTATCCGTAAAGGGTTTAGGAAAGAGAAAAACAATAAATTTGGAGTTATTGATTCCATTCAGACAGTTGGCACTAATCTCAAATTCCAAAAATGATATTTGAACATGGCGTCTACACGAATACACACACACACACACACACACACACACACACACCAGTTCATTATTGATCATAAGGATTAAACCTGTCTTGGGGGTTTTCGTATTTTTTTTTTTTTAATTCACAATGGCACGTGACCTAGAATATAATATGACTCTTGAGACACTCCCCAACATGTGCCTCCCCAGCAATCCTCGAATCAGATAGTCAGAGTTCATAACAAACATGACCAAACAGCATAAACAAACATGTAATCACCAGGAAACCAATTCGGAAGTTAAGGATGGAGAGGTCAGACTAAACCTGGAGAGTAATGGTACAAGAGGAAGCCAAGAAAATCGAGACCTGATTGACAGAGCCAAAGAGGGGCTGAATGAAATAGAAATAGGTGGCCAACAGTCCTATGCTACACGGAACGTTAAGAAATAATTACAACAGGATCGTGTATACATATATTATTAGCCTATCTAACTGTCTTCAGGCGCTGTCGATGGATAAAGCCACACATTGAGGAGACTTATTGATAGCATTACAAGGCAGTCAATGTTCTGGAACCCCCAGGATAACAGAGGCAGATGTAGTCCTAAAAACACATAGAGAAGAGAACTGGATACAGTAGCGTAATGTGGAGGTGTGGAAAGAACTTGAACTGATGGCATGTGAGAGGAGAACTTGACATGTGTTTGTTGAAGGCCTATGCTCCTTGGTGAGCTAAAGGGTTTTGATTAATAACTTTCTTCAGTGCATCTTTTTCACTGTAATTATCATATTTTCCCGTCTTTCTTGTTTCATAATAATAATCTATTATTTGTTGATTCTTCTTTCATTCCATTCTGTTATACGCTAAAATGATTGACTTCACGGTAAAAACGTATAAGGGCGATAATACCAATTTATGTTATGCGCTAAAATGATTGACTTCACGGTAAAAACGTATAAGGGCGATAATACCAATTTCTGTTATGCGCTAAAATGATTGACTTCACGGTCAAAACGTATAAGGGCGATAATACCAATTTTTTTTCATCGTTATTCTTGTCCTTATCACCCCTTACAGAGCATGAAGACATCACTGCAGCTGGTCCTTTTGCTGACAGTCAGCACCAAGTATTTTCATGCTCTTACAGCAGTGGTTTATGTGGCAATGTGTTGTACACGGTGAGGTTGCCAGACGCCATACACAACATCATATTATACATACATATATCTGAGGATGTAGTAGTTGTAGTATTTCTTTGTCTCTTCAACAACAACAAAACCCGGGAACTTTACGTGACATCTATTTCTTTATCCTCATGAAATAAGGATGCCATTCGCTCGTTCGTTTCTTTGCTCGGGGAAACTTGTGTGGGAGAAACCGTGTAGTCAATTTTAAATATGAAACTGCATTGATAGGCTGGCTCAGCCAACTTGTACTGCACTTCGAAGAATACATTTTTTCTCTTAGTAACGCTTTCATTAGGTTAAAATATGGCGTATTTTTTCCATTGAATAGGCTGTGTTCAAACTCTTTCAAAAGGGCCTAATTTTAATTTGGAATAAATGTTGCCAAATTATCTGGCAAATCAAGCCATGAACCGTCTTTCTTATCATCATTTTTTTTTCCTTTTCGCTTGTTACAGAGCAAGGAAACACCACTGTAGCTAATCCTCTTGCAGGAAACCTGCATTAAGTCCTCACACACTTGTTACAGAGCAAGGAAACACCACTGTAGCTAATCCTCTTGCATGAACCCTGCATTAAGTTCTCACACGCTTGTTACAGAGCAAGGAAACACCACTGTAGCTAATCCTCTTGCAGGAACCCTGCATTAAGTCCTCACACACTTGTTACAGAGCAAGGAAACACCACTGTAGCTAATCCTCTTGCAGGAACCCTGCATTAAGTTCTCACACACTTGTTACAGAGCAAGGAAACACCACTGTAGCTAATCCTCTTGCAGGAAGCCTGCATTAAGTTCTCACACTCTTGTTACAGAGCAAGGAAACACAACTGTAGCTAATCCTCTTGCAGGAAGCCTGCATTAAGTTCTCACACACTTGTTACAGAGCAAGGAAACACAACTGTAGCTAAACCTCTTGCAGGAAGCCTGCATTAAGTTTTCACACACTTGTTACAGAGCAAGGAAACACAACTGTAGCTAAACCTCTTGCAGGAAGCCTGCATTAAGTTCTCACACGCTTGTTACAGAGCAAGGAAACACCACTGTAGCTAATCCTCTTGCAGGAAGCCTGCATTAAGTTCTCACACACTTTTTACAGAGCAACGAAACACAACTGTAGCTAATCCTCTTGCAGGAAACCTGCATTAAGTTCTCACACGCTTGTTACAGAGCAAGGAAACACAACTGTAGCTAAACCTCTTGCAGGAAGCCTGCATTAAGTTCTCACACACTTGTTACAGAGCAAGGAAACACACCTGTAGCTAATCCTCTTGCAGGAAACCTGCATTAAGTTCGCACACGCTTGTTACAGAGCAAGGAAACACCACTGTAGCTAATACTCTTGCAGGAAACCTGCATTAAGTTCTCACACGCTTGTTACAAAGCAAGGAAACACCACTGTAGCTAATCCTCTTGCATGAAACCTGCATTAAGTTCTCACACGCTTGTTACAGAGCAAGGAAACACCACTGTAGCTAATCCTCTTGCAGAAAACCTGCATTAAGTTCTCACACGCTTGTTACAGAGCAAGGAAACACAACTGTAGCTAATCCTCTTGCAGGAAACCTGCATTAATTTCTCACACGCTTGTTACAGAGCAAGGAAACACAACTGTAGCTAATCCTCTTGCAGGAAGCCTGCATTAAGTTCTCACACGCTTGTTACAGAGCAAGGAAACACAACTGTAGCTAATCCTCTTGCAGGAAGCCTGCATTAAGTTCTCACACGCTTGTTACAAAGCAAGGAAACACAACTGTAGCTAATCCTCTTGCAGGAAGCCTGCATTAAGTTCTCACACGCTTGTTACAGAGCAAGGAAACACAACTGTAGCTAATCCTCTTGCAGGAAGCCTGCATTAAGTTCTCACACGCTTGTTACAGAGCAAGGAAACACAACTGTAGCTAATCCTCTTGCAGGAAGCCTGCATTAAGTTCTCACACGCTTGTTACAAAGCAAGGAAACACAACTGTTGCTAATCCTCTTGCAGGAAACCTGCATTAAGTTCTCACACGCTTGTTACAGAGCAAGGAAACACCACTGTAGCTAATCCTCTTGCAGGAAGCCTGCATTAAGTTCTCACACGCTTGTTACAGAGCAAGGAAACAGAACTGTACCTAATCCTCTTGCAGGAAACCTGCATTAAGTTCTCACACGCTTGTTACAGAGCAAGGAAACACAACTGTAGCTAATCCTCTTGCAGGAAGCCTGCATTAAGTTCTCACACGCTTGTTACAGAGCAAGGAAACACAACTGTAGCTAATCCTCTTGCAGGAAGCCTGCATTAAGTTCTCACACGCTTGTTACAGAGCAAGGAAACACAACTGTAGATAATCCTCTTGCAGGAAGCCTGCATTAAGTTCTCACACGCTTGTTACAGAGCAAGGAAACACAACTGTAGCTAATCCTCTTGCAGGAAACCTGCATTAAGTTCTCACACACTTGTTACAGAGCAAGGAAACACCACTGTAGCTAATCCTCTTGCAGGAAACCTGCATTAAGTTCTCACACGCTTGTTACAGAGCAAGGAAACACACCTGTAGCTAAACCTCTTGCAGGAACCCTGCATTAAGTTCTCACACGCTTGTTACAGAGCAAGGAAACACAACTGTAGCTAATCCTCTTGCAGGAAGCCTGCATTAAGTTCTCACACGCTTGTTACGGAGCAAGGAAACACCACTGTAGCTAATCTTCTTGCAGGAAACCTGCATTAAGTTCTCACACGCTTGTTACAGAGCAAGGAAACACCACTGTAGCTAATCCTCTTGCAGGAAACCTGCATTAAGTTCTCTCTCGCTTGTTACAGAGCAAGGAAACACAACTGTAGCTAAACCTCTTGCAGGAAGCCTGCATTAAGTTCTCACACGCTTATTACAGAGCAAGGAAACACCACTGTAGCTAATCCTCTTGCAGGAAACCTGCATTAAGTTCTCACACGCTTGTTACAGAGCAAGGAAACACCACTGTAGCTAATCCTCTTGCAGGAAACCTGCATTAAGTTCTCACACGCTTGTTACAGAGCAAGGAAACACAACTGTAGCTAAACCTCTTGCAGGAAGCCTGCATTAAGTTCTCACACGCTTGTTACAGAGCAAGGAAACACAACTGTAGCTGATCCTCTTGCAGGAAGCCTGCATTAAGTTCTCACACGCTTGTTACAGAGCAAGGAAACACAACTGTAGCTAATCCTCTTGCAGGAAGCCTGCATTAAGTTCTCACACGCTTGTTACAGAGCAAGGAAACACAACTGTAGCTAATCCTCTTGCAGGAAGCCTGCATTAAGTTCTCACACGCTTGTTACAGAGCAAGGAAACACAACTGTAGCTAATCCTCTTGCAGGAAGCCTGCATTAAGTTCTCACACGTTGTTACAGAGCAAGGAAACACAACTGTAGCCAATCCTCTTGCAGGAAGCCTGCATTAAGTTCTCACACGCTTGTTACAGAGCAAGGAAACACAACTGTAGCTAATCCTCTTGCAGGAAGCCTGCATTAAGTTCTCACACGCTTGTTACAGAGCAAGGAAACACAACTGTAGCTAATCCTCTTGCAGGAAGCCTGCATTAAGTTCTCACACGCTTGTTACAGAGCAAGGAAACACAACTGTAGCTAATCCTCTTGCAGGAAGCCTGCATTAAGTTCTCACACTCTTGTTACAGAGCAAGGAAACACAACTGTAGCTAATCCTCTTGCAGGAAGCCTGCATTAAGTTCTCACATGCTTGTTACAGAGAAAGGAAACACAACTGTAGCTAATCCTCTTGCAGGAAACCTGCATTAAGTTCTCACACGCTTGTTACAGAGCACGGAAACACCACTGTAGCTAATCCTCTTGCAGGAAACCTGCATTAAATTCTCACACGCTTGTTACAGAGCAAGGAAACACAACTGTAGCTAATCCTCTTGCAGGAAGCCTGCATTAAGTTCTCACACGCTTGTTACAGAGCAAGGAAACACAACTGTAGCTAATCCTCTTGCAGGAAGCCTGCATTAAGTTCTCACACGCTTGTTACAGAGCACGGAAACACAACTGTAGCTAATCCTCTTGCTGGAAACCTGCATTAAGTTCTCACACGCTTGTTACAGAGCAAGGAAACACCACTGTAGCTAATCCTCTTGCAGGAAACCTGCATTAAATTCTCACACGCTTGTTACAGAGCAAGGAAACACCACTGTAGCTAATCCTCTTGCAGGAAACCTGCATTAAGTACTCACACACTTGTTACAGACCAAGGAAACACCACTGTTGCTAATCCTCTTGCAGGAAGCCTGCATTAAGTTCTCACACGCTTGTTACAGAGCAAGAAAACACCACTGTAGCTAATCCTCTTGCAGGAAGCCTGCATTAAGTTCTCACACGCTTGTTACAGAGCAAGGAAGCACAACTGTAGCTAATCCTCTTGCAGGAAACCTGCATTAAGTTCTCACACACTTGTTACAGAGCAAGAAAACACCACTGTAGCTAATCCTCTTGCAGGAAGCCTGCATTAAGTACTCACACACTTGTTACAGAGCAAGGAAACACAACTGTAGCTAATCCTCTTGCAGGAAGCCTGCATTAAGTTCTCACACACTTGTTACAGAGCAAGGAAACACAACTGTAGCTAAACCTCTTGCAGGAAGCCTGCATTAAGTTCTCACACGCTTGTTACAGAGCAAGGAAACACAACTGTAGCTAATCCTCTTGCAGGAAGCCTGCATTAAGTTCTCACACGCTTGTTACAGAGCACGGAAACACAACTGTAGCTAATCCTCTTGCTGGAAACCTGCATTAAGTTCTCACACACTTGTTACAGAGCAAGGAAACACAACTGTAGCTAAACCTCTTGCAGGAAGCCTGCATTAAGTTCTCACACGCTTGTTACAGAGCAAGGAAACACAACTGTAGCTAATCCTCTTGCAGGAAGCCTGCATTAAGTTCTCACACGCTTGTTACAGAGCACGGAAACACAACCGTAGCTAATCCTCTTGCTGGAAACCTGCATTAAGTTCTCACACGCTTGTTACAGAGCAAGGAAACACCACTGTAGCTAATCCTCTTGCAGGAAACCTGCATTAAGTTCTCACACGCTTGTTACAGAGCAAGGAAACACCACTGTAGCTAATCCTCTTGCAGGAAACCTGCATTAAGTACTCACACACTTGTTACAGACCAAGGAAACACCACTGTTGCTAATTCTCTTGCAGGAAGCCTGCATTAAGTTCTCACACGCTTGTTACAGAGCAAGAAAACACCACTGTAGCTAATCCTCTTGCAGGAAGCCTGCATTAAGTTCTCACACGCTTGTTACAGAGCAAGGAAGCACAACTGTAGCTAATCCTCTTGCAGGAAACCTGCATTAAGTTCTCACACACTTGTTACAGAGCATGGAAACACCACTGTAGCTAATCCTCTTGCAGGAAGCCTGCATTAAGTTCTCACACACTTGTTACAGAGCAAGAAAACACCACTGTAGCTAATCCTCTTGCAGGAAGCCTGCATTAAGTACTCACACACTTGTTACAGAGCAAGGAAACACCACTGTAGCTAAACCTCTTGCAGGAAGCCTGCATTAAGTACTCACACACTTGTTACAGAGCAAGGAAACACAACTGTAGCTAATCCTCTCTCAGGAAGCATGCATTAAGTTCTCACACTCTTGTTACAGAGCAAGGAAACACAACTGTAGCTAATCCTCTTGCAGGAAGCCTGCATTAAGTTCTCACACACTTGTTACAGAGCAAGGAAACACAACTGTAGCTAAACCTCTTGCAGGAAGCCTGCATTAAGTTTTCACACACTTGTTACAGAGCAAGGAAACACAACTGTAGCTAAACCTCTTGCAGGAAGCCTGCATTAAGTTCTCACACGCTTGTTACAGAGCAAGGAAACACCACTGTAGCTAATCCTCTTGCAGGAAGCCTGCATTAAGTTCTCACACACTTTTTACAGAGCAACGAAACACAACTGTAGCTAATCCTCTTGCAGGAAACCTGCATTAAGTTCTCACACGCTTGTTACAGAGCAAGGAAACACAACTGTAGCTAAACCTCTTGCAGGAAGCCTGCATTAAGTTCTCACACACTTGTTACAGAGCAAGGAAACACACCTGTAGCTAATCCTCTTGCAGGAAACCTGCATTAAGTTCGCACACGCTTGTTACAGAGCAAGGAAACACCACTGTAGCTAATACTCTTGCAGGAAACCTGCATTAAGTTCTCACACGCTTGTTACAAAGCAAGGAAACACCACTGTAGCTAATCCTCTTGCATGAAACCTGCATTAAGTTCTCACACGCTTGTTACAGAGCAAGGAAACACCACTGTAGCTAATCCTCTTGCATGAAACCTGCATTAAGTTCTCACACGCTTGTTACAGAGCAAGGAAACACAACTGTAGCTAATCCTCTTGCAGGAAACCTGCATTAATTTCTCACACGCTTGTTACAGAGCAAGGAAACACAACTGTAGCTAATCCTCTTGCAGGAAGCCTGCATTAAGTTCTCACACGCTTGTTACAGAGCAAGGAAACACAACTGTAGCTAATCCTCTTGCAGGAAGCCTGCATTAAGTTCTCACACGCTTGTTACAAAGCAAGGAAACACAACTGTAGCTAATCCTCTTGCAGGAAACCTGCATTAAGTTCTCACACGCTTGTTACAGAGCAAGGAAACACAACTGTAGCTAATCCTCTTGCAGGAAGCCTGCATTAAGTTCTCACACGCTTGTTACAGAGCAAGGAAACACAACTGTAGCTAATCCTCTTGCAGGAAGCCTGCATTAAGTTCTCACACGCTTGTTACAAAGCAAGGAAACACAACTGTTGCTAATCCTCTTGCAGGAAACCTGCATTAAGTTCTCACACGCTTGTTACAGAGCAAGGAAACACCACTGTAGCTAATCCTCTTGCAGGAAGCCTGCATTAAGTTCTCACACGCTTGTTACAGAGCAAGGAAACAGAACTGTACCTAATCCTCTTGCAGGAAACCTGCATTAAGTTCTCACACGCTTGTTACAGAGCAAGGAAACACAACTGCAGCTAATCCTCTTGCAGGAAGCCTGCATTAAGTTCTCACACGCTTGTTACAGAGCAAGGAAACACAACTGTAGCTAATCCTCTTGCAGGAAGCCTGCATTAAGTTCTCACACGCTTGTTACAGAGCAAGGAAACACAACTGTAGATAATCCTCTTGCAGGAAGCCTGCATTAAGTTCTCACACGCTTGTTACAGAGCAAGGAAACACAACTGTAGCTAATCCTCTTGCAGGAAACCTGCATTAAGTTCTCACACACTTGTTACAGAGCAAGGAAACACCACTGTAGCTAATCCTCTTGCAGGAAACCTGCATTAAGTTCTCACACGCTTGTTACAGAGCAAGGAAACACACCTGTAGCTAAACCTCTTGCAGGAAGCCTGCATTAAGTTCTCACACGCTTGTTACAGAGCAAGGAAACACAACTGTAGCTAATCCTCTTGCAGGAAGCCTGCATTAAGTTCTCACACGCTTGTTACAGAGCAAGGAAACACCACTGTAGCTAATCTTCTTGCAGGAAACCTGCATTAAGTTCTCACACGCTTGTTACAGAGCAAGGAAACACCACTGTAGCTAATCCTCTTGCAGGAAACCTGCATTAAGTTCTCTCTCGCTTGTTACAGAGCAAGGAAACACAACTGTAGCTAAACCTCTTGCAGGAAGCCTGCATTAAGTTCTCACACGCTTATTACAGAGCAAGGAAACACCACTGTAGCTAATCCTCTTGCAGGAAACCTGCATTAAGTTCTCACACGCTTGTTACAGAGCAAGGAAACACCACTGTAGCTAATCCTCTTGCAGGAAACCTGCATTAAGTTCTCACACGCTTGTTACAGAGCAAGGAAACACAACTGTAGCTAAACCTCTTGCAGGAAGCCTGCATTAAGTTCTCACACGCTTGTTACAGAGCAAGGAAACACAACTGTAGCTGATCCTCTTGCAGGAAGCCTGCATTAAGTTCTCACACGCTTGTTACAGAGCAAGGAAACACAACTGTAGCTAATCCTCTTGCAGGAAGCCTGCATTAAGTTCTCACACGCTTGTTACAGAGCAAGGAGCAAGGAAACACAACTGTAGCTAATCCTCTTGCAGGAAGCCTGCATTAAGTTCTCACACGCTTGCTACAGAGCAAGGAAACACAACTGTAGCTAATCCTCTTGCAGGAAGCCTGCATTAAGTTCTCACACGCTTGTTACAGAGCAAGGAAACACAACTGTAGCTAATCCTCTTGCAGGAAGCCTGCATTAAGTTCTCACACGCTTGTTACAGAGCAAGGAAACACAACTGTAGCTAATCCTCTTGCAGGAAGCCTGCATTAAGTTCTCACACGCTTGTTACAGAGCAAGGAAACACAACTGTAGCTAATCCTCTTGCAGGAAGCCTGCATTAAGTTCTCACACGCTTGTTACAGAGCAAGGAAACACAACTGTAGCTAATCCTCTTGCAGGAAGCCTGCATTAATTTCTCACACTCTTGTTACAGAGCAAGGAAACACAACTGTAGCTAATCCTCTTGCAGGAAGCCTGCATTAAGTTCTCACATGCTTGTTACAGAGCAAGGAAACACAACTGTAGCTAATCCTCTTGCAGGAAACCTGCATTAAGTTCTCACACGCTTGTTACAGAGCACGGAAACACCACTGTAGCTAATCCTCTTGCAGGAAACCTGCATTAAATTCTCACACGCTTGTTACAGAGCAAGGAAACACAACTGTAGCTAATCCTCTTGCAGGAAGCCTGCATTAAGTTCTCACACGCTTGTTACAGAGCAAGGAAACACAACTGTAGCTAATCCTCTTGCAGGAAGCCTGCATTAAGTTCTCACACACTTGTTACAGAGCACGGAAACACAACTGTAGCTAATCCTCTTGCTGGAAACCTGCATTAAGTTCTCACACGCTTGTTACAGAGCAAGGAAACACCACTGTAGCTAATCCTCTTGCAGGAAACCTGCATTAAGTTCTCACACGCTTGTTACAGAGCAAGGAAACACCACTGTAGCTAATCCTCTTGCAGGAAACCTGCATTAAGTACTCACACACTTGTTACAGACCAAGGAAACACCACTGTTGCTAATCCTCTTGCAGGAAGCCTGCATTAAGTTCTCACACGCTTGTTACAGAGCAAGAAAACACCACTGTAGCTAATCCTCTTGCAGGAAGCCTGCATTAAGTTCTCACACGCTTTTTACAGAGCAAGGAAGCACAACTATAGCTAATCCTCTTGCAGGAAACCTGCATTAAGTTCTCACACACTTGTTACAGAGCATGGAAACACCACTGTAGCTAATCCTCTTGCAGGAAGCCTGCATTAAGTTCTCACACACTTGTTACAGAGCAAGAAAACACCACTGTAGCTAATCCTCTTGCAGGAAGCCTGCATTAAGTACTCACACACTTGTTACAGAGCAAGGAAACACCACTGTAGCTAAACCTCTTGCAGGAAGCCTGCATTAAGTACTCACACACTTGTTACAGAGCAAGGAAACACCACTGTAGCTAATCCTCTTGCAGGAAGCCTGCATTAAGTACTCACACACTTGTTACAGAGCAAGGAAACACCACTGTAGCTAATCCTCTTGCAGGAAGCCTGCATTAAGTACTCACACACTTGTTACAGAACAAGGAAACACCACTGTAGCTAATCCTCTTGCAGGAAGCCTGCATTAAGTTCTCACACACTTGTTACAGAGCAAAGAAACACAACTGTAGCTAATCCTCTTGCAGGAACCCTGCATTAAGTACTCACATGCTTGTTACAGAGCAAACGAAACACAACTGTAGCTAATCCTCTTGCAGGAAGCCTGCATTAAGTTCTCACACACACACACACTTGTGTAGCGGTGGTTTCTAGAGCAATTTTTTTGACATAATGAGGTTGCCAGCGTCACGCACAACCTGACATTAATGGACTGTGAGGATACCAGATATTACTGTGGAAGACATTAATGGACTGTGACGATACAAGATATTACTGTGGAAGACATTAATGGACTGTGACGATACCAGATATTACTGTGGAAGACATTAATGGACTGTGACGATACCAGATATTACTGTGGAAGACATTAATGAACTGTTACGATACCAGATATTACTGTGGAAGACATTAATGGACTGTGACGATACCAGATATTACTGTGGAAGACATTAATGGACTGTGACGATACCAGATATTACTGTGGAAGACATTAATGGACTGTGACGATACCAGATATTACTGTGGAAGACATTAATGGACTGTGACGATACCAGATATTACTGTGGAAGACATTAATGGACTGTGACGATACAAGATATTACTGTGGAAGACATTAATGGACTGTGACGATACCAGATATTACTGTGGAAGACATTAATGGACTGTGACGATACCAGATATTACTGTGGAAGACATTAATGGACTGTGACGATACCAGATATTACTGTGGAAGACATTAATGGACTGTGACGATACCAGATATTACTGTGGAAGACATTAATGGACTGTGACGATACCAGATATTACTGTGGAAGACATTAATGGACTGTGACGATACAAGATATTATTGTGGAAGACATTAATGGACTGTGACGATACAAGATATTACTGTGGAAGACATTGATGGACTGTGACGATACAAGATATTACTGTGGAAGACATTAATGGACTTTGACGATACAAGATATTACTGTGGAAGACATTGATGGACTGTGACGATACCAGATATTACTGTGGAAGACATTAATGGACTGTGACGATACCAGACATTACTGTGGAAGACATTAATGGACTGTGACGATACCAGATATTACTGTGGAAGACATTAATGGACTGTGACGATACCAGATATTACTGTGGAAGACATTAATGGACTGTGACGATACAAGATATTACTGTGGAAGACATTAATGGACTGTGACGATACCAGATATTACTGTGGAAGACATTAATGGACTGTGACGATACAAGATATTACTGTAGAAGACATTAATGGACTGTGACGATACCAGATATTACTGTGGAAGACATTAATGGACTGTGACGATACCAGATATTACTGTGGAAGACATTAATGGACTGTGACGATACCAGATATTACTGTGGAAGACATTAATGGACTGTGACGATACCAGATATTACTGTGGAAGACATTAATGGACTGTGACGATATCAGATATTACTGTGGAAGACATTAATGAACTGTTACGATACCAGATATTACTGTGGAAGACATTAATGAACTGTTACGATACCAGATATTACTGTGGAAGACATTAATGGACTGTGACGATACCAGATATTACTGTGGAAGACATTAATGGACTGTGACGATACCACATATTACTGTGGAAGACATTAATGGACTGTGACGATACCAGATATTACTGTGGAAGACATTAATGGACTGTGACGATACCAGATATTACTGTGGAAGACATTAATGGACTGTGACGATACCAGATATTACTGTGGAAGACATTAATGGACTGTGACGATACCAGATATTACTGTGGAAGACATTAATGGACTGTGACGATACCAGATATTACTGTGGAAGACATTAATGGACTGTGACGATACCAGATATTACTGTGGAAGACATTAATGGACTGTGACGATACGAGATATTACTGTGGAAGACATTAATGGACTGTGACGATACCAGATATTAATTTGGAAGACATTAATGGACTGTGACGATACCAGATATTACAGTGAAAGACATTAAGGGACTGTGACGATACCAGATATTACTGTGGAAGACATTAATGGACTGTGACGATACAAGATATTACTGTGGAAGACATTAATGGACTGTGACGATACAAGATATTACTGTGGAAGACATTAATGGACTGTGACGATACAAGATATTACTGTGGAAGACATTAATGGACTGTGACGATACAAGATATTACTGTGGAAGACATTAATGGACTGTGACGATACAAGATATTACTGTGGAAGACATTGATGGACTGTGACGATACCAGATATTACTGTGGAAGACATTAATGGACTGTGACGATACCAGATATTACTGTGGAAGACATTAATGGACTGTGACGATACCAGATATTACTGTGGAAGACATTAATGGACTGTGACGATACCAGATATTACTGTGGAAGACATTAATGGACTGTGACGATACCAGATATTACTGTGGAAGACATTAATGGACTGTGACGATACAAGATATTACTGTGGAAGACATTAATGGACTGTGACGATACAAGATATTACTGTGGAAGACATTAATGGACTGTGACGATACAAGATATTTACTGTGGAAGACATTAATGGACTGTGACGATACAAGATATTACTGTGGAAGACATTAATGGACTGTGACGATACAAGATATTACTGTGGAAGACATTAATGGACTGTGACGATACAAGATATTACTGTGGAAGACATTAATGGACTGTGACGATACAAGATATTACTGTGGAAGACATTAATGGACTGTGACGATACAAGATATTACTGTGGAAGACATTAATGGACTGTGACGATACAAGATATTACTGTGGAAGACATTAATGGACTGTGACGATACAAGATATTACTGTGGAAGACATTAATGGACTGTGACGATACATGATATTACTGTGGAAGACATTAATGGACTGTGACGATACAAGATATTACTGTGGAAGACATTAATGGACTGTGACGATACCAGATATTACTGTGGAAGACATTAATGGACTGTGACGATACCAGATATTACTGTGGAAGACATTAATGGACTGTGACGATACCAGATATTACTGTGGAAGACATTAATGGACTGTGACGATACCAGATATTACTGTGGAAGACATTAATGGACTGTGACGATACCAGATATTACTGTGGAAGACATTAATGGACTGTGACGATACCAGATATTACTGTGGAAGACATTAATGGACTGTGACGACGATACATTAAGACTATTATTACTGTGGAAGACATTAATGGACTGTGACGATACCAGATATTACTGTGGAAGACATTAATGGACTGTGACGATACCAGATATTACTGTGGAAGACATTAATGGACTGTGACGATACAAGATATTACTGTGGAAGACATTAATGGACTGTGACGATACAGATATTACTGTGGAAGACATTAATGGACTGTGACGATACCAGATATTACTGTGGAAGACATTAATGGACTGTGACGATACAAGATATTACTGTGGAAGACATTAATGGACTGTGACGATACAAGATATTACTGTGGAAGACATTAATGGACTGTGACGATACAAGATATTACTGTGGAAGACATTAATGGACTGTGACGATTAAAGATATTACTGTGGAAGACATTAATGGACTGTGACGATACAAGATATTACTGTGGAAGACATTAATGGATACTGTGGAAGACATTAATGGACTGTGACGATACCAGATATTACTGTGGAAGACATTAATGGACTGTGACGATACAAGATATTACTGTGGAAGACATTAATGGACTGTGACGATACCAGATATTACTGTGGAAGACATTAATGGACTGTGACGATACAAGATATTACTGTGGAAGACATTAATGGACTGTGACGATACCAGATATTACTGTGGAAGACATTAATGGACTGTGACGATACCAGATATTACTGTGGAAGACATTAATGGACTGTGGAAGACATTAATGGACTGTGACGATACAAGATATTACTGTGGAAGACATTAATGGACTGTGACGATACAAGATATTACTGTGGAAGACATTAATGGACTGTGACGATACAAGATATTACTGTGGAAGACATTAATGGACTGTGACGATACAAGATATTACTGTGGAAGACATTAATGGACTGTGACGATACAAGATAGTACTGTGGAAGACATTAATGGACTGTGACGATACCAGATATTACTGTGGAAGACATTAATGGACTGTGACGATACCAGATATTACTGTGGAAGACATTAATGGACTGTGACGATACCAGATATTACTGTGGAAGACATTAATGGACTGTGACGATACCAGATATTACTGTGGAAGACATTAATGGACTGTGACGATACAAGATATTACTGTGGAAGACATTAATGGACTGTGACGATACCAGATATTACTGTGGAAGACATTAATGGACTGTGACGATACCAGATATTACTGTGGAAGACATTAATGGACTGTGACGATACCAGATATTACTGTGGAAGACATTAATGGACTGTGACGATACCAGATATTACTGTGGAAGACATTAATGGACTGTGACGATACCAGATATTACTGTGGAAGACATTAATGGACTGTGACGATACCAGATATTACTGTGGAAGACATTAATGGACTGTGACGATACCAGATATTACTGTGGAAGACATTAATGGACCAGATATTACTGTGGAAGACATTAATGGACTGTGACGATACCAGATATTACTGTGGAAGACATTAATGGACTGTGACGATACAAGATATTACTGTGGAAGACATTAATGGACTGTGACGATACAAGATATTACTGTGGAAGACATTAATGGACTGTGACGATACAAGATATTACTGTGGAAGACATTAATGGACTGTGACGATACCAGATATTACTGTGGAAGACATTAATGGACTGTGACGATACCAGATATTACTGTGGAAGACATTAATGGACTGTGACGATACCAGATATTACTGTGGAAGACATTAATGGACTGTGACGATACCAGATATTACTGTGGAAGACATTAATGGACTGTGACGATACCAGATATTACTGTGGAAGACATTAATGGACTGTGACGATACCAGATATTACTGTGGAAGACATTAATGGACTGTGACGATACAAGATATTACTGTGGAAGACATTAATGGACTGTGACGATACCAGATATTACTGTGGAAGACATTAATGGACTGTGACGATACCAGATATTACTGTGGAAGACATTAATGGACTGTGACGATACCAGATATTACTGTGGAAGACATTAATGGACTGTGACGATACCAGATATTACTGTGGAAGACATTAATGGACTGTGACGATACAAGATATTACTGTGGAAGACATTAATGGACTGTGACGATACAAGATATTACTGTGGAAGACATTAATGGACTGTGACGATACCAGATATTACTGTGGAAGACATTAATGGACTGTGACGATACAAGATATTACTGTGGAAGACATTAATGGACTGTGACGATACAAGATATTACTGTGGAAGACATTAATGGACTGTGACGATACCAGATATTACTGTGGAAGACATTAATGGACTGTGACGATACCAGATATTACTGTGGAAGACATTAATGGACTGTGACGATACCAGATATTACTGTGGAAGACATTAATGGACTGTGACGATACCAGATATTACTGTGGAAGACATTAATGGACTGTGACGATACCAAATATTACTGTGGAAGACATTAATGGACTGTGAGGATACCAGATATTACTGTGGAAGACATTAATGGACTGTGACGATACAAGATATTACTGTGGAAGACATTAATGGACTGTGACGATACAAGATATTACTGTGGAAGACATTAATGGACTGTGACGATACAAGATATTACTGTGGAAGACATTAATGGACTGTGACGATACCAGATATTACTGTGGAAGACATTAATGGACTGTGACGATACAAGATATTACTGTGGAAGACATTAATGGACTGGACTGTGACGATACGGCCTGTGACGATACAAGATAGTACTGTGGAAGACATTAATGGGCTGTGACGATACCAGATATTACTGGTTAGGACATTAGTGGACTGTGACGATACAAGATGTTACTGTGGAAGACATTAATGGACTGTGACGATACAAGATATTACTGTGGAAGACATTAATGGACTGTGACGATACAAGATATTACTGTGGAAGACATTAATGGACTGTGACGATACCAGATATTACTGTGGAAGACATTAATGGACTGTGACGATACAAGATATTACTGTGGAAGACATTAATGGACTGTGACGATACCAGATATTACTGTGGAAGACATTAATGGACTGTGACGATACAAGATATTACTGTGGAAGACATTAATGGACTGTGACGATACCAGATATTACTGTGGAAGACATTAATGGACTGTGACGATACAAGATATTACTGTGGAAGACATTAATGGACTGTGACGATACCAGATATTACTGTGGAAGACATTAATGGACTGTGACGATACAAGATATTACTGTGGAAGACATTAATGGACTGTGACGATACAAGATATTACTGTGGAAGACATTAATGGACTGTGACGATACAAGATATTACTGTGGAAGACATTAATGGACTGTGACGATACAAGATATTACTGTGGAAGACATTAATGGACTGTGACGATACAAGATATTACTGTGGAAGACATTAATGGACTGTGACGATACAAGATATTACTGTGGAAGACATTAATGGACTGTGACGATACAAGATATTACTGTGGAAGACATTAATTGACTGTGACGATACATGATATTACTGGAGAAGACATTAATGGACTGTGACGATACAAGATATTACTGTGGAAGACATTAATGGACTGTGACGATACAAGATATTACTGTGGAAGACATTAATGGACTGTGACGATACAAGATATTACTGTGGAAGACATTAATGGACTGTGACGATACCAGACATTACTGTGGAAGACATTAATGGACTGTGACGATACCAGCCATTACTGTGGAAGACATTAATGGACTGTGACGATACAAGATATTACTGTGGAAGACATTAATGGACTGTGACGATACAAGATATTACTGTGGAAGACATTAATGGACTGTGACGATACAAGATATTACTGTGGAAGACATTAATGGACTGTGACGATACAAGATATTACTGTGGAAGACATTAATTGACTGTGACGATACATGATATTACTGGAGAAGACATTAATGGACTGTGACGATACAAGATATTACTGGGGAAGACATTAATGGACTGTGACGATACAAGATATTACTGTGGAAGACATTAATGGACTGTGACGATACAAGATATTTACTGTGGAAGACATTAATGGACTGTGACGAACAAGATATTTACTGTGGAAGACATTAATGGACTGTGACGATACAAGATATTACTGTGGAAGACATTAATGGACTGTGACGATACCAGATATTACTGTGGAAGACATTAATGGACTGTGACGATACAAGATATTACTGTGGAAGACATTAATGGACTGTGACGATACCAGATATTACTGTGGAAGACATTAATGGACTGTGACGATACCAGATATTACTGTGGAAGACATTAATGGACTGTGACGATACAAGATATTACTGTGGAAGACATTAATGGACTGTGACGATACCAGATATTACTGTGGAAGACATTAATGGACTGTGACGATACAAGATATTACTGTGGAAGACATTAATGGACTGTGACGATACCAGATATTACTGTGGAAGACATTAAGATATTACTGTGGAAGAGATTAATGGACTGTGACGATACCAGATATTACTGTGGAAGACATTAATGGACTGTGACGATACAAGATATTACTGTGGAAGACATTAATGGACTGTGACGATACAAGATATTACTGTGGAAGACATTAATGGACTGTGACGATACAAGATATTACTGTGGAAGACATTAATGGACTGTGACGATACAAGATATTACTGTGGAAGACATTAATGGACTGTGACGATACCAGATATTACTGTGGAAGACATTAATGGACTGTGACGATACAAGATATTTACTGTGGAAGACATTAATGGACTGTGACGATACAAGATATTACTGTGGAAGACATTAATGGACTGTGACGATACAAGATATTACTGTGGAAGACATTAATGGACTGTGACGATACCAGATATTACTGTGGAAGACATTAATGGACTGTGACGATACCAGATATTACTGTGGAAGACATTAATGGACTGTGACGATACCAGATATTACTGTGGAAGACATTAATGGACTGTGACGATACCAGATATTACTGTGGAAGACATTAATGGACTGTGACGATACAAGATATTACTGTGGAAGACATTAATGGACTGTGACGATACCAGATATTACTGTGGAAGACATTAATGGACTGTGACGATACAAGATATTACTGTGGAAGACATTAATGGACTGTGACGATACCAGATATTACTGTGGAAGACATTACTGTGGAAGACATTAATGGACTGTGACGATACCAGATATTACTGTGGAAGACATTAATGGACTGTGACGATACAAGATATTACTGTGGAAGACATTAATGGACTGTGACGATACAAGATATTACTGTGGAAGACATTAATGGACTGTGACGATACAAGATATTACTGTGGAAGACATTAATGGACTGTGACGATACAAGATATTACTGTGGAAGACATTAATGGACTGTGACGATACCAGATATTACTGTGGAAGACATTAATGGACTGTGACGATACCAGATATTACTGTGGAAGACATTAATGGACTGTGACGATACAAGATATTACTGTGGAAGACATTAATGGACTGTGACGATACCAGATATTACTGTGGAAGACATTAATGGACTGTGACGATACAAGATATTACTGTGGAAGACATTAATGGACTGTGACGATACAAGATATTACTGTGGAAGACATTAATGGACTGTGACGATACAAGATATTACTGTGGAAGACATTAATGGACTGTGACGATACAAGATATTACTGTGGAAGACATTAATGGACTGTGACGATACAAGATATTACTGTGGAAGACATTAATGGACTGTGACGATACAAGATATTACTGTGGAAGACATTAATGGACTGTGACGATACAAGATATTACTGTGGAAGACATTAATGGACTGTGACGATACAAGATATTACTGTGGAAGACATTAATGGACTGTGACGATACAAGATATTACTGTGGAAGACATTAATGGACTGTGACGATACAAGATATTACTGTGGAAGACATTAATGGACTGTGACGATACAAGATATTACTGTGGAAGACATTAATGGACTGTGACGATACCAGATATTACTGGAAGACATTAATGGACTGTGACGATACCAGATATTACTGTGGAAGACATTAATGGACTGTGACGATACAAGATATTACTGTGGAAGACATTAATGGACTGTGACGATACAAGATATTACTGTGGAAGACATTAATGGACTGTGACGATACAAGATATTACTGTGGAAGACATTAATGGACTGTGACGATACAAGATATTACTGTGGAAGACATTAATGGACTGTGACGATACAAGATATTACTGTGGAAGACATTAATGGACTGTGACGATACAAGATATTACTGTGGAAGACATTAATGGACTGTGACGATACAAGATATTACTGTGGAAGACATTAATGTGACGATACTGTGACGATATATTACTGTGGAAGACATTAAAGGACTGTGACGATAATGGATATTACTGTGGAAGACATTAATGGACTGTGACGATACAAGATATTACTGTGGAAGACATTAATGGACTGTGACGATACTGTGGAAGACATTAATGGACTGTGACGATACAAGATATTACTGTGGAAGACATTAATTGACTGTGACGATACATGATATTACTGGAGAAGACATTAATGGACTGTGACGATACCAGATATTACTGTGGAAGACATTAATGGACTGTGACGATACCAGATATTATTGTGGAAGACATTAATGGACTGTGACGATACAGATATTACTGTGGAAGACATTAATGTACTGTGACGATACAAGATATTAATGTGGAAGACATTAATGGACTGTGACGATACTGTGGAAGACATTATTACTGTGGAAGACATTAATGGACTGTGACGATACAAGATATTACTGTGGAAGACATTAATGGACTGTGACGATACAAGATATTACTGTGGAAGACATTAATGGACTGTGACGATACCAGATATTACTGTGGAAGACATTAATGGACTGTGACGATACAGATATTTACTGTGGAAGACATTAATGGACTGTGACGATACACGATACAAGATATTTACTTTGGAAGACATTAATGGACTGTGACGATACAAGATATTACTGTGGAAGACATTAATGGACTGTGAGATAGTACTGTGGAAGACATTAATGGACTGTGACGATACAAGATATTACTGTGGAAGACATTAATGGACTGTGACGATACCAGATATTACTGTGGAAGACATTAATGGACTGTGACGATACAAGATATTACTGTGGAAGACATTAATGGACTGTGACGATACAAGATATTACTGTGGAAGACATTAATGGACTGTGACGATACAAGATATTACTGTGGAAGACATTAATGGACTGTGACGATACCAGATATTACTGTGGAAGACATTAATGGACTGTGACGATACCAGATATTACTGTGGAAGACATTAATGGACTGTGACGATACCAGATATTACTGTGGAAGACATTAATGGACTGTGACGATACAAGATATTACTGTGGAAGACATTAATGGACTGTGACCTGTGGAATAATGGACTGTGACGATACCAGATATTACTGTGGAAGACATTAATGGACTGTGACGATACCAGATATTACTGTGGAAGACATTAATGGACTGTGATACTGTGGAAGACATTAATGGACTGTGACGATACCAGATATTACTGTGGAAGACATTAATGGACTGTGACGATACAAGATAGTACTGTGGAAGACATTAATGGACTGTGGAAGACATTAATGGACTGTGACGATACCAGATATTACTGTGGAAGACATTAATGGACTGTGACGATACCAGATATTACTGTGGAAGACATTAATGGACTGTGACGATACCAGATATTACTGTGGAAGACATTAATGGACTGTGACGATACCAGATATTACTGTGGAAGACATTAATGGACTGTGACGATACCAGATATTACTGTGGAAGACATTAATGGACTGTGACGATACCAGATATTACTGTGGAAGACATTAATGGACTGTGACGATACCAGATATTACTGTGGAAGACATTAATGGACTGTGACGATACAAGATATTACTGTGGAAGACATTAATGGACTGTGACGATACCAGATATTACTGTGGAAGACATTAATGGACTGTGACGATACCAGATATTACTGTAAAAGAATTAATGGACTGTGACGATACAAGATATTACTGTGGAAGACATTAATGGACTGTGACGATACAAGATATTACTGTGGAAGACATTAATGGACTGTGACGATACCAGATATTACTGTGGAAGACATTAATGGACTGTGACGATACAAGATATTACTGTGGAAGACATTAATGGACTGTGACGATACAAGATATTACTGTGGAAGACATTAGTGGACTGTAACGAAGACATTAATGGACTGTGACGATACCAGATATTACTGTGGAAGACATTAATGGACTGTGACGATACCAGATATTACTGTGGAAGACATTAATGGACTGTGACGATACCAGATATTACTGTGGAAGACATTAATGGACTGTGACGATACCAGATATTACTGTGGAAGACATTAATGGACTGTGACGATACCAGATATTACTGTGGAAGACATTAATGGACTGTGACGATACCAGATATTACTGTGGAAGACATTAATGGACTGTGACGATACAGAGTATTAATGTGGAAGACATTAAACTGGACGATGTGACGATACCAGATATTACTGTGGAAGACATTAATGGACTGTGACGATACCAGATATTACTGTGGAAGACATTAATGGACTGTGACGATACAAGATATTACTGTGGAAGACATTAATGGACTGTGACGATACCAGATATTACTGTGGAAGACATTAATGGACTGTGACGATACCAGATATTACTGTGGAAGACATTAATGGACTGTGACGATACCAGATATTACTGTGGAAGACATTAATGGACTGTGACGATACCAGATATTACTGTGGAAGACATTAATGGACTGTGACACTGTGGAAGACATTAATGGACTGTGACGATACAAGATATTACTGTGGAAGACATTAATGGACTGTGACGATACCAGATATTACTGTGGAAGACATTAATGGACTGTGACGATACCAGAGATATTACTGTGGAAGACATTAATGGACTGTGACGATACCAGATATTACTGTGGAAGACATTAATGGACTGTGACGATACCAGATATTACTGTGGAAGACATTAATGGACTGTGACGATACCAGATATTACTGTGGAAGACATTAATGGACTGTGACGATACCAGATATTACTGTGGAAGACATTAATGGACTGTGACGATACCAGATATTACTGTGGAAGACATTAATGGACTGTGACGATACCAGATATTACTGTGGAAGACATTAATGGACTGTGACGATACAGATATTACTGTGGAAGACATTAATGGACTGTGACGATACCAGATATTACTGTGGAAGACATTAATGGACTGTGACGATACAAGATATTACTGTGGAAGACATTAATGGACTGTGACGATACCAGATATTACTGTGGAAGACATTAATGGACTGTGACGATACAGATATTACTGTGGAAGACATTAATGGACTGTGACGATACCAGATATTACTGTGGAAGACATTAATGGACTGTGACGATACCAGATATTACTGTGGAAGACATTAATGGACTGTGACGATACCAGATATTACTGTGGAAGACATTAATGGACTGTGACGATACAAGATATTACTGTGGAAGACATTAATGGACTGTGACGATACCAGATATTACTGTGGAAGACATTAATGGACTGTGACGATACCAGATATTACTGTGGAAGACATTAATGGACTGTGACGATACCAGATATTACTGTGGAAGACATTAATGGACTGTGACGATACCAGATATTACTGTGGAAGACATTAATGGACTGTGACGATACCAGATATTACTGTGGAAGACATTAATGGACTGTGACGATACACGATATTACTGTGGAAGACATTAATGGACTGTGACGATACAAGATATTACTGTGGAAGACATTAATGGACTGTGACGATACCAGATATTACTGTGGAAGACATTAATGGACTGTGACGATACCAGATATTACTGTGGAAGACATTAATGGACTGTGACGATACCAGATATTAGTGTGTGGAAGACATTAATGGACTGTGACGATACCAGATATTACTGTGGAAGACATTAATGGACTGTGACGATACCAGATATTACTGTGGAAGACATTAATGGACTGTGACGATACCAGATATTACTGTGGAAGACATTAATGGACTGTGACGATACAAGATATTACTGTGGAAGACATTAATGGACTGTGACGATACAAGATATTACTGTGGAAGACATTAATGGACTGTGACGATACCAGATATTACTGTGGAAGACATTAATGGACTGTGACGATACCAGATATTACTGTGGAAGACATTAATGGACTGTGACGATACCAGATATTACTGTGGAAGACATTAATGGACTGTGACGATACCAGATATTACTGTGGAAGACATTAATGGACTGTGACGATACAGACATTACTGTGGAAGACATTAATGGACTGTGACGATACCAGATATTACTGTGGAAGACATTAATGGACTGTGACGATACAAGATATTACTGTGGAAGACATTAATGGACTGTGACGATACAAGATATTACTGTGGAAGACATTAATGGACTGTGACGATACCAGATATTACTGTTACGTGTGGAAGACATTAATGGACTGTGACGATACCAGATATTACTGTGGAAGACATTAATGGACTGTGACGATACCAGATATTACTGTGGAAGACATTAATGGACTGTGACGATACCAGATATTACTGTGGAAGACATTAATGGACTGTGACGATACCAGATATTACTGTGGAAGACATTAATGGACTGTGACGATACCAGATATTACTGTGGAAGACATTAATGGACTGTGACGATACCAGATATTACTGTGGAAGACATTAATGGACTGTGACGATACCAGATATTACTGTGGAAGACATTAATGGACTGTGACGATACAAGATATTACTGTGGAAGACATTAATGGACTGTGACGATACAAGATATTACTGTGGAAGACATTAATGGACTGTGACGATACCAGATATTACTGTGGAAGACATTAATGGACTGTGACGATACCAGATATTACTGTGGAAGACATTAATGGACTGTGACGATACAAGATATTACTGTGGAAGACATTAATGGACTGTGACGATACCAGATATTACTGTGGAAGACATTAATGGACTGTGACGATACAAGATATTACTGTGGAAGACATTAATGGACTGTGACGATACAAGATATTACTGTGGAAGACATTAATGGACTGTGACGATACAAGATATTACTGTGGAAGACATTAATGGACTGTGACGATACAAGATATTACTGTGGAAGACATTAATGGACTGTGACGATACGAGATATTACTGTGGAAGACATTAATGGACTGTGACGATACCAGATATTACTGTGGAAGACATTAATGGACTGTGACGATACCAGATATTACTGTGGAAGACATTAATGGACTGTGACGATACACGATATTACTGTGGAAGACATTAATGGACTATGACGATACAAGATATTACTTGGAAGACATTAATGGACTGTGACGATACAAGATATTACTGTGGAAGACATTAATGGACTGTGACGATACAAGATATTACTGTGGAAGACATTAATGGACTGTGACGATACAAGATATTACTGTGGAAGACATTAATGGACTGTGACGATACAAGATATTACTGTGGAAGACATTAATGGACTGTGACGATACAAGATATTACTGTGGAAGACATTAATGGACTGTGACGATACAAGATATTACTGTGGAAGACATTAATGGACTGTGACGATACAAGATATTACTGTGGAAGACATTAATGGACTGTGACGATACAAGATATTACTGTGGAAGACATTAATGGACTGTGACGATACAAGATATTACTGTGGAAGACATTAATGGACTGTGACGATACAAGATATTACTGTGGAAGACATTAATGGACTGTGACGATACAAGATATTACTGTGGAAGACATTAATGGACTGTGACGATACAAGATATTACTGTGGAAGACATTAATGGACTGTGACGATACAGATATTACTGTGGAAGACATTAATGAAGACATTAATGTGGACTGTGACGATACAAGATATTACTGTGGAAGACATTAATGGACTGTGACGATACAAGATATTACTGTGGAAGACATTAATGGACTGTGACGATACAAGATATTACTGTGGAAGACATTAATGGACTGTGACGATACAAGATATTACTGTGTGGAAGACATATTAATGGACTGTGACGATACAAGATATACTGTGGAAGACATTAATGGACTGTGACAGATATTACTGTGGAAGACATTAATGGACTGTGACGATAAGATATTACTGTGGAAGACATTAATGTCTGTGACGATACAAGATATTACTGTGGAAGACATTAATGGACTGTGACGATACAAGATATTACTGTGGAAGACATTAATGGACTGTGACGATACAAGATATTACTGTGGAAGACATTAATGGACTGTGACGATACAAGATATTACTGTGGAAGACATTAATGGACTGTGACGATACAAGATATTACTGTGGAAGACATTAATGGACTGTGACGATACAAGATATTACTGTGGAAGACATTAATGGACTGTGACGATACAAGATATTACTGTGGAAGACATTAATGGATGGACTGTGACGATACAAGATATTACTGTGGAAGACATTAATGGACTGTGACGATACAAGATATTACTGTGGAAGACATTAATGGACTGTGACGATACAAGATATTACTGTGGAAGACATTAATGGACTGTGACGATACAAGATATTACTGTGGAAGACATTAATGGACTGTGACGATACAAGATATTACTGTGGAAGACATTAATGGACTGTGACGATACAAGATATTACTGTGGAAGACATTAATGGACTGTGACGATACAAGATATTACTGTGGAAGACATTAATGGACTGTGACGATACAAGATATTACTGTGGAAGACATTAATGGACTGTGACGATACAAGATATTACTGTGGAAGACATTAATGGACTGTGACGATACAAGATATTACTGTGGAAGACATTAATGGACTGTGACGATACAAGATATTACTGTGGAAGACATTAATGGACTGTGACGATACAAGATATTACTGTGGAAGACATTAATGGACTGTGACGATACAAGATATTACTGTGGAAGACATTAATGGACTGTGACGATACAAGATATTACTGTGGAAGACATTAATGGACTGTGACGATACAAGATATTACTGTGGAAGACATTAATGGACTGTGACGATACAAGATAGTACTGTGGAAGACATTAATGGCCTGTGACGATACAAGATAGTACTGTGGAAGACATTAATGGACTGTGACGATACAAGATATTACTGTGGAAGACATTAATGGACTGTGACGATACAAGATATTACTGTGGAAGACATTAATGGACTGTGACGATACAAGATATTTACTGTGGAAGACATTAATGGACTGTGACGATACAAGATATTTACTGTGGAAGACATTAATGGACTGTGACGATACAAGATAGTACTGTGGAAGACATTAATGGACTGTGACGATACAAGATAGTACTGTGGAAGACATTAATGGCCTGTGACGATACAAGATAGTACTGTGGAAGACATTAATGGACTGTGACGATACAAGATAGTACTGTGGAAGACATTAATGGACTGTGACGATACAAGATATTTACTGTGGAAGACATTAATGGACTGTGACGATACAAGATATTACTGTGGAAGACATTAATGGACTGTGACGATACAAGATATTACTGTGGAAGACATTAATGGACTGTGACGATACAAGATATTACTGTGGAAGACATTAATGGACTGTGACGTAATGGACTGTGACGATACAAGATAGTACTGTGGAAAACATTAATGGACTGTGACGATACAAGATAGTACTGTGGAAGACATTAATGGACTTTGACGATAAAAGATATTACTGTGGAAGACATTAATGGACTGTGACGATACAAGATATTACTGTGGAAGACATTAATGGACTGTGACGATACAAGATATTACTGTGGAAGACATTAATGGACTGTGACGATACAAGATATTACTGTGGAAGACATTAATGGACTTTGACGATACAAGATATTTACTGTGGAAGACATTAATGGACTTTGACGATACAAGATAGTACTGTGGAAGACATTAATGGACTGTGACGATACAAAATATTACTGTGGAAGACATTAATAGACTTTGACGATACAAGATATTACTGTGGAAGACATTAATGGACTGTGACGATACAAGATATTACTGTGGAAAACATTAATGGACTTTGACGATACAAGATATTTACTGTGGAAGCAGTTGTCACATTCTTTCTTTTTCTCGTGAAATACTCAGGGCCATCTTTGTTGTGGCAGTTTAAAATGTTCCACGTAGAGGTAATAACCAATACTGCATGTAGAGGTAATATCCAGTACTGCATGTAGAGGTAATAACCAATACTGCAGTATCTGAGTTGGATGCGTCTACTCGCCCATAAACCTTTTTGGGTACAGTTGGATGTGTCTACTTGCCCATAAACTTTATTGGATACAGTTGGATGTGTCTACTCGTCCATAAACTTTACTGGGTACAGCTGGATGCGTCTACTCGCCTATAAACTTTACTGGGTACAGTTCGATGTCTACTCGCCCATAAAATTTACTGTGTACAGTTCGATGTGTCTACTCGCCCATAAACTTTTCTGGGTACAGTTAGATGTGTCTACTCGTCCATAAATTTTCTGGGTACAGTTCGATGCGTCTACTCGACCATAAACGATAAACTTTACTGCGCACTTTTCGATCGCATCTTACGCATACTTAACTGGTTGGCCAAGGAGGTAACATTAAAAAAAAGCTTTAATTATAAATTATTCTCATTATTTACAGGAATTTTCTTTATAAATACATAAAAGGTTATTTATTACAACTCCATTTAAAGTGGTTTTTAAAAATAAAATTTTGGCGAGGCACGCTACTTTCAACTTAAAAAAGGATCCGTTGGTTATATTAAGGCACATGTCCAAATATAAAAGACATTGCCGTCAGGTTTATTCTTGTGCATTAACCTGAAATGTCAAATAACGTCAAATAATAAATATAAAAAACAGAAATAATAATACTCGGTGTCCTAAGAACCTGACCACCGCGTACGATGCGAACTGTATTGACAGCTTTAGTCTACATATAGGTGGTCACCTGGTCATTGTGCGACACGTATAATGCACGAGACATACGTGGGTTAGTTCCCCCCACCCCTTTTTTTTTCTTTTTAAACTTCTATTTTCATCTAAAATCCTACACCTTCCATATAACCGAGATCAGGTATCTATGACAATCAAAACCTTAGTAGTCACCTAATCCTCTTCCTGTCGTTCTGCCACCCTCCCCCAACCTCTCTCTATCTCGCTCTCTTTCTCTCTCTCTGTCTCGCTCTCTTTCTCTCTCTCTGTCTCTCTCTCTCTCTCTCTGAAGGCAACTATGCATTCCTAATTTCTTTATCGTAATCCGTTCGTAGCTCGATCTCTTTCAGTTTGTATTTTTCAACATACTTTATTTCATGTTTATAATTAGATACTGTGAATGTGAGTATGCTATTATTTTACCTTTATAACGTTGAATTCCTTGAATTGATGGGTAAAATGTATGTGAGAATAAATTAAATCAGTATAAAAGACGAGAGAAAGGAAGGGCAGAATGTCAGACGGGCCTGCGTGCCCAATTCTCAACCCTTTGAAAATAAAGTTCGTTCGTTCGTTCGTTCGTTCACCCACACACACAAACACACACACGCCCTCTCCCTCACATCTCCCAACCTCAAATTTATGTACAGTAGTTGAGAGGCTCGTGTAACGCCTGGAGATTAGCAGAAAACAATATCAGTCTTTGAGACATTCCCGCAACGATACCTGGTCTCACCCTGCGTTCAGAAGAACGCGTGACTTTCTTCGCTTCGTGGTGTCTTAAACGTAAGGTGTAACCTGAGCAACAGGCAAGTCACGCGATGTGACAACACCAGGTATTGCGTGACTTTTATCTCTATCCGCGTCTGTACGTGAAGGTTTTAGGAGAGGAAACAGAAAAAGGAAACTTCATCATTCAAACGTGAAAAGTTAACATGAAATTATATTAAATGAAATATTTGCATTTACGTCCATTTTCAGCAGCTCAGCACAGACAAACCACGGAGATTGCTTTATTTCTGAACGCATCTAATGATTGTGCAAAAAAAAAAATTTTTTTTTTTTTTAAACTTCATCTAGACATTTAATTTGTTTGTTTTGTACCTTTTACCAGCAAGATAAAACTGATATATACTTTCATTTTCTCTTAACTTCTTCAATGTACTTTTGTTAATTCCGACTTTTTAAATTATTAGTATAGTGTAAATTTGATATCAAATGCCGTTGGTAATTAGCTCAAGTTAAACTACCGAATATTAGCAGTTATTGGAGGCTGTGATCTTGAATTCTCTGGTCCAAAATAAGAATTTCTCTATGAAAACGATTTTTCTATCCCGTTATTGAATTTTTTAAAATATTTATTTATTGATAGAAAATATATGAAATAGGTTTGTATGATTTGATCTTAGATATTCTTGAAGATAAATTGTCATGCGTTAATGTTTTTAGAATTACCGTTGCGTCTGTAACTCTATAAATAGTCCATCATTTCGAATTACTCCCGTATTTATCTATCCAAATCTTCTTCTTTGGTCCTTGGTCGCTGACAAACAAAGCAATCGGTGACCAATAAAGAGGGGAAACCAAAGGCCTGTAAACAGTAAATAAATAAATATTACACACATTTTTTTTTTCCCCTTAACCAGCGGCACTTGGGCTTTCAGCCCTTCGGCCCAATGACATGTCATTGCGAGGCTGGGGAACCTGAGGACTTTCCTTCCAACCCGGTCAGGAGCTTCGCTCCTTCCCATCCACAGAGGGTTTATCACAGAAGCCGTTCAGGTTATTCAGTCAAATTTCCGGCCGTAAACATTTCTTCAAACGCTGACGCCCGGGTTTGAACCATGAACACCTGGTCGCCAGTACAACGCCGAAGCCATTACACCAGCGCGGCTCCCAATATTACACACATAAAAGTATGTTTCAGGCAGTCGTGAGAAGCAAAGAAGTAGAAAACTACAACAACAGAAAAACAACAGAAGTGAGTGGATTACCGAAGAATCGAACCCAGGACCTTCCGAACATCACCACCGCCTAGCTACGGAAGCGAATCACACTATCCTCCTGTGGTACCTAGCTGGCACAATGTGCGTAATATTTATTTATTTACAATCGGTTACGATCACGCCTGGTGGCGTCTTGTAGGACAGCAACAAATTGTCTCCTCTTTGCTCGGTCGGCAGCCATCTGCATGGATCCACCATTGTAGCTAGTCCCCTAACAGAAAGCCTACACCAAACATTCACATGCAGTCGCAGCACTCGCTTCTGTAGCACTCGCTTCTGCAGCAATCTGTTTTACATGACGAGGTTGCAATCCCCGTGAACACCCTCATGTTAGCTGGCTTGTACGACATGTCAGAGTGAGCAGTATTCATATTCTTTCTTGATCTCACCAGAGACACTCCGAGAACTACAGGAGCACATGATATCAACGCTAGACTGAAACATAGCGACAACATGGATATAGGTCACACACAATTGTAATCCTGTCCGCAGCGCGGTACAGCAAGTTGGAACTTGTCCTTCTCCTAGCCGTTGGATTACTTTCTGGAAGTGAATAAGTCGATCGATAACTCGTATTGACACGGCAATGTACACACGCCGTCTCGTGTGTTGCTTAGACGTACTACGAACATATATACAACACATAGACAGTCTCATGATACGTAGTAAGTACGGATAACGTACCTACCAACCTGCCTAACTACCTACCTGCATGCCTGCCTACATGCTTGCCTGCCTGACTGCCTGCCTACATACATGCATACGTACATGAGTACATACATATATACATACATAATGAGTCTTTATTTTCCGTAAAATAAATTCACATATAGTGTGTGATATGATATAATAAATACACATATTGTGTGTGATATGATATAATAAACACACATATATGATAAGGGTGGTTTTAGGATGCCGTCGAATTACCACCTCTATCGACACCAGGTATTACAATGCAAGATGTGGGTGTCTTATCTGGTTTAGATTGTTGCTGTGTGTGTTGCAGTAGAACAGTTCACAGGGTACACCACAGGCAACATGACGTGTAGAGTCATAAAAATGGTAACTTCGCTTTAGGTTTATACCATTTATTGCACGCCACAAAACAGTCATGATACTTATGTTATCATCGGCATAGCACAACGAATGCAGCATTCAAACTCATGTTAACTGACAGTCATGTAGAAGTCAATACTCAATAGTTGTATGGAAAAACAAATATCATAGCGAAGCTTGATAAATAATACATATAACTTCTGCAACCGTGGTCAGCTGCAGATCCTTAATGTTCATAGACAATAATAATTATTCCTTCCTGATGCTAGCAGATCAGATGTATACAATACGTCCGTTTACTGTCTGCACGTGAGTAGCATACATGGATCACAGGTCAGCTCGACCTTTATAACCTTCCTAAGTCTAACCATCTGACTTGGACGTGATCTCTGATATAACGAATCCTGGAACACAGACAATAGTCTTGTTGGTCTAGAGCGACCCATAGATATATAACTAGTTCAGGTATAAAGATACCGGTGACTTAATCCTAGTCAAAGTACCTCTCCATTTTGAATCACACAGGCGAGCAAAAAGGCGACAAAATGACGAACCTCTAGATGATAGCCTAAAGTTCGATACAAGAGGAATTACCTTATTTCGGAAAATCAACCATGAACATATGCCTCCAGGCAGGCTTGAATAATACGGGGAAATAGTCTAGTTAGCTAACTAACTCACAAAGACAATGTATTTCCCTCAGAGAATCACAAGACGCAGTCGCGTCCGCTCGCTAATCAGTCCATTTCTCAACTGCCCGACCTGGGCGGAACAACAAAACGACAACCCAGTCGAGACATGCGCAGAGTGACAATCTCTGAGTCGCTGTTCACAATAAGACGATTCTAAGAACATTCGAGATAAAAGTCTTACACAGTCGCGCCTTTTATGGACATGAACAGAAGCGTTAAGAAAGGTTTCAAACATCTACAACAGTTGACTGATACTACCAAATAAGGAGATATGGTCACGCTTCGTTCAAGACATTATAGACCGAACGTGTCTCTATACAAGAGGAGGTAAACTCATAAAAAATAGCAGTATCGATATATCGGGTTCTGTCCCTTTGACCATAAAATATATATAACATGCATTTCAGTCAAATAATGATCATACATACGAAAAACGATCATACAAAGACTTTGGAAAAAAGTAATTATTTGTGCGTAACATTACCGCACCCTCCCGGAAAAAAAAAAATGAAACATTTTTTTTTTAAATCCTGGAGCCGGAAAAATCTAGGCTCCTAACGCACGTATGATGCGCGGATATACCTAACAAAATAGCTCAACACTTGGAGCGAAACTGAGATCATATCCCAGGTCCTTAGAGAAAAATTTATCTAAGTATACGCATATATATCCCAGGAAGGTGCCACCAACACAAACCACCATGCTGGCAACATCATAATAAAAGTCAAATTATTCTCATACCAATATATGAAATCAAATATATTATTATGATATCATACAATGTGTTGCAAATAGCGGTGTAATATATTAATATACCGCACTATTTTATTACATTATGTAATGCATCAGTAACTAATAAGTAATACATGTGTTGATCTTCGTTGACATAAAACATTCAATAGAAGAAGATGTGGACATCATCCGCTCCCAATCTAGGACAGGACTTGATATACTCAAAGTTCCACAATGGACACAATCTCGCATCTTCAATGATGTGCTGCGAAAATATCAATAACACAAATCTTAAAGACAACTGGTAAATCTCTCAATACAATCCTGAAAATAATTTATTTAAATGTGGCCGAGTGATCTTTTGGCCCGTATATCACTAACTAAGCCTTCTTAGATAATTACATGGAACAATGTTATAAATTCCCCCTCAAAAAAGTGAGAAAAAAAAATCTACTAACATGTCATTATAACATTGGACTGTATATCAGGAAATATATATATGACAGAAGAATCATGTGGAATCGTGTGGGCATCTGGACAGAATGTCCGCCATTACATTATCCGAACCACGGATAGCTCGAACCGAGAAATGAAATGGTTGAAGAGCTATGGCATAACGAGTGGACCTCGAGCTCTTCAAGTTTTTGCTCTGAATAGCAGTAAGCGCTTTCTGGTCGGTTTCCACAATGAAATGTGCGCCTAGAAGAAATCTTTGTAACTTCAGAATAGACCATACCATAGCCAATAACTCACGGTCTAAAACCGAGTAATTCTTTTCTGCAGCATTTAATTTCCTAGAGATATACATCACCGGATGCAGAGTATCAGAATACTCCTGCATTAGTGCTGCCCCAATCCCAGTTGACGAGGCGTCACTTCGAAGAACAAAAGTCTTCTCAATAGTAGGTAACCTAAGAATAGGTGGAGATGAAAATAGGTCTTTAACCTGGTCCAATGAGGATTGACATTCTTTTGACCAGCGGATCAAATTAGGCGACCCTTTCTTCAATAAAGTAGAAAGCGGTGCCATAATGGAGGACAGATTCGGAATGAATCGTCCGTAGAATTGGATCAAACCTAATAGACTCCTTACTTGTTTCTTTGTCTTAGGGACCGAAATGTTAAGTATTTTTGAAACATTGTGGTCCTCTGTCTTTAAAAGACCATGACCAACACGATGACCTAGGAAAGAAATCTCACTAAATCCTATAAAGGCTTTAGAGGGTTTTGCAGTCAAGTTATACTCGCGAAGAGTAGACAGTAATTCGTATAAACCCAAATAGTGATCTTCCCAGGAATCACTGAATAGACAGATATCATCTAGATATGCTATGACATCTGTACGATATGCGAGAATTCGCCGCATCATGCGTACGAATGTAGCAGGGGCGTTCATAAGACCAAAAGGCATGAAATTCCATTGGAATAAACCCCTAGGTGTAGAAAAAGCTGTAAAAGGTTTGGCACGTTCAGTTAGCGGGACTTGCCAATAACCTTTAGACAAATCTAGTTTGGTAAAGAATCTAGAATTAGAAAGTTTATTGAGTAGCTCTTCTAATGAAGGCATAGGTTCAGCGTCGAACTTCGTAACTTGGTTCAATTTGCGATAATCTACGCAAATGCGAATGTTATTATCCTTCTTTCGAACAATAACCATAGACGAAGAGTATGCTGAAGTGGATGGTTCAATGATTTCCAAACGTATCATTTCATCCAATTCTTTTTCGACTTGAGACTGGAAATAGATAGGTATTGGATAGGGTCTGACTCTGATAGGATTATGATCAGTCAGCACAATGTCATGTTCAATGACATGTGTGTGTCCCGGGATGTCTGTAAGAACATCCTGAAATGTTTGCAACATCGAAGAAACTTGTCGATGTTCCTCAGCGGAAAGATTTGGAGAAACGGTCACGTTTTTCCAAGATTCCGTAGAATAAAGTGGGACCATAGAAAGAGGAAGATTGACATCAGAAAAAGTAGTTTCCTCATCCTGTATAACTGACAGCGATGAGTATTGACCATGAGGTACTTGAGAATTGTCCGTTGCCTGGAAAATAGGCTGCAAATAGTCTGGTCTTTCATGAAATTCCGTGAGCATATTTATGTGGAAAGTTTTATGCTTTCCATCAATATCGACAACATAGTCGACATCAGAAATTTTGGAGACTATTGCATATGGACCTTTCCATGCAATTAGAAGTCTATTCTCCCTTGAAGGAAGTAGGACGAGAGCTTTGTCACCTGGACAAAGTTGTCGTAGACATCTATTCTTATTCGCAAACTGCCTTGCCTTTTCTTTAGCAAATTCGGAAGACGAAGTTGCTAGTCTGCATGCCTCAATGATTTTTTTCCTAAGAGCAATGACGTACTCATAAGAAGACTGAGTCTCATCGCTAATATTATCGGCAGTGATTAGATCGTGAAGTAAAGACATAGGGCCGCGCGGTTGCGCGCCAAAGACAAGTTCAAAAGGGGAAAACCCCGTATGTTCATTGGGGACCTCTCTATACGCAAAGAGAGCCGCGGGTAAGACCCTGTCCCAATCCTGAGGATGATCCTCAGTTATTTTACCCAGTAAAGTTTTTAGAGTCCTATTTAAACGTTCGACCAACCCATTAGACATTGGGTGATAGATACTGCTGAGAGACCTTTTTATATGTAGCATAGACATTACCTGTGACATAGTGTCTGATATCAGTTGAGTGCCATGGTCTGACAATATTTCTCCGGGAAAACCCAAGCGAGAAAATATCAGCCAAAGAGCGTCTGCGATATCAGCAGTTGAGATGCTCTTGAGAGGTATTGCCTCTGGCCAACGTGTGCACATATCGACACATGTAAGAATAAATTGATGCCCTCTAGCCGACTTAATTCTAAAAGGACCGATAATATCTATTGCCATTTTTTGAAAAGGGCGAATTGGAATGTCAGCAGCCTGAATAGGCGCAGCATGTCGTGGTCCTTTAGATTTGACCTCCTGACATACTTTGCAAGAGCGACAGTACATTCGTATGTCCTTGCTCACAAATGGCCAAAAGAAAGCCGCAAGAACTCTCGACTTTGTACGGGAAAAACCCATATGTCCAGCACATTGCGAGTCATGAGCATGTTGCAATATTTGCACCCTCATGCTCTTAGGCACAAGAATTTGTGAATGAGTGGATGTAGTCGAGTCTTGTACCATACGTACAAGTACGCCGTTCTTCATAGAAATCCAAGATTTTCTATTAGTATTTTGATTAGGATCACCTTTTTTTGCTAGAATGAAGAATTTTTGTAACGACGGATCTTCTTCTTGCAATTTGATAAATGAGTCACGTGTAATAGTCAAGTGACTATTTTGTTCATTTACTTCATCATTATTAGTTAATGAAGTTTGAGGTGGATCCAGAGCATGTGCTCTTGTGACCACCGTATTGGTAGCTTCAATGTTTTGCTCTTCCCAAACAGCAATCTGCTGTGGGGTACATTCCCTAACTCCGTGAATACGACCAATAATAAGGTCCGCAATAGGGTTTGGAAGTAGACACGCGTGGACCTCTCCCGTGAAGAAAGGAGTAGCAATATGTATTATGGCAGTAGGATATTTTTCCAACGTGCCACCAAATGTGACACATTTGATGACCTTTCCTGTAGCACAGAATGGATCTACAAGAGATTGCCTAACCCCGACAGTAGTACATCCAGAATCAAACAACACCGAGACTGGATTACTATTTACAAGCCCCTTATGTAATATAAGAGAACCTCTCCCATCATGAGCAACATTAGCAGGAAGAGCGGGCAAAGGATGACCACAGCTTAGAGTACTAATGGTTTTCGGATCAAATAAAGTACTGCATTGGATACATTTATTTGCCCTACCAAAGTCAAAAGATGAGCATCCGATAGTATTATGGTTTTTATCATTATTAACCTGTTTATCTGCTCCCTGAGATTCTTGTTGAACAGAGTTTGTCTGTTGATATCTTTTTCTCTTCTGTTGCGATCTACCGCGACCATTATTGCCTCTGCAATTATCATTAAAGTCCCTACTGTAATTTTTATCCTGGTTTGCGTTCCAGTTTCCATAACTGTCATTACCATCTCTATGCTGTTGAGAACCTCTATTATCTTGGTATTGAGGTCTCTGCAAAAAATATTTTCCTCTATACCGATTACCTTTATGAAAATTTCTAAAGTTACCGGGAATAGAATACCGTGTAATATTAGGTTGTCTCCAGTTCTGGGAAGAAGAATCTCCCTGAAATTGATTACCATGGTTCTGGGCATAATTATGGTTACTCTTTTTATTGAAATTTTGCTGGCTACCCTGAAATCTACGCATAAAATTCGGGCCATAAGGTGCTGCCGAAGCAACTGGCAGACCTTCTTTTATCTTAGAGTTGCTAACGGTTATGTGAGGATGTGCAGTAACATACTGGCTACAGTATTCTTCCATTTCTTTTATATTTTTAGGCTTACGCTCATGAAGAAAAGAAAGAAAAGCTTCATTAACAGAAGACATAACCTTGTCTCTAAGAAGTAAGTCCATGAGGGCTTCAAATGTACTTTCTGTCTTAGAAAGCTCAACCCATCGTAAAAAAGTAAGACGTATGCCTGAGATGAATTCTGAGAATTCAACTCCAGTTTCTGGTAACATGTTTTTAAATTTAAGACGATATCCGTCTTCGTTAAGTTGGTACTTCTTTAACAATGCCGCCCTGACAACCTCATAGTTGTTCTTGTCAGGCACATCTACCATACCCAACAAAGTCAAAGCATCACCTCTAAGTATCTTGGACAGATGATAAACATATAATGTTTTATCTATATTATGCACCTTACATGCACTTTCAAATCTATCCAGATAAAATGTTATATCATCAATTGAAGCATTGAATGCTGGTAAATTAAGCTTGAAATCAACAGCATTAGACTTATTAGCAGATGATACCTTATTAGCATCATTAGCATTACTAGATAATTTCAACTTTTCTAACTCCAAAGCTAAGAGTTTTTCTTCATGTTCCATTTTTGCTTTTCTCTCATCAGACTCTCTTTGTAACCTTCTTTCTTCAGCCTCAGCCTGTTTTTCTAATCTTTTATTTTCAGCTTCTTTTTCAAGTCTCTTATTTTCAGCTTCTTTTTCAAGTCTCTTATTTTCAACCTCAGCCTGAAGTCTCTTCTCCTGAGATTCTGCTTCTCTTTTTTGTTTTTTTTTTTCCATTTGTAATCTCTTTTCATCTACCTGCATCTGCAGTTTTAAATTTTCAGCATCTATTCTCTTTTGTTCAGTTAGTTCTTTCATTTTCTTTTCCTCCGACTTCAATGCCTTGGCATATTGAACAGTCGCAAATTCTTCTAATTTATCACCTGTCTTCCCAAGGGCTTTACCCTGCTCAATAAAGTACTCAAATGTAGACATGATGTCTAAAATGTGAGTACAGAACCTGAAATAATTAATTATCTTATTTCAATCTTAATAGCAACAAGACTTAATAAAGTGCTTGTATAATTACTATGTTTACTCCAATCTCTGTGGGAAACAAGACTTGACACCAATTTGTATTATCAGTTGTACAATAATATCACAAGTCACCTCTTAATTATCAGTGCACTACCCAAATCAGTGCATAACCATCAGTTATTTATCATAACTGCACTACAATAGTGCATAAGGAAAAAACCACCAGCTAGTTATGATAAGTGCACTATAGATCAATAGTGCATGAGCATATATGTAACAATAGTGAAAGCTAACTATGCAAGAACTATGCAAACAATAACAAGACAATGTAAACAATAACAAAGTACCAACAATGTAAACAAAACAAAGATCAAAGTCAATGTAAACAATAACAAAGATCAGAGTCAATGTAAACAATAACAAAGATCAACGTCAATGTAAACAATAACAAAGATCAGAGTCAATGTAAACAATAACAAAGATCAAACAATATGAAACATTCGCATAAGTCAAATAAATAAACAGCGAAACTAAAAAGAATATGATGACAGAATGCGAAGATATGACAAACAAATGACGCTACAGTATATACACAAAAATTTACGTGAAGAACTGAATAATAGAAAAGAGGAGACCTACAAATACAAACAATTGAAATCGAAACTAAAAAACAGAAAGAAAGAGAGAAACAAAAAAAATATATATATACAAAAAACGAAAATAAAGCACAACTCGTCACAACTAAACAGATATAGCAACGATTGTCGCTAGCAAATTTCACAATAGGAAATTCGCACAGTCCCTAACGAAAACGCTAACAGTAGAACCTCTGTGACGTGGTATCATCTACTGAAAGACACCGCCCAACCGAGAAAACCCGCTGAAATATTAACATATAAATACAAATCCAAATAACATATAACATGTAAACATATAAAAAGTGCGAAAAATGTGATAGACAGAAGGCTCAGTTAGAACATAAGGGCACAGTTCACAAACAAAACAGGCCACTTAACTTCTATGTATCCACAACGTCAGCACAGTTCAGAACAGGATGTGATCAGCATTCTTAGGACAATGATCCAACGTTGATCCATATCTGCTCTCGTAAACTGCCATGACGAAGGAAATGAGCTTCTAACAGGAAACAGCTTCTGACAGGAAACAGCTTCTGAACTTGACCTTCTGAATCTGCAACAGTAATTCTGAGACCGGAACAGTTGTTACGGCACTTGTCCTTCTTCTCAACAGATCAGGAAATCCATTCGCTCGGTACTTGTCCTTCTATTTGTAGACAAACTTCAATACCGCCGAGCAGCGCCGGGTAGTTTCAAAATATCAACAACTGTCAGTACTGCTGCGTCTTTCAAAAAATTTCATCAAAGGTGATGAATAGCAACTGCAATGTTGTCTTGTAGTCTGCTGATGATGTCTGGGTTTGTTGACCCCCTTGAGAGTTGGTACCAGAATAAACCAACTATTGGCCACCATGAATTGATAAGGGTGGTTTTAGGATGCCGTCGAATTACCACCTCTATCGACACCAGGTATTACAATGCAAGATGTGGGTGTCTTATCTGGTTTAGATTGTTGCTGTGTGTGTTGCAGTAGAACAGTTCACAGGGTACACCACAGGCAACATGACGTGTAGAGTCATAAAAATGGTAACTTCGCTTTAGGTTTATACCATTTATTGCACGCCACAAAACAGTCATGATACTTATGTTATCATCGGCATAGCACAACGAATGCAGCATTCAAACTCATGTTAACTGACAGTCATGTAGAAGTCAATACTCAATAGTTGTATGGAAAAACAAATATCATAGCGAAGCTTGATAAATAATACATATAACTTCTGCAACCGTGGTCAGCTGCAGATCCTTAATGTTCATAGACAATAATAATTATTCCTTCCTGATGCTAGCAGATCAGATGTATACAATACGTCCGTTTACTGTCTGCACGTGAGTAGCATACATGGATCACAGGTCAGCTCGACCTTTATAACCTTCCTAAGTCTAACCATCTGACTTGGACGTGATCTCTGATATAACGAATCCTGGAACACAGACAATAGTCTTGTTGGTCTAGAGCGACCCATAGATATATAACTAGTTCAGGTATAAAGATACCGGTGACTTAATCCTAGTCAAAGTACCTCTCCATTTTGAATCACACAGGCGAGCAAAAAGGCGACAAAATGACGAACCTCTAGATGATAGCCTAAAGTTCGATACAAGAGGAATTACCTTATTTCGGAAAATCAACCATGAACATATGCCTCCAGGCAGGCTTGAATAATACGGGGAAATAGTCTAGTTAGCTAACTAACTCACAAAGACAATGTATTTCCCTCAGAGAATCACAAGACGCAGTCGCGTCCGCTCGCTAATCAGTCCATTTCTCAACTGCCCGACCTGGGCGGAACAACAAAACGACAACCCAGTCGAGACATGCGCAGAGTGACAATCTCTGAGTCGCTGTTCACAATAAGACGATTCTAAGAACATTCGAGATAAAAGTCTTACACAGTCGCGCCTTTTATGGACATGAACAGAAGCGTTAAGAAAGGTTTCAAACATCTACAACAGTTGACTGATACTACCAAATAAGGAGATATGGTCACGCTTCGTTCAAGACATTATAGACCGAACGTGTCTCTATACAAGAGGAGGTAAACTCATAAAAAATAGCAGTATCGATATATCGGGTTCTGTCCCTTTGACCATAAAATATATATAACATGCATTTCAGTCAAATAATGATCATACATACGAAAAACGATCATACAAAGACTTTGGAAAAAAGTAATTATTTGTGCGTAACAATATAGTGTGTGATATGATATAATAAATTCACATGTAGTGTGTGATATGATATAATAAATACACATATAGTGTGTGATATGATATAATAAATTCATATATGGTGTGTGATATGATATAATAAATTCACATAAAGTGTGTGATATGATATAATAAATACACATATACATGCAACAGACCATTTAGATGAGAATGGTGAGAGTTAACGACCGTAAGGAAAAGTCTCTAGTAGTTCAATATGGTTGTTGTTGTTGTTGGTGTTATTGTTTTTGTTTTGTTTCACAACATCGAAGCCTCCTGTCTAGAAACCTATCATTTCTCTGGTACCGGTACTTGTATAATAACATAATGATATGGCTTAAATTCTACTAAGCCCCAATGACATTAACCAAAGACTTATATTTAGAATATTAACACGTGATTGACCGTAAAACCTGTTGAGTTGGTGTAGCCCTCTGGGATTACAAGAAAGTCCTAGTAAACCTCCCCATTTAAATAGAAGGAGAAGACAGGGTCAAAACTCGAAACGCCGGGGATTGGAAAACATACACACGGGACAAGATAATAAAAACTATGTCAGCCAAATCTTTTACAACACCGCCGATGGATTTCATTCCGTCTTGCAGGCAGACATAAGGAAAGACAATCCACTTGTCTGTGTATTCACTGCTTCAGGCAGTCTTCTGATCAGGGTTTCTTAACTTTTTATTGTGCTATGGAGCCCTTTGATCGTCCCATAAAGGATATAAACCCCCTCCTCTGAAAAAAAAATGTACATAGATGCATAAATAATACACAGAAAGGGATATATTGGAGCCACTCGTAAGAAATTTTTCATTTATAATTAAAATTTTTGCATAAAATAATTTTATTACAAAGAAAAGTCATTAAGCTAACATACTGAAATATACCAAAAAATATATATATAAATAGAACATATTTCTTTAAATGCAAAAATCTGATAATATACTGAGTAACACTGTTGGTGACAATATACTTCAAATTTTTAGGTCATGTACACGGACCCCCTAAAATCCATTCAGGAAATGGCCACTAGAATAGATCCAGGGGTGCAGGAATACAATTAAACGTAATGAAAAAACAAAAAACAAAAACAAATTGCACGGCAAAGGGAGAGCGACATGTGGCGATGACATGAAATGATACTAGAAATACAGATATAAAAAATACATAAATATAGAAAGCCTCTTGAGTTAAGAAACTGCTTGGTGTAAGACCATCGTTGCTAAAGGCATCCCACATAGTAGATGAGACGTTGCTCACGATTAAATCGACCTTCATCAGAGGATCAGTATCTGATTGCTATGACCTGGATGTCAAGGGTACTCTGGTGGTCTGGGTTATTGAAATGGATGCCTACAAGATTAAGAGGTCATCCGCGAGATGTCGTAAAGATGTTGGTGAAACCTGTCACCAAATCCTTTACCAGTTTGGCCAATGAAAGTTTTACTGCCGCGTTAACATATGGCGGCATATATAGCGTTGTGTGACTCATGTAAAGTCATGAAGTGGTAGCAAATTTTTTTTTTTTTTTTTTTTTTTTTTTAAGTAAGGCAAGTATAATCTTTTTTTTTTCTTTTTTTTTCTATAACCAGCGGCACTCGAGCTTTCCAGCTCTTTCGGCCCAATGACCTGTCATTGCGAGGCTGGGGGGTCAGTGGACTTTCCTTCCAACCCGGTCAGGAGCTTCGCTCCTTCCCATCCACACGGGATTTATGTGCAGGAGCCGTTCAGGTTATTCAGTCAAATTTCCGGTCGTAAACATTCCTTCAAACGCTGACGGCCGGGTTTGAACCATGAACACCTGGTCGCCAGTCCAACGCCGTAGCCATTACACCAGCGCGGCTCCCATGTATAATCATTATTTAACACCGAACGTGTAGCACGTGTCGTTCCTGGAGGTTTATCATGAGAGAAAGAAGGAATCTGATTACTGCTCCCTCGGGTATGTTGTACAAGGCGGCTTAAATGAAGTTGTGCATGAGGCTGACAACTTCATCGTGTAAAAGACATGTCTACATAAACAACAACTGCAAGAGCATGTGAGTGCTTGGTATGGACTTGCTACAAAGGGACCTGCTACAGCGGTGGCTCCATGCTCCATAAGGAGCGACAAGGAAAAGTGAACATCGACCGGAAGTAGATCACTCTTTTTTCTTCTTGAAATTCTTCTTCTTCTTCTTCCTCGTTCGTCCTGAAAAGGACGGTGGTTGGTCTTGAAATTAAAGATGTGAAACCACACACACAAATATGTGTGTGTGTGTATGTGTATGCGTGCGTGCGTGCGTTTACAAAGTTAGTGTGTTCTTTATTTTGTAGTTCAGTGCTCTAGGGAAAGGCCAGTGAATGGGGCACCTAAGATTGTAGATCCACCACCTGCCGATTATCCAAGGCGACTTTATCGTAAGCTCACATAACAAGGGGATAGAGGCAACCTTCACCAGTCACCAACCATATCGTTTCAAACGTGTCAAACCCTTGTAACAACCGTCAATGCCCAGTCGTAGTGGAAACCCGGTGCCAGTAACCGCTCCAGGAAACACAACAACAAAGACTGGAGACCTGTGCTACTTTTTCGTGGAGTGCTTCGGGAATTTCATGACATATTTCAAATAGTTACAAAACACCAGTTTACATTTATAGACTGCGTTATTGATCAGTACTTATTCCGTTCTGTATATGGTGTATATCGTTCTGTATATGGTGTAAATCGTTCTGTGTATATTGTATATCGCTATATTCAATTAAAGATTAACTCTAGCCAATAGTTTTATTTCCACCTAACGTGGAGTTCGTGTTAGGGCGTTAGGTTTTTATGTATAGTGGATATTGCTGTTTTCAGTTGAGACTTAACGTAGCCGCAGTTTTTGTTTTCAGCTGACATAGAGTTTAGACATTCGGTTCAATGTAGTGATTTCTCAGAACAGTGAAACTATTTGTATAAATGACACCCTGTTAATCTTGAAATATAATTAATTAAGACTAGGTTTAATTCAGTAGAATAAAATATTCAATGTGATTAACTCGAGCTAGTGTTTTTTTGTTTCAATCAGGGCGCTCGAATTTTATATTCGGTGTGTGTTGCTCGTTTCAGTTTAAGACAACTTGAGCCCCTATTTTTACGTGCTGTATAGACATTCAGTTCAATGTAGGGATTTCTCAGAACAGTAAAACTGTTTGTATAAATGGCGCCCCGTTTATCTCGGAGTATAATTAATTAAGACTGGGTTTCATTCGGGAGAAATATTGATTAAAACGTCTTTGTATTCCAGGGGTCTCGTAAACTTACCGCTGTTCTGATTACATGAAGCGAATTAGCAGTGTCTGGGGTTCTGTCTCTGGGGGAGGCAATAATTAACTTAAGATATTTTATTTACTTGTGGCAGTGGCCGTTCCTGAAGTTCCTGTGTGTCTCTGAAGGAGACAACGAAAGAATAAGACTACATATAGGCATATCGTAAAAAGTGTCTATCATGAGGTTATGTATAGGGCTGGCTGTGACGGTATTGCTTCCCCTGCTTTGCAGTAGTGGTCCAACAGTGGCCAAAACTCAAGAGTATCTAATATGGGCTTCACAGGTGTCTACTTTCGCACAAGATTACTTTTGGCAGATTTGTAAATAGTAGGGTAATGACGCTTCTATCTCAATTGAGTGTTCACACGATATTTAGATAAGCGAAAGCAATGATGCATTGGCTGAGCACGTTAATTCTAGAATCTGCCGACAACTTTTGTGAAGAATAAAGCAATGATTAATCTTAGCTCGTTCAAGCCCCCATCTCTGATTTACTCAGTGGAATTCTTATTATTCTGATATAGCTCTGTTTATAGTGTATTTAGTAAATTGACTGAGACAAACATGCAGTACATTTAGAATGATTAAATCGAAGTTAAATTTGTAAATTTACAAATAACAAAATTTAATAATCACTTAAGTTTTAACAGTTTGAAAATAATTGAACAGTTTAACAGAAAAGATTCATCATTGATTGATAGTAGATTCTATGGGGAAAAAAGTTCACTTTGGCAGCTTATTTATTGCACTTAGCTGCCAGTGGTTGTTTCTGCTCCCGCTGGGTTGGTTCTTTTTACACTGTCTAACGCTCGTCGCTGGTCAAGGTTGTAGGGTGCAGCTCGTTCCCAGGAGTGTCAGGGAGAGTCTACAAAGTTGGTCCCTCGTCTTAAGGCTCAGGCCACCGTTCTCTTCTTGTTCCAGAGATAGTACCCTTCAACTGGTACCACCACCAACAACTATGGTAAAAGAATATAAACGAAATGCTCTCCTGAGTATTGCGTTTCCCGACACAAACTGATGTGTCCCCTATTCCTGTTCCACCATTCCTCTACCTCAGAATTTACCCTCGATGAGAATTAAACTTAATCCCTGGAGAGAAAGCTTTCTTTACATTGAGATTGAATAGATTTATCGTTATTTTACATTTAAATAGAAAGGTTAATAGTACAGATAGAATATGTTTACATTTACATTTCCACTTATTGAACAGTGTTCACAATATCAACTGAATATGTTTTTATTTATGTTTACACTGATTTGAAAAGTTTGAAACTTCCATTAATTTTAACGTGAATAGTTTAACATCGACATTTACACTGGTTTGAAACTGTAAGTATTATAATTAAAATGTACATCATTTCTTTTATCTTTCCCTCCCTGCTCCAAATGGAACTTGGGACTACTGATGCATTTAGTTCTCCTTAAGAAACTAGCAATAAAGCAGTCGCCAGCAAGTGCAGTGGTGGTTCATGAAATCATCATTCTAATCGCTGAGGTTGCCAGCCTCAAATGACGGACATCCACTAGCGATTTTCACATATTTATGTTCACATGGTAATATATACATATGCGTTCACATGTTAATAATGAAAATATAAAATTTAAAATGACAACTTACGCCAATCCTGGCTCACAGACTGATGCGTGATGCCATATGATGATGGATGGCATCCGCATGTCTGGTTTTGTGTAGTGTGCAGATGTGTTCAGTCAAACAATATTCATACAAAAATAACAGGGCAATCCACATAGGACGTCAGTAAACTCACGACGTATAAAGTCAATGATTCTTGTAACAGCCGTTGACGTTTTTCTTCATTATTTATTGTGGACGCCACAGTGACAAAATGGTTACGCGAATATGTAGGCACATCAAACAGTCATTATCACAGCAACATTCAATACAGCAATAGACGGTAGACAGCATTACAATGATGAGTCAGATGCATGTTATATTTCATAGTGCTGTAAATGTAGTCAGGTGAAAAACTCCATCCTTTTCTATAACAGCCAGGAGATAACCAGATGTATGAGATCAGTTCACTCTCCTTAGTCTGACTTCAGCAAGACAGACACGTCTGCCGAAGTATAAATAATGTCCTCAAAAATATCCTCTAGATAATAAAGGTTTTCCAAACCTAGTTCATTTAACAAAGTAGCAAGTAATGGTCCTTGGGACATGCATCAACCGATGCAGTACAATACAGCGACATGTGAGCTGGGAAAACATCTCGTGACGACGACTTTCGAAGACAGGCTATGAATCGAAATCGCTCACGACCCAAAATCGATAGAGTTAATGAAAAGTCAATTTACCTTGCCTTCAGGAAATACACAGAAATATCACGCCTCCCGACATGTGGGAAACACTAGAGGTATTATCTCGAATAAACGAAATATCCATTAAGAGGACTACACATCCCTGACAGAACAAAAAATAGCGGAGATCCCCTCTTCAACGAGGCATCTCTTTCGCCATTCAAATCGCTCACTCCACTAGTGGTGGGCGGAAACCGATCGACCAAAAAACAAGACCAGTCATGCGCAGTCCAGCGCAAAAAGACCACAGCTCAAAACTTAACTGCATTCAATACCAACGCGGGAAGACAAATGCTTACCGAGAAAAGTGACTATAAATTTCAAGCAGTTGTTGCCCTTGCGTTATAAAATAGATATTGTAATAAAACGATGTTGCGAGAATTTATCACGCAACATATCACCACCTCCTCCCGATAAAAAAAAAATGTGGAACATATTTTTTTTTTTTTTTTTTAAATATCAAAGAGCATGCGATAAGCGGCTCAAAACGCACGAATTATGCGCTGATAATTAATTAAATTGCCTAACATGAGGCTAAATATAGAGTGTCTGGTGAGGATATACCTCAACAGAAAAATAAATATGTCTCAAAAAATATTCACATCGGGGAGGTGTCACCAACACACATCACGTTAGCATGTAAACACAATATACGTATGCAAGTTACCATAATCATCATTAAACAGCATACTCTAATATTGTCTTTAAAAATGGATGTACAAATCTGATAGGAAAATTTAAATAGTACATTCTTTGACATGTAATGACATAAGTACATAGTAAAGTTAAACTACATGACGATCCAGGACATATGCTCTGGTATTCCGAGGGTAAGTACACAATCTAGAACTCGTCATGCTTGATACTAGTAAGGTAAGTCCTCAGCTCAACAATGACATTCTGAGAAAGTACAAGCAATATAATGCTAATTAATAACTAATATGCTTCATAAGGTACAATACATTATTAATAATTGTGGCTGTTTAGTAAACTAACGGCCCTTATATTAACTACTCAGTCCTCCTCTATCATCTTAAAAAACGAACAGAAGAAGATGACAACAAAGCACGATAGTGTGTACATATAAAGTAAGTACAGATGTGCTAATCTATTGTAGAAATATAGGTGTGTTATGACTCTGTAATATATGGAAATATAGGACAGAAGTATTAGTTGGAGTCATGTGGGCATCTAGACAAAATGTCAGCCATCACATTATCCGCACCACGGATAGCTCGTACCGTGAAGTGAAAAGGTTGAAGAGCTATAGCATATCGAGTGGATCTCGAACTCTTCAAATTCTTAGTCTGAATAGCTGTAAGAGCTTTCTGATCAGTCTCTAGAATGAAATGTGCGCCCAGGAGGAATCTTTGTAGCTTTAGAATTGACCAAACCATCGCTAACAACTCACGGTCTAAAACCGAGTAGTTCCTCTCTGCCGCATTTAGTTTTCTAGAAATGTACATAACAGGATGCAGAGTATTTGCATATTCTTGCATCAGTGCTGCTCCAATCCCAGTGGATGAAGCATCACTCCGAAGAACGAAAGTCCTATCAAGAGTAGGTAATCTTAAGATGGGAGGAGAAGAAAATATATTCTTGATTTGGTCTAGTGAAGATTGGCATTCTTCAGACCAACGGACCAGATTAGGCGAACCTTTCTTCAACAATGTTGAGAGAGGTGCCATGATCGAAGATAAATTTGGAATAAATCTCCCATAAAATTGAATTAAACCTAAGAGACTCCTAACTTGTTTCTTCGTTTTAGGAACAGAGATGTTCAGTATTTTGGAAGTATTGTGGTCTTCTGTCTTCAAGAGACCATGACCAACACGATGACCCAGGAAAGAGATTTCACCAAAACCAACAAAAGCTTTAGAAGGTTTTGCTGTCAAATTATTCTCACGTAGAGTGGACAGTAAGTCATATAACCCTAAATAGTGATCTTCCCAGGTATCACTGAAGAGACAGATGTCATCTAAGTATGCGATGACATCCGAACGATGTGACAGAATTCGACGCATCATGCGAACGAAAGTGGCAGGGGCGTTCATGAGACCAAAAGGCATAACATTCCATTGAAATAGACCCCTAGGTGTAGAAAAAGCAGTAAGAGGTTTGGCATGCTCTGCTAAAGGCACTTGCCAATAACCTTTAGACAAGTCAAGTTTAGTGAAGAATCTAGAATTAGAAAGTCTAATCAGTAGATCTTCTAACAAAGGCATCGGTTCAGCATCGAACTTTGTGACCTGATTCAATTTGCGATAATCAACACAAATTCGTATGTTCTTATCCTTCTTCCGGACAATAACCATGGAAGAAGAATATGGTGAAGTCGATGGTTCAATTATATTTAATTGAATCATTTCATCCAATTCCTTTTCCACTTGCGACTGAAAGTGTATAGGAATAGGATAAGGCCTAACCCTAATTGGATTATTGTCGGTAAGAATTATGTCATGTTCTATGACATCTGTGTGTCCAGGAATGTCAGTGAGAACATCCTGAAATGTTTGTAACATCGACGAGACTTGTCGATGTTCGTCACCAGAAAGATTAGGAGAAACAGAAACGTTTTTCCAAGATTCCGTAGAATGTAATGGAACCACTGGAAGGGGAAGATTAACATCAGAGAAGGTAGATTCCTCATCCTGTATGACAGACAGGGATGAATAATGACCGTGAGGTGCAGGAGCATCATCCGTTGCCTGGAAAATAGGCAGCAAATAGTCCGGACGTTCGTGAAATTCCGAAAGTATGTTTATGTGGAAAGTTTTATGCTTTCCATCAATATCGACCACATAGTCAACATCGGAAATCCGAGAGACTATTGCATACGGACCTTTCCATGCAATAAGAAGTCTATTTTCCCTACTGGGGAGTAGGACGAATGCTTTGTCACCTGGACAAAGTTGTCGTAGACATCTATTCTTGTTAGCAAACTGTCTTGCCTTCTCTTTAGCAATTTCTGATGAAGCAGTTGCTAGCTTACATGCCTCAATGATCTTTTGTCTAAGAGCAATGACATACTCATATGAGGATTGAGTTTCATCGCTAATATCATCGGCAGTGATGAGATCGTGTATTAAAGACATAGGGCCGCGTGGACGCGCGCCAAAGACAAGTTCGAAGGGAGAAAATCCTGTGTGTTCATTAGGGACTTCTCTATAGGCAAAGAGAGCCGCGGGTAAAACCCTGTCCCAATCTTGAGGATGATCTTCAGTTATCTTACCAAGCAAAGTCTTGAGCGTTCTATTCAGACGCTCAACTAACCCATTAGACATAGGATGGTAGATACTACTGAGAGATCGTTCAATATGTAAGGTAGACATTACCTGTGACATAGTGTCAGATATGAGTTGAGTGCCATGGTCTGACAATATTTCTCTGGGGAACCCCAAGCGAGAAAATATCAACCAAAGAGCATCTGCGATATCTGTAGTAGATATGCTCTTAAGAGGAATAGCCTCTGGCCAACGTGTGCACATATCGACACATGTAAGGATAAACTGATGTCCTCTGGCCGACTTGACCTTAAAAGGGCCAATAATATCTATGGCCATTTTCTGAAACGGCCGAATAGGAATGTCAGCAGCCTGGATAGGCGCAGCATGTCGTGGTCCTCTAGATTTGACCTCCTGACATACCTTGCATGATCGGCAGTAAATACGAATGTCCTTATTGACAAAAGGCCAAAAGAAAGCCGCAAGGACTCTCGACTTCGTACGGGAAAAACCCATATGTCCAGCACATTGCGAGTCATGAGCATGTTGTAATATTTGCACTCTCATGCTCTTGGGAACAAGAATTTGCGAATGTGCCGACGTAGTCGAATCTTGTACCATACGTACAAGTACGCCGTTTCTCATTGCAATCCAAGATTTTCTATTTGTATCCTGATTCGGATCACCTTTCTTCGCAAGAACGAAGAATTTTTTTAAAGAAGGATCTTCTTCTTGCAATTTTATGAAAGAGTCACGAGTGATTACTAAGTGACTATCTTGGCTATCAACTTCATTATCACTATTCAGTGAAGTTTCGGGTGTTTGTAGAGCTTGTGCTCTTGTAACTACTGCATTTGTAGCTTGCATGTTATTATCTTTCCAAGCAGCAATCTGCTGTGGGGTACACTCCCTAACTCCGTGAATACGACCAATAATAAGGTCCGCAATAGGATTAGGTAAGAGACAAGCATGCACATCTCCAGTAAAGAAAGGAGTGGCAATGCGAATTACAGCAGTAGGATATTTTTCTAGAGTGCCGCCAAATGTGACACATTTAATAACCCTTCCTGTAGCACAAGATGGATCTACAAGCGATTGTCTAACACCAATAGTGGTGCATCCGGAATCGAAAAGTAGTGAGACCGGAGTATCATTAACAAGACCCTTATGTAGAATTAAAGAACCCCTCCCGTCATGCGCAACAGCAGCAGGAAGAGCGGGAAGTGGGTGACCACAACTCAAAGTAGTTATGGTACCCGGTTCGAATAAAGTACTGCATTGGGGGCATTTGTTTGCTCTCTCAAAGTCAAAAGCAGAACCAGTGACAGCGTCAAAGTTTTTACTATCAACAACATGATTACAGGCTCCCTCAGTTTCCTGTTGTACAGCATTAGCCTGCTGATATCTCTTTTTTTTGTGTTGAGATCTACCCCGACTATTATTACCTCTGAAGTTATCAGAGTTATTATTATCTCTGCAGTTATTATTGTCTCTATTGTAATTGTTATCATGATTCGAATTCCAGTTTCCACGATTACTATCATGTTCACATTGATGCGAACATCTATTTGTTTGGTTTTGAGGTCTTCGGCAGGAATAACCTCTATTACCATATCCTCTTTTGAAATGCCTATAATTATTAGGGTGATAGTAACGAGTACTATCAGGTTGTCTCCAATTCTTCGAAGAAGAATCACCATGAAATTGATTTCCATGATTTTGACAGAAATTACCGCTACTCTTTCTATCAAAATTGTGTTGGAATCTACGAGCAAAGTTTTGGCCATACGGAGCTGCCGAAGCAACTGGTAAACCTTCTTTCACCTTAGAGTTACCCATGGTTATGTGTGGGTGCGCAGTTACGTATTGGCAACAGAAATCTTCCATTTCTTTTATTGTTTTAGGTTTACGTTCATGAAGGAAAGCAAGGAAAGACTCATTGACAGACGACATGACTTTGTCTCTAAGTATTAAGTCCATAAGTCCTTCATAAGTTTTTTCCGTCTTAGATAGTTCAACCCATCGTGAGAAAGTAATGCGTATTCTTGCAATAAACTCGGAGAATTCAACTCCATTTTCAGGTAACATGTTTTTAAATTGTAGACGATAGCCGTCTTCGTTAAGCTGATATTTCTTTAACAAAGCGGCCCTGACAACCTCATAATTGTTCTTGTCAGGTTCATCCACCATATTTAATATACTTAGAGCTTTACCTGTCAGTATCCCTGATAACTGATAAACATATTTTGCTTTGTCTATGTTATGAGCTGTACATGCTTGTTCAAATCTGTCCAGATAGAACATTATGTCATCACTGGAAGGACTAAATGTTGGTAACTTAATCTTAAAAGTATCATTATTAGCCTTACCAGAAGATGAACCCTTGTTTGAGTCATTACCATTACTCATGCTTGTCAATTTCAATTTTTCCAACTCTAAAGCTAAGACCTTTTCTTCATGTTCCATTTTTGCTTTCTCTTTCCTCTCATCAGACTCTCTCTGTAATCTTCTTTCCTCAGCCTGAGCCTCTTTTTGAAGTCTTTCATTTTCAGCTTCTAGCTGTAGCTGGAGTTTTCTCTCCTCAGCTTCTGATTCCCTTTTTTGTTTTTCCATTTCCATTTGGAATCTTTTTTCATCCACCTGCATCTGCAGTTTCTTTTGTTCAGCTTCCATTGCTTTATCATATCGAGCAGTTGCAAATTCTTCTAACTTATCACCAGTCTTCCCTGCTCAATAAAGTGCTCAAATGTAGACATGTTGTCTAACATATGAGTCCAAAACCTGAAATAATTAACTAATTTATTTCAAACCTAAGTGTAACAAGTCTTAATTAAGCACTTGTATATTCACATCACATTATATTATCCCAGTCTCTGTGGGAAACAAGTCTCCAATCAAAGAACTTGTATATGAAATATCAGCACTCAATTCTTGATCATAAGTGCACTTCTCATTCAATAGTGCACGACACTATTCATCATTCATTTATCATCAGTGTAGTAGTAACAGTGCATTAGCATAGCCCATTAACTAATTACTATAACTGTAAACAATGACTATGTAAACACATGCAGAATGTAAACATTGAAAATGTAAACAATGCAAACAATGTAAACAATAACAATGTAAACAATAACAAAGATCAGCAACAATACAAAAACGTTCGCAGAAATCAACTAAAAATAAAGCAGAAATTAATGAAATATCACAAAAAATGTGACGATATCTGCGCTATAATTAAACAAAATACATGACACCACAGTGTATAAACAAAAATGTTTGTATGAAACTAAATTATAGACAAGAGTAGGCTAACAAATACAAACAAATCAAAACAAAACTAAAGAATGCGAAATAATAACGAAAACAATATTAAAACATGTCATCACAGCTAACATAAATAGCAACAGAAGTCGCTTAGCAAATTCCAGTATCGGAAATTTGCAAACCCTACAGAAAACGCTCACAATAGACGACCTCTATGACGTGGCATAATCTAACGGAGACACCACCCAACCGAGAACCCGCTGAAATATAAACATATAAATATACAAATAACATATAGACATATAACATATAGAATGAGATGATACACAGAAGACTCAGCAGAAGTATAAGGGCACAGTTTACATACAAACAGGCCACTTAACTTATAGGCTTCCAATCGTAGAACAGCAGAAAAAACGGATGTCAATCAACGTCCTAAAGAGCGAAGCTCCAACGATGATGGCACATCTGAACTGCTTCCACTGCTAACACGATGGTACAAGAGCTTCTGAAATACTGTGTGTTGAGTTGTTTCGGCACTTGACCTTCTAATCCAAAAGTAAGTTGATGGAAATCGGTTCTTGGCCTTCTTCAGAAAACAACCCGTTTCAACCGGCACTTGACCTTCACAAAAACGACAGCACTGGAACCTTGACAGCAGCAACTTGCTTGACTTGCGTAAAAGATAACAGCAGTCCGAGTTATCCGGCAACATGTAACAACGCCGGGTACTGTCAAATTCTTGTTTCCGTCAAAAAGTTGAAATTTTGACTTTTACCGGGCAACGCCGAGTACTTTGAAAATTTTGAAGATGTTGACTGTATTGAAGAATGTTAATTTCTTGAAGGATGCTGATGAATTCTTGTTGAAAATGAAGTGGGTAAGGGACCCCGTGTTTGCTGGTACCAGAATCAAACCAGCTTATGGCCACCAAATGATGCGTGATGCCATATGATGATGGATGGCATCCGCATGTCTGGTTTTGTGTAGTGTGCAGATGTGTTCAGTCAAACAATATTCATACAAAAATAACAGGGCAATCCACATAGGACGTCAGTAAACTCACGACGTATAAAGTCAATGATTCTTGTAACAGCCGTTGACGTTTTTCTTCATTATTTATTGTGGACGCCACAGTGACAAAATGGTTACGCGAATATGTAGGCACATCAAACAGTCATTATCACAGCAACATTCAATACAGCAATAGACGGTAGACAGCATTACAATGATGAGTCAGATGCATGTTATATTTCATAGTGCTGTAAATGTAGTCAGGTGAAAAACTCCATCCTTTTCTATAACAGCCAGGAGATAACCAGATGTATGAGATCAGTTCACTCTCCTTAGTCTGACTTCAGCAAGACAGACACGTCTGCCGAAGTATAAATAATGTCCTCAAAAATATCCTCTAGATAATAAAGGTTTTCCAAACCTAGTTCATTTAACAAAGTAGCAAGTAATGGTCCTTGGGACATGCATCAACCGATGCAGTACAATACAGCGACATGTGAGCTGGGAAAACATCTCGTGACGACGACTTTCGAAGACAGGCTATGAATCGAAATCGCTCACGACCCAAAATCGATAGAGTTAATGAAAAGTCAATTTACCTTGCCTTCAGGAAATACACAGAAATATCACGCCTCCCGACATGTGGGAAACACTAGAGGTATTATCTCGAATAAACGAAATATCCATTAAGAGGACTACACATCCCTGACAGAACAAAAAATAGCGGAGATCCCCTCTTCAACGAGGCATCTCTTTCGCCATTCAAATCGCTCACTCCACTAGTGGTGGGCGGAAACCGATCGACCAAAAAACAAGACCAGTCATGCGCAGTCCAGCGCAAAAAGACCACAGCTCAAAACTTAACTGCATTCAATACCAACGCGGGAAGACAAATGCTTACCGAGAAAAGTGACTATAAATTTCAAGCAGTTGTTGCCCTTGCGTTATAAAATAGATATTGTAATAAAACGATGTTGCGAGAATTTATCACGCAACACAGACGTTTTTGCTCCGATGAATGAAGTTAAGGCACTAGCCGATGCCTTTTTACACGTGTACTTGGGGTCGTTAATTTTAACTTTAATTCCCTTTCTGGCTACGTGTGTTCAGTTTCCTCGGATATTCCAGTTTTCCTTATTTAAAATGATAGAGATTTCCTGGGCTGTTCTGTAAGTCCTGATAAATTCTCCAATAAAAAGGTTCGGTCTGATAAAATGAAATTCTGAATTCTAGGCTTCACTCTGGCAAGGTCTGGTTGTGTCGTCTTGGCAAGCGATCTTCACAGTAAATTTGACTGACTGAAGCGTCAGGTTATATTCACTGTCCTTCCACCGCATCTGTTTGTTATGAAGCTAAGTAAAAGCTCCAATCATTTCAAACATGCTGGTTGTAAGGATTTCAAAATATTCTTGACATGGAAAAATTTTGTACGTAATGTAGCGGCCAAGTCTTCCATATAAGGCATGAAAATATCCAATCCCTGGCAGAGGAACTCACCAACACATCTGTAAACTCATACGACAATGTGTTTCAGATGTAACAAATTATTACTATCTAGAGTAATCTCTCACCTGTGGCGTACCCTGGCCTTATCAGTAATTAGCAAATACGCTGGCGATTTTCGTGTTAATTGGTAGCGGCCAAGATTGGGTACGCGAGAATCACCAACAAGCCTGTCGGTAATATTATCTCTGCCGCTCCTTGCAAAGTTTTAGGGAAGGGACGGGTAACAAACAGACGTGATGGCTTATACCTGAGAGGGTGTAAATAGGAAAATACAAAATATCTGCTACAGTGAATAGAGAAAGAAAAGGGTGCGACTCGGAAAAAATCGCAATAAAATCAGTACAAAAATTTAACTGATTACTGCCGTAGTGAAAGAGAGATCGGAAAGAGGTCGCCCCAAAATCCATCTTGTGACACTGGCAACCTCATTATGCCAAACAAGTTGCTACAGAAAATATTGTTGCCGGAGCATGAGCTTTGATTCAGACTTCTTGTAAGGTGGTCAGTGGTAGCTCCATCAGCTGTAAGGTGGTCAGTGGTAGCTCCATCAGCTGTAAGGTGGTCAGTGGTAGCTCCATCAGCTGTAAGGTGGTCAGTGGTAGCTCCATCAGCTGTAAGGTGGTCAGTGGTAGCTCCATCAGCTGTAAGGTGGTCAGTGGTAGCTCCATCAGCTGTAAGGTGGTCAGTGGTAGCTCCATCAGCTGTAAGGTGGTCAGTGGTAGCTCCATCAGCTGTAAGGTGGTCAGTGGTAGCTCCATCAGCTGTAAGGAACGCTAATGAAGATGAATGAACAAGTAGCAGCTACTGTCTTGTTCATTCAACCACTTAAGGGAATTCGACTGAGGATATCCTTCGAATTCAATGGGAACAGAGAAAGAGCGAGAGAGAGAGAGAGAGTGTCACGGGATTGCCTCACCTTGCTTTGCAATCTTCTTTCTTTCTTCTTCTTTGATCCTTAGCCGCCGACCGTCAAAGCAGTCAGTGGCCATCACGCCTAGTGGCGTCTTGTAGGGCAACAACAAATTGATTCCACTTTGCTCGGTCGGCGGCCATCCTTCGTACAGTGCCCCAACTCTGGTTCACTCTTTGCATCTCAGCCTCCACAGCCCTGCCATCACCGGTGTTAAAACCTTGTCGAGGTATGGCGGCTTGCGTACCCTGATTACCCCCAGAGCTATGCCAGCGGGAGTTTTACTCCTGGAAGGTTCTACCAAGCTGGACAGGTTTGCGCGGGCAGGGGTCAGACTAAAGCAGACACCCTGGTCCTCCAGGTTGGGGGTTTTAGCATAGGGTTGACACCCCTGTCTATGTAAACAAAAATTGAAGTTACGGAAACAACAACGAATAAACAAACTTTGCTGCGGGACGGACATCCGGAGTCTGAGGCTCGTATGTGAAAGTGGTGAAAGCCGAAAAGAAGCCACTGACATGAGAATGGACGTCCTGACCGCAAAACATGATACAAGAATAGGATTTTGGAATGTCAGGACAATGAATGAGACGGGTAAACTAAAACAGGTCACGGCAGAAATGAGAAACTATAGGTTGCTTTGCAATAGTGGTCCACTAATGGTCACACCGCAAGCGTATCTAAAAGTAGGTCGTCCAAGGTATCTATCTTCGCGCAAGATTGCTCTTGGCGAAGATGTAGATAAAAGATGAATGACTTTTCTACCTTGGGGTAGCCTTCACAAAAAATTCCCAGAAGTCAAGAACAGAACGCTGCTTAAGGGCTGAGCAAATTTGTTAACTTATTATCTGGTCCGTCGCCTTTTGAGAAGGGGTTATGCAATGATTCTGGCCCGTCAAAACCCCCAGTTGGAGCAATCCAACGAATGCCCTCTTATAATTAATGTTCTATATTTATAGATATGTATTTATCAAGAAAACTGGCTCATGCGTTGGCTTTCGTACATATAAACTGAATCAACTATCATTGTTTAGTTTTAAATAACATACAACAAATTTAATAGTCAATTAGTCTGTAACATGGGAAAATAAATATGGAAAATTGGGTGAAAGTTATATTAAATTTTTACTCATTGAGGTTTTGGTAGGGCGTTAATAATAATGTCCTTATTTTTGCTGTAGCCTGTTATATAAAACTTAGCTCCAGATGAGTCCTGCAGCTGTGGTTTCCGTCACTTCTTTTTGGTGATGAGGACACTTCTCCACATAATTCGTCCACTGTAGGCGGTTGGTGGTGATATTCTTCTCTCACACTAGTGACGTAGGGACTTCAGTACTTAAGTCTGATGTCTTGTAACCACGAACTGTGACAAATTAGAAAGAAACAAATGCCTCAGTACATTTTTTGTCCTCAGCAAACTAACAGGTCCATTTTCATGCGCTCCACCCACGAATGTTAACTTCTCAGAAGAATTAAATTCCCGAGCACACAATTTAACTCAGGGAATATGATGAAAATTCACCAATATCCTTATCGGTATTAACTAGGAAATTGCGTCTGGAGGGCATGAATAATGATTTGCCTGAATTACAATTAAAAAAGGTATATAAATCTCGCAACATGATTCTATACACTTTAGGCACATGTGATGTAATTATCACTCATTACTCGTCGCTACTCCCGTCGGAGTCTGGGGTCGCTCTTCTGTCGTGTTTCCCGCACGACTAGTCAGAAACAATCACCAGCTCTTGCACTAGTGGTTCATGCATATCATCATCTCATCTCAACCAGAAACCCGTCATGGGTCGTAGGGGTGCCATGGTGGAAGCGTCAGCACACAGGGTCCTCTACTGCTCTCTATCCTCAGCAATGCGTACAAGTGTGGAAAAACCGTGCCCTGCCCATTCTTTGATGTTATCAGCCCTGATTTTCTTTGCCTTCCTTTTCTCCGTTTACCTTCGACTGTTCCCTGGAGGATCGTTTTCGAAAGGGAGTCATGACGAGTTACATGCCCAAACCAGGCAAGCTTTCGACGTTTCACTACTGACAAAAGTGGTTCTTGGTGGCCTGCATAGGTGTTTATTTTCTCTCTAACATAAACATTTGTTTTGTGCTCTTTATAGCAAATGCGCAAAATTCTTCTATAACATTTATACTCGAAAGCCTGAATCCTTCGCTCCATATCTGCAGTGAGGTCCAGCCCTCACACCCATACAAGAGAATAGATAATGCAAGTGATTTGTATAATTTGATCTTCACAGGAAAACTGATGTTACTTTTCCAGATCACATTCAGCCTTGTCATGGCAGCTGAGGCCATCTCAAATCTTGTCTTTATTTCTTTACTTGATCTTCCATCACTACATATAGTGGACCGCAGATATTTAAAGGTGTTAACTTCTTCTAACGTTTGCCCATTTAACGTAATGTTGGTCGGAACATGTTTCTTATGGCTATTTACCAATATCTTGCTTTTTTCTATATTAATTTCCATCCCATACGTTCTTGTTACTTTCTCCACGTTCATGCATATCTCTTGCAGTGGTGGTTCATGCATATACTATTTTCATATGTTGAGGTTGCCAGCCTCATATATAACCACTTAGCAAGAAACCTGTAAAATTTACATTAGTAAATAAATTGTTTACACTTACCCCAAAATTTTGGGAATACACACTTCTCCTGGCGCAGATTAGAATGGACCCACAGCCCTGTGTTTAGATGCTGTTCGAATCACTTAAGTCTGAGAAATTCCTTTATGACGGGTGAAACACTTGGTCTGGAAATCTATAATTCCTCTTATGACGGGTGAGACACTTCGCACGTTTCCAGTCTTGTATTAAAATTGCGGGTTTACTTGTAAATTTCAAAGTTGCCCAATACTCGATCTGGTACTTATAGCTTTGGAATGATGTCCCATCCTCTTTCCTCTGGATTGTAGAAGGTGTTTAGTTGCCGCTGCGATGCAGTCTGTGTGCTGTGACTTCGAGTTTGTTAGATTATATCACACAATCCTTAGTTTCAAATCCCAGCTATGTTTCCGCCGAAAGTTCCAATCAAATCATAGTAGATTCTGGCGAACCAATCCAATCTATCTAGCACTGTTTGGGTGGGGAAGTTTATCATTACTCATCCCACGCGTATTTGAAAATATTAAATTTAATATACACGCGTGGCCTCTTACACAGTGATGTCATATCGTTACCTAAAACTTCCGGCGCACCTCTGTTTATCACCATTATCTGCGTGCCTCCGCCAGACAGATGTATGGTCAAACTATATTGATTTTTTTTTCATCGTATCACAACAACTGCTTGTGTCAACATGATCAACAGCTTTCCAATGGGGTCAAATGTTTGACCACCCCGTTTCCATAGGTGGTCGGACAGATTAGGCGATAAAATATTATCGCTGGCCGGGTCACCAAATCTGGCGAATCGTAACAACAGTCTGGGAGTGGAGTCTGAAACATGAAGATACGCATTACTCCCGTAGCAAATCCTGCCGTAGGGGAGTAGCGTGTTAGAGAATTCATCATGTTATTCCAGCATAGAGCAAAATAGTGAAAATAACGAATGAAAAGGCATGATTTATGCCACATAACAATAATGAAGAAATATGAAGAAAAGAAGTTTACTGCCGGAGGGCTGAAGGGGTGAGAGATCACACAAAAGGACACGTACAGACGTGTCGTCACAGAGAGAGAGAGAGAGAGAGAGAGAGAGAGAGAGAGAGAGAGAGAGAGAGAGAGAGAGAGAAAGAGAGAGAGAGAGAGAAAATCCAATGCAGAAATCACTCAAAGTTAACTATTGTATTAACGTTATTAATTATATCAAAGTTGAGAGAAGTCACAAGAGCAACGCTCTACAAATTACGTCCCATGTCACTACAATACTCCTGGGGTATGAAGAGGCTGACAAACTGGCAAAGCACTGCCAAAAATTGTCTATTTAGACTCAAGCTTAACATATGTTGTTTAACTAGGGCTGCTGAGCTTCTCGCTCTTTTGCAGCCAATACCAAGTTGCGCAAAGAGTCCTTGGTATTATCTACACTGTAGGTCTAGGCTTTTCCTGTGGCTTTTCGGCCCTTCCGAAACGTGTTAAGGTGAAGTCATAAGATCCAGTTTCTCCAGCGTGGCTTGCATTTAAAGGACCATCACAAGTAGTCCCAAGCCAGGAGGAAGAAGCACGTGGCATACTGTGCATTCTCCACCATCCAGGGGGCTCTCCAAATATGCAGAGCTAAAATACCGTGCTCTGGTTCTGGGCTGTCCCAAAGAATTGTCACGTCCTGCACAGAGTCACTTCTCAGCTCCCCTGCCTACCATGGTGTCCATTGTGAGATCCTCCTACATGCAGGCAACCAGGTCAAAGCCAGAGTTGCGTCTTGGCCTCAAGTGACTCCTCCAAGTTTAGTGTGCAATGCTGGGTTCTCAACAAGTTTCACCACAAGGGAAGTGTGTGGATGATTTCAAGAGTCAATATATAAAGAGTATTGCAAGGAGTAGATTAAGAAACAAGTGAGAAACGAACACCCTGGCCACCATAGAAAACATGCATATCACCAGTTCCACAGAAGATACTAAGAAATAATCTTCAGACGCATGGATCTGGCAGCCTCGCTATATAAAACAACTTGCTACAGAAACCACCAGAGGAGCATGTGAATGTTTAATGCTGGCTTCCAGCGAGGGGACCAAAAGCAGTGGCGGCTCCATGCTCCATAAGGAGCATAAATGAAAACTGGTGGTGAATACTCCTCATATTCTGCACAGGCCACAACAGATTGAGATATCATCTGTTAAACACAGGCCACATCAGATTGAGATATCATCTGTTAAACACAGGCCACAACAGATTGAGATATCATCTGTTAAACACAGGCCACAACAGATTGAGATATCATCTGTTAAACACAGGCCACATCAGAATGAGATATCATCTGTTAAACACAGGCCACAATAGATTGAGATACTCGTATCATCTGTTAAACACAAGCCACATCAGATTGAGATATCATCTGTTAAACACAGGCCACAACAGATTGAGATATCATCTGTTAAACACAGGCCACATCAGATTGAGATATCATCTGTTAAACACAGGCCACAACAGATTGAGATATTATCTGTTAAACACAGGCCACAACAGATTGAGATATCATCAGTGACGTATTCTCTATGTGTGCTGTGCGTGCTGCGCACACCTTTGCCCGAAGGAAAATAAAAATTTAATTTATTATTATATAAAATATTTCTCTTCTAATGTTCTGCTTTCGGACCGCACGCACCAGGATAACGGATTTTCCCGCATAGAATCTACGAGTATAATCTAGTTTCAGTTTCCCCAGACGCTTTTTATAGTGCAGTTTTTTATTGGTTGGTAGCAATCGCCCGAAGTTTCTCGGGTAATTCCGTCACAATGCGTGCGGCACGTTTCGGATTCACGTCTGAACACTGGTTTGATTGGATCGGGGTCATGGCCAGATACGTAAATACAATGCGAACATGCGTGCGGTGGTCCTGCAGCTCTCGAGTTGTAAAAATCGGTTGTGTCCGTCCAGTGTTTTTTGTGATTGTTGCAAGTGGATTTTATGGAAGGGAAGTAATCTTTAGAATTTTTTGGACAAGTTAAATTTCGAGTTGCAACGCTTGATTAAGCGGATCCATGTTTGACTTTATGATAGAATTATCTTTTCCTATTTTTGGAGTGGCAGAGTACAGATAAGCGTGTGAACGCTGTTTAATCTCAAATGTAGAGATGTATTTATTCTGTACTGTTTTGAGCCATGTGAATAGCTTGCAGCTAGTCTGCATGTATTATTGAGAGCGGTGTTCAAGACAGCCGAGTCTCGTGACGGGGTTTTTTGGCGGGACTAGTGTGTGGGATTTGAGAGTTGTGTTTTGGGCCTGGACCGTGTAGGTCGAGTCCCAGTGGTTTTGGAAAGTGTATGCCTACGTAGGGCTTAAGAAAATGTCGACTTATATATTCCGCTGTGTGTACAGCCTATTTGATAAACTGCAGTAAAGATTTGTGTAGGCCATATGAAGATTATTATAGCTGCCGGGTGAGCAGGCTTTATTGTGTAATGGAGTATTGTTTAGGCCATATGAAGATTATTATAGCTGCCGGGTGAGCAGGCTTTATTGTGTAATGGAGTATTGTTTAGGCCATATGAAGATTATTATAGCTGCCGTGTGTGCAGGCTTTATTGTGTAATGGAGTACTGTTTAGGCCATATGAAGATTATTATAGCTGCCGTGTGAGCAGGCTTTATTGTGTAATGGAGTACTGTTTAGGCCATATGAAGATTATTATAGCTGCCGTGTGAGCAGGCTTTATTGTGTAATGGAGTACTGTTTAGGCCATATTGAAGATTATTATAGCTGCCGTGTGAGCAGGCTTTATTGTGTAATGGAGTACTGTTTAGGCCATATTGAAGATTATTATAGCTGCCGTGTGAGCAGGCTTTATTGTGTAATGGAGTACTGTTTAGGCCATATGAAGACTATTATAGCTGCCGTTTGTGCAGGCTTTATTGAGTAATAGAGTACTGTTTAGGCCATATGAAGATTATTATAGGCCAGGATGTGGACAGGCCGTATTATATATATTTAATGCAGTGTGGAAATGATATGATTCGATGTACCTGTATTCGTCTATGTCTACGTGATGATGTGCTGTGAGTTTATAAACTATTATTAAATATCATCAGTCGTTCCATACTCGATGACTCCCGTGTGCGCCCCTGTTGTGTGAACGACTTTGCCAGTACACAATCACACTCACTTTATATATCTAAAACCCGATCGTTATCATTGATTAATTTTTGTTAGTTGCCGGGAATGCAGATTATTACAGTGACAGTGAGTTTAAAGTTGTAAGTTAATTAGTATTTCGGAGATAATTGACATATACCCCTAATAACTATCGTTGCGTAATTGAATATAGTTGGTTTTTAAATTAAGAGGGGAAGAAGTTAAATAGTAGGCGTACATATTCATTTTAAGTAGCAGCACGCCTAGCTCGCATTACCAGGATACGCCACTGGATATCACCTGTTAAATACAGGCCACTACAGATTGAGATATTATCACCTGTTAAACACAGGCCACAACAGATTGAGATATTATCACCTGTTAAACACAGGCCACAACAGATTGAGATATCATCTGTTAAACACAGGCCACAACAGATTGAGATATTATCACCTGTTAAACACAGGCCACAACAGATTGAGATATTATCACCTGTTAAACACAGGCCACAACAGATTGAGATATCATCTGTTAAACACAGGCCACAACAGATTGAGATATTATTACCTGTTAAACACAGGCCACAACAGATTGAGATATTATCACCTCTTAAACAATCTAAAGATAAGAACTACGGCTGAGTATACCTTCTCCTTTTTTTTCTATATTCGCTCCTTGTGGAGCATGGAACCACCACATACGGTTGCCCCTTGGTTGCGCTTTCTGTTTTCTTTTGCAGCGATGGATTCTGTAACAATTTGTTTTACATGATGAGTACTAGGTTAGTATTTAACATTTCACATTTCTGCTGAGATCTATTTCCAACTTTACAAGGATCGTACTTGTATGAATATTCATTCATTCATTCATAACCCTCCACTCCCAAAGGAGCATAGGCCTTCAACAAACACATGCCAAGTCCTCTTGTCACGTGCCATCATCTCAAGTTCTTTCCACGTTCTCCTTATCATTTTCACCTCTGTTTCCAGCTCTCTTCTCCATGTACTTCTTGGTCTACCTCTGCTTCTCTTGCCCTTGGGATTCCAGAACAAGGACTGCCTTGTAATGCTATCAACAGGTTTCCTCAGTGTGTGTCCTATCCATCGCCATCGTCTTCTTCTCATCTCTTGTTCCACTGGCACTTGTCTAGTTCTTGTCCTCAGTTCCACGTTGGTAACCTTGTCATACCATTTTAATCCCTCTATTCTACGCAAGCACCCATTTATGAAAGTCTGTAGCTTTTTGGTTGTTGTCTTTGTTGTTCTCCATGTCTCAGAGCCATACAATAGGACTGACTTCACATTTGAGTTGAAGATTCTTATTTTTGTGTTGGATCCGATTTCTCTTGATCTCCATATATTTCCTCTTGCTTTTTGTATTCTTATTTTGATATCACTGTCTGTCCCTCCAACTTTGTCTATATTGCTGCCACGATATGTGTACGATTCTACATCTTGTATTGTTGCTTCTTCAAGTTCAACCCTGTTATCATTACCTGCATTTATTCTCATTATCTTTGTCTTTTCCCGGTGTATTTTCAGACCCAATTGCTGTGACCTCTCATCGAGTGTTTTCAATTTGTCCTGCATCTGATTACGGTTATGGGACAGAAGAGCCAAGTCATCAGCAAAATCCAGATCATCCAACTGCTTAGTCAGTATGAATATACAAGTATTATAAACTTTCTCCTATTACTATAGGTCACTATTAGGTAATTCCCATATATATTTATGCAGTAATATTTTCTGTCAAAATTAGGCCTGCAATCTTATCAAATATAAATCGCAGGTTGAAAAAAAAAAAAAACCAACAAACTCCGAATTTGGGATTTTTGTGCGAAAATGTAGTTTTTTTTTTTTATAATGCGGCGAATTTCTTTTTCGTTTTGTTGTTTGCCTTCTTGGAGTGAGGCACGCTGCTTTCAACCTAGACCGACGTCTATCGGTTATGTTACAGCGCTAAAAGTCCAATATCAGTCACTGCCGTAGATGAGTAAAGTGTTAGAGACTTGACTATACTAGGACCAACTTTATGAGGTTGTGCGTAACCAGTTCCCGTCCTCGCTACCTTTACCTTCACTAACTCAAGAGCAGAGGTTGGTACCCATTTACCGCATGGGTAGACTGGAGGGTGACGCTACCAGGTTTCGATACCGGAACCCAGTTTCTTTGCCGCGAGAGGCAAGCTCTCTAAGCGCTTAGCCACTCAAAAAATAAGTGAACTTTGTCAACTCAAGTGCAGCGATGATAAATACTAAGCCATGGATAGAACACTAGTTTTCTATCAGCTAGCGCGTGAAGCCCTAAAAAGGGCTAATCTTGTTAGTGCTGGCTGCGCCGACGCTGCCCCAGTAACGCGTCCCAACACGCGCGTTCTTCACGAGGGAAACACGTCTCAACAATTGTAACATAAATACCTTGTATGTCATCCAGTATTTATGCCACCCAACTGTAACCGGATATCAGACTGTTATAGACGGCCACTGTTTCTGGTTCATTGCTTCGTTCTGTGTTATTTTGTCGCTGAAGGTCCCCTTAAGTCTTAATATCTGTTAGAAGTTGGCTTAACTCAATAAATGTTTTTTATACGTTGTCTAGGATTGGCCAATTTTTTTAAATTATTAATTTTTTGGTGTGAGTCGTTTCCTATGTTTTCGTGTGTTGTTTGTGTCATAGAAGTCGCAGCAAATAAATTTTCACTGCTGTCTGTTTAAAACTGAGAGATGACCCTTTTTTCTTTGTATAATGTGGAGGGGATCAACTATTTGATTTTTTTCTGGTTTATAAAGCTAAGATTCTTATGTATTCGTGCTAGTGTGGTTAATATATATATATATATATATATATATATATATATATATATATATATATATATATATATATATATATATATATATATATATATACACCTCTACGCGAAGATTAACTATTTAATATTATAATACGTGCCGGATTAAACCAAGAAGGGCCTCTAGGCTTGTGTGGACCCCCCCCCCCCCCTTTTTCACCTAATAGGCAATAATTTTTTGTTAAATGTTCAAACCCCGTACCATGGTGATGGTATTTACTAGTATTATTAATAAACTGGCATGTTATTTCGTTAGCATTGCTTACCTCTGTTATTAGTAATTATTTGTTATGACTGTTTATCAGTATATCAAATAGTTCACGCGCCGTTATGATTGTGCCCGAGGTGAATTATGTTTTTTAAGCTATTTTTGTATTTACTGTCTTTTTTAGAACGTTTTTATTGCAATTGCAATGTGTACACATTTTTGTCTTGTGCATAAATCTGCTTTTTTGTTTAACATGCACGGGCTCCCAAGAGCTGCGTCCCCTTAGGAATAAGCCTAATGGATAATCCGGCCCTGCCTTGACCCAGGATAATTTGATGACAAATTTGGATGTAAAATATTCAAGCTGTATTTAACCGCATCCCCGACATAATAGTTGTCTAAGTAACGTCCTGTATCAAACATTGAAAATATCCCGCTAGCTTTTAGGGGAAATACGGAAAATTCGCGCATTGGACAGTGAAAACTTAATTGAACACCCATTAGAAGAGCGGGCAGATCTTTCACATTTTTTCATGTTGCATGACTACTGACCATATAAGGCATGATAAGTGCGGTCGTAAAGATCCAATGAAGTGGACATGGAATGGGGAGGATTTAAATGACCACAGGAGAATTGATGACGTCATGAGGACATGCAGCAGAAAGAGCACAACATAATTACCCCCCCCCCCCCCCGGGGGGGTCGTCATATTTTGGCGGGTTACTTGCTTGCTGTTTGCTAATATAAACGGTCAAGAAGGAACATCATTGACAAAATAACAGAGACCCAGGAGCAGGATAAACATGACAAACAGAAAAACAAGCAATATATTGTGACTGAAGTTAGTTGAAGTTGAATTCTATCTTCCCTTTCTGTCATTTCTAACTATAGGAGCGTACTCCCGAAACAAGTTTCGGTGGCACAAAGTTGGGCACTTGGATAAAGAGGTCAAGCTGTTGCCCATGCAGCATGCTCCTGCTGGCATAGTCAGAGGAACGGTCTGGCCGTTACAGTCTGACACCAGTAGCAACGACCTGTCATAGTAGGATTACCGTGGCAACGACCTGTCATAGAAGGATTACCATTCTCGTTCTAGCGCCATCCATGTTCAGGGTTGCACGTTTGGTTGATCCAACAGCGCCAGTTCTGCTTACCAAAATTGGCCCACTTGGAAGTTGAATTAGCCAGAAGTTTTTTGTCGAATGTCGCTTTCTCCCTCTTTCCCTAGTTTCTATCCTGTTTCTCTTTCTCCCTCTTTCCCTAGTTTCTATCCTGTTTCTCTTTCTCCCTCTCACGCGCTCCCTCTTTCTTTCTTGACCCACCCTTTCGCTTTCCTTTCCTTGTCTCTTTCCCTCTTCCCTTCTCCATCCTTCTCCTTCTGCTTCCAAATCTCTCTTTTTTCTTCCCTCCTCTTTCTTCCTCTGTGTCTCACTCTCCCACTCTCATTTTCTCTTCCTTAATCTATCTATCTATCTATCTATCTATCTATCTATCTATCTATCTATCTATCTATCTCTCCATCTTTTCTCCCCTCTTACCCCTCACAGCGACTTTTACCAGACAAGCGTTCTTAAATATACACGGTCTAGATTCCCATAATTCAGCTTGTTTGAGCCGTCCCCAGTTTAATGACTCGTAACAGAGGGCGCTTAATAGAGTTTCCTGGTTCCTGGCCAAGCGCTTTCTATATACCTCCGTTCGTTAACCTTCTGCCTTGTCGAGACGTTTACTGAGGCTAGAGACCCGCCTTCAGTGATGCCACAGCTGGGTATTTCTTACTAGATCTGGGTTTTTGGGCTTCCGTCTGGGTATCTGGGTAATTTTTTTCAAAATCTGCATTAATCTGGGTATATTTGACAATTGGCATTTACAATGTATGTATATTCTGTGCACTGAGCATTATACATTATATGTATATTATAATTAAATGTAAAACATTATGTGCTATCTATTTTTTTATTCCACTTAAATTTAATTCTTGTTTTTAACCACATCAATGACGTTGTTTTTTGACTCGTTTACATCAGCTCAAACTGGCATATACTGTACATTGTGTTGGGGAAAAAAAGCTATTACAAGTTTTTCATCAAACCAAAAGAGCCCTGTCTCCAAGATAAAATTGCTAAAGCGGAGATACTGTTGTCGGCTTTCATGGCAGAACATAATACTCCGTTTTCGCAAGCTGGTCATTTGATTGAATGTTGCAAGCAGATATTTCCAGACAGCCCAATTGCTCAAAAAATGTCACTGAAGCGCACCAAGGCTGCCTATGTGATGCAGTGCGGCATTGCTCATTTTGAGCGGCTTGAAGTTATAAACATTTGCAGAAATCATAAATTTTCTATACTCGTTGATGAGAGTACTGATATTTCTACGAACCAGATGTTGGCAGTCGTTGTGCGATTCTGTGACACAAAAACAAAAAAAGTAGTTGATTCACTGTTAGACCTCATTGAGGTAGAGGATGGGACTGGTCTTGGCATGTTTACAACTGTTAAGAAATTGTTGAGCACGCATGAAATCCCGTTTAGTAACGTCATTGGTTTTGCTGCAGACAACTGTGCCACTATGATGGGGACTGCAAGTGGTTTACAGGCACATCTGAAGAAAGAGATTCCACATGTCTTTGTTCTCGGCTGTGTTTGGCATTCATTTGCACTTTGTGCAAATGCTGCCGGCAACCACCTACCATCTTAGCAGCGCAGTTTAAACAGTTGTTTCAGAAGAGAGCCTTGATCGTCTGTCTGATCAATGGCGAGAACTGGCATCGTACCGAAAAGATCTTGGACATCTAGTGGATGAGGATCCGCCCACATTCTGACTGGACTGTAACAAGTAACAGATGCTAATAACCAGAAGAAATTTGATGTTTTGGCTGACCTCATGTGCACGCTTATGGCACTACCTCACTCCTCGGCATGCGTCGAAAGAGTGTTTTCGAAGGTTAACTTAGTTAAAACTAAACAAACCAAGAAGCTTTAGTATGAAACAGTTTCCAATCGAATACTAGCCAAGCAAGCAAACAGTTGCCAAAGATGGAGTTTGTCATAAGTTTAATCCTAATAAATGCATGGTTGAAGATGTGCGTGATGGACGTTGTCGGGCAGAGATATGCAAAGATTTTGGAACTTCACAATCAAGATTCCACGTTGTCAATTCATGCATATGATCTTGACGAAGGAGAAGTTGTCGACGTGAATGCCGAGTCTCTGACAAGTGACATTTTTCAAAAGTAACAAGTTACAACTAACATTTTATATTTAATTTGAGGAACATTTTGTTAATGTAACTAATGTAAGTATATTACTGTTAAAATATCTCATTTTCAAGAGTTCATATATTGGGGTGTTATTAAAATCATTTTTATTTAATTGTGAATTTTTGGTAATAAAAAAAAAATAATAAAAATGAAGAAATACATAAAAATTGATAGCACACAGATTATTTGTGCTAAAGATGAACATAAAAGATTATGTAAACATCGTCTATCCCGTGTATTTGAGGCATAAAATAATCTGGGTATTTCTGGGTTTTTTTAAGAAGAACATCTGGGTTTATCTCTAGAACTTGAGTGGCAACGCTGCCCGCCTTACTATGGACGAGGAAGACAACAGCTTCGTGTCACTCGTAGCCATTGGCGGCTCGTCCTTGGGTGATTATGAGGTCCATCCATACTTAGTCTTTTAAAACATTTTGTTTTCTTTCCCTGTTTTAATGATATCGAATCAAGTTGATGTATTGACTTAAGTCCCTCTCGAGTTCGAACCGATCGGCTCGAGTCGATAACACGGAAAAAGGCAAGCTGATTCGAGTCGAGTGAGTCGTTAATGAAAAACGAGTTGAGTCCAGAGTCGAGTCGATTGAAATCTGACTCGAGTTCGAGTCGTTCGACTCGAGTCAACAACAGTGCATCCCTGAGATGTTATACTGAGTGTCAATGTATGTTACTGGCTCTTTTAGGCATGTATGTAGTAGACTGCCAGTTTCCTGGGTCGTCAAATTCCTCTTATGGTAAAACTTTTCACGGAACTCTAAGTCAGCCTTAATAGGTACCGTATAGGCTTTTTTTTTCTTTTTGCAAACTCCAATTTAACGCTTAAATTGATCCTGTGTTTCCTGGGATCTCCGGTGAAACATAAAGAATAGAACCACTACTTCCATCAAGCATGTCGTAAGATGCGGCTAAGCTGAGGTTTTGCATGTTGTTAGCAACTTCATAATGTAAGACAAAGCTTTACAAGAACCACAAATGAAAGAGTGCGTGAATCGCTTTTATTCAGACTTTCTGCGTAGAGACCGGCAACAGTGGTGGTCCTATGGTCATTACTAGGTGACAAAGGGACATTCACACTTCACCTGACTCAACATTCCGCTTCTTGCAGTTGTTACCTTGACTACTGTGATAGGACGCCAGGTTGGGTCTTAGCCCCCTGATTCATGTACACACACTTGCATTCACGCATACATCCGGTGGCGTACTGAAGGGTTGGTCCACTATCAACAGGTTTCCTCATTGGGTGTCCTATCAAACGCCGGCGCCTTCTTCTCACCTCATGTTCCACTGACACTTGTCTAGTTCTTGTCATCAGTTCCACATTGATCATCTTGTCAGAACCATTTCATACTTTCTGTTCTACGCAAGAATCCATTCATGACAAATGTGCAACTTCTTGCTTGGCGTTTTACTTTCTCTCCATCATTCAAGGTCATTCAAAAGGACTGTGTGGACATTTGATTTGAAGATTCTTTTTTTCCCCTGGATTGGTTTCTTTTGATTTCCAAATATTTCCCAATGCAGTGGAAGGTCCTCTTGCTTTGGTATCCTTATTTATTTATCACTGTCTGTTCCTCCAACTTTGTCTGCATTGCTACCATGGTATATGTATGAGTCAGCATTTTGTGGGGATGTTTCTCCCAGTGCATACTTGCTATACCTTACGATATTTATGCTTGCAATCTTTGTCATTTCCTTGTATATTATCAGATCCAGTTGCTGTGACCCGTCATCAGGTATTTTCATTTTGTCTTGCATCTGGTTGGGGTTATGTGATACAAGAACCAGATCGTTGGCAAAATCTAGAATGTTGCGCATGGTGTATGTAATACATGTTTGTAGCAGGAGGCTTGAGGATTTTCTCAAGACTTTTTCCTTCCAGGACGTCACCAAGCTGGCTGATCGGCGCTGGAGTTAATTGTTGTTTTGTTGTTTTTACCACAGCTTAGTGCTTGTCCTTGCTGCTGAAGATTTCAGGCAAAAAATTCTCTTGTTTTTGACTGGCCGCTGCGCCATAATATAACCGACGAACTGTGTCTGTGGTTGAACGAGGTGTGCCGCGCCAAAAGAAAGCAAACACTTTTATTCAAACAAGAAATACATAGGGTATGTGTGGTATATGTATGTGTGTGTGTGCGATGTTGGCGTTTAGTGTCGTATGTGTGTATATGATGTAATGTGAGTGCAGTGTCGCTATGCGGCGTGTGCGTATGGTGTGTGTAGGGTGTGTGAATGTGTGGCATGGGCAGTATGGTAGAGTGTTAAACTTCTGTGATCAGTTTCCAATGCTCAGCAATCTAAACAAGGAAATAAGTTGCTTCCACGAATCCAATCGTCAGCAGGAGGTCCTCGCGGGTGCCCCACAGTTTCTCTTCCATTTTCGTCTCCTGGGGCCAGGTTTGAGCTCTCAAATCAACAAAGAGAGGGCACGTTTGCAAAATGTGTTCTGGCGTCTGGTAAACGAAATTCGATGTTTGTGCCGTTATAATCTCAGGGTAATGTTCTATTGCCGTTTATGAAATAACTTTTGGTTAAGTTACATTTTTTTCCCCTTATAGTTCGGGGTTGGGGGGGGGGGGGGGGGCGGGGCGGGGGGCGGGGGGGGGGCGGGGGGAGGGGTGGAGAAAGAATTAGATTAATGCACCAACATGTATTTTGTAAGAAGCCTTTAATTATGAGAATCTGCATGGAACGGAAAACTCTTCACATAAAACAACCTTCTACAGAAACTACCGCTGTGAGAGCATATAAATGCGTGGGTGCAGGTTTCCTGCAAGGAATCAGCTTCAGTGGTAAATCAGTGCTGCACAGGATATGAAAAGGGAGATCAATGAATGAAGGATAGAATGAATGAATGTCACTTTTCTTTAAGCAATCATGAAGTATTATTGTTTATGAAATTAATGTAGTTCCTGGTCATTTTGTTGTCACCTGTCAATCTCAGATGGACACTTCTGACAGTCAGCGCACGCTATCAGTAAAACAGAAGCACATTACACATGTAGTAATATTACAAGCGGCTTACTTGTGGTGGTTTACAGCTCCTTGGTGATCATTACACAATGTTTGCGTCCGTAAGTAGTGATAAATTAATTCGTTGATGATTCAAGAATTGACCAGTATTCTATATGTTGTGAAGGCCAGCGAATATCACCCCTGGACTAGCTGTTCCAGCAGCACAACCGTTAAGTGCAATCAATGTACATCATGGAAGCTGTAAATAAAAACGCAACTAACTTAAACCATGCGTGGAAAACCCCTGCCACCAGTTTCAACAACAAACAGAATGGTGACAGTGGTGAATCAACATCATCATTGGAATCTCCAAGAAGAGCGACACCATCTTCTGCACATCCAGCTAGGCGTGCACTAACTGAGAGGGAGTTTGGTTCAAATGCTGCTTTCAGGTAAGACGATCAGGTTCAGATGGCGTAAACCACGCGGCAGCTCTACCCAAAAAGAGTAAAGACATAAATAAATAATAAAAGAAAACCTGAGGCTTGTGTGTAGTAAATAAGTGAATAAATAAATATTGGTAAATAACAGTCATTAGTAAAGCGGCAGAGCTACAGTGAAATGTAATTTTCATAAATAACTGCGATATTTCGATACAAATGTACCAGGCTGACGTACGATGGTAATATCTTTGCATACCAACGCATTTGATGGTATAATGCTACGTGTTGCCATGGAAACGGCGGCCATCTTGGATTTTACACCTATGTTTCAATTCTCTCAGGCTTTTTTTTAATTTCTTGAGTTATGAGCACCAATGTTGAAAGGGAAGCTCATCATTGTACTTTAAAACTTTTTTTTTCAGATTGGACTTTAGATAAAAAAAAGTAGATTCTGAGATATCGAGCTTTACAGTTTGTATCTAAAAATAAAAACCATTTGTTCTTCTTCTAAATTTGCACATTTACTTACTTACTTGGTCGTTCCCCTTCTACCGTGAGGTGTAGAGGTTTGGAAGAGAGTAGAATCAGTCCAGTTTTCTCTCTTGTATTGCTAGTAATCGTGATTTAAAGCAAACAGGTGATTGGCCTGTTGTGCCTTTGCATAGTGGAGGGGCTGCCTCCTTACGGCCTCCATGCAGGCCGCCCTCCTCCTTTTTCATCCGGGCTTGGGACCGGCATAGGCGGGGTTATTTGCAAATTTATTTGCAGTAAATCAAAATCTTTATAAGATATCAAAAATCTGATCTGACAACCTTTTTGTGGAAAGTATGTGGGCCACATCTCATATTGATTCAATGATGAAAAAAAAATACGCATGCTATTATAACTCAAGGTTCTCAGAAAATTACGATTTTCTTCATAGGAAAAGTACAAATTCCTAATAAAATACAATTTACAAAATCAAAATACACAAACTAAGAATCTGTTCTGACAAATGATTTGGACATATTTAGATTCAGGAGAATACAAATTATCTGACTATAGACTAATCCACATTTTCTTTTTTGTGTGCTGTTTTTGACTAAAAAGGTACTGTACCTTTCCTACACCCCCCCCTCCCCCCCCCCCCCCCCCCCCCCCTTTTTTTTTTTTAAACAGAAAGAAGAAAGACACGACACCATAGAAATAGCCAGGAAATACCTTTATTTATTTATTTACTACCTCAGGTTTCCTTCATTATTTATATTTATATTTGAGTTCACCCATCTGTCAATTAAACTAACAGTTCTATCCTATGTTTTTCACTTTCCTCTACGCATTACTAGACACGAGTACTTCGAACTTTATTTGGTTTATACTTGATAGTAGCAAAGTTATATTAGTGATTGAGTCTTTAAATATCTAAGTTGTCCACGGGGACATATATTCCGTAGTTGGTATGGTATCGTAAAAAAATATAACACATAAGGAAGGGAAACCCGAGGCCTGTAAACAGTAAATAAATATTAGACAAACATAAAGGTATGTTTTCAGGCACTCGTAAGAAATAAAGAAGTAGAACACTAGACAACAGAAAAACAAGTGGGTAAGCCACACACCCACGTCTGTTGTTTTTCTGTTGTCTAGTTTTCTACTTCTTTATTTCTTACGAGTGCCTGAAAACATACCTTTATGTTTGTCTAATATTAAGGTGACCATATTTTCAAAACCCTAATCCGGGACAAAATAGTAGATTTGACCTATTTCAATGCAAAAAATCGGGACAAAAGGGTAAAGAAAAGGTCAAAAGTCGGGACATGTCCCGGAAAAATCAAGTTGATGTCAATTTAAAATAATATACATTTGAATAACATTGAATAACATACATTTTACTGTATAAGTTTAACTACTTAAACTAATAAGAGAGAAAAACATCAATAATCCATACTTAAGGTGAAGCTGAGTTACTGTACTTTTCAGATGAGTGGATTTTTATCAATAGGTCCTTCTTTGCAAGCAGCATCTTAAATAACTCGACACATGTTTCCTCACAGTTCACTTTGGTTGTCAACATAGCTTTCAAAGTTTTAACACCTAGCTGTGTTTTATCACTTGCCCATAAGCTGTTCATCAAAGAAAACACTCTGCCAACTTCAAAATATTTGAAAATGTCACATTATTGTTTTTGAAGTGGGAAACCATTTCAATCCAACGTTGTGGAGGCAATGTTTTTTTGGCACTACATTTGCTAATTTTCTGAGAAGTAACAAACTGCTTCATATAGACATATTCGTCATAAATTTTAGTTTCTGTAAAGTGGGCTGGTAATGTTTGAATCACTAGTGATGATGATATCTCAATATCTGCCCAAATTGGTATTCTGTTCAGCGTTACCCAGCTGTAGGATTCTAGGTCTTGAAAATTTTTTGCAGCCCATTTATTCAAATAATTGAAAGCTGTTTCATAGAACGAAGAAACGCTAGCATGAAACTTTTTCACATCCTCCTTTGGAAGTCCTTCCATTTCCAGCTTTTCAAGGATTAGCTTAACTCTTCATGGCAAGAAACAGTCTTCCAGTTTGGACTTCAAAATAGTTTTCAACCTGTTGATGCTGTCAATGACTTCAAACACAATGACCGTCTGTCCCTCTATTTTTTGTACTGCTTCGTGGAATGGAGAGGCCTGACTGTGAACAAAAACAAGCCATGCCTCAGATAGAGGATTTTCAAAGAATGTCTGTATAAAAACTGGGCATCTGTCTTGAGATTGAAAATATGATTTTAGAGGCAGGAACATCTGAAGAACCCTTTCAACAGCAGGCAGCAGAGCAAGCCACCTAGTCTGAGCATAACCTAAGATCATCTGGAAGTCTGTTTCCACAAACTGGCAAAACTCCTTGAGTCTTTCAACTCGTACTGTGTATGATTTGAAGAGTATGTGGTGGATTGGGGTTATTAATGATTTAAATATTATATTAATGGTATCTGGTGTGAGGTTAGTTGTGCAAGCCCCTGAAGTGTATGAAATTCAGATAAGTTACAGGGAACTTGTCTGCTTCCACCAATGTCCTCACCCGATATATATATATTCCCCTACTGAAGTGTAATGGTGTGAGTATGTTATCTAGCAAGTGTCTATGGTATATGCAAGGTGATAAAGTGTGAAACAGGACAACAACTACACCTATTACTAGTAAACAATGATTAAACAAGTCAATGATTAAGTTTTCAATTGAACACATTTTTATATAATTTATTTTCCTGTATCTAGTTATTCTCCTGACACAGGAATAATCAACTCAACAAGATAATGAAATTATTTACAACCAATTATTTTATAACAGTCATTGGGTCGGTGTTATCCCACAATTACTTATATGTTTCAAGCTGGGAAAATGTCAAGTATTTCTTGCTCCTAGAAAAGGGTACAAGTTTATTGAACGTTTTTGTTCCTCACTGTCTGATACACTATCTTTTGTGAAACTGAGAGAGTGGATTGTTTGTGATATCAATTTCCCAGACAATTCTTATCTGAGGTCTCTGGAACCAGGCTGTTTGAAGTATGTATAAAACGCCAGTCTTCACTGCCAAGACACGATTCTGCTTCTATAGGTAAATCACTGTGTAGACACTCAGTATTTAGGCCTCACTGCAGAACTTAAGGACAGGTGTTAGGTCACCTGGGCTCACTTTCACTCGTAGATGAAACTCTGGAACAATACAAATATGCCCCACTCAGCATCTAATAATCTCTCTCTTTCCCTACCCTAACCTGTTCAATATTATCAGACATCAGTATGGTAACTAAACAATTAGTTAACGTCCTCAATTTGGTTGGTACCCCCTTCTGGATAAATGACTTTCAAACCACCGTTTGACATTTTCCTTGATAAAGGAAACATTTTACATTAATACTAACAAGTCATGTACAATCACGGTGACTTGCTGAAGAAGACGGCCAGTGATCTTCCTGGTCTTATGTCATAACACAACATTTTTTTTTTTTTCATCATATTTAATTTTCTTTTCTCCCCATATGGCAGAGAGCCTGCCTGGCTTTTCTACACCAGGTTAATGCTGTTTCCTAACAACGCTGTGAAACAATACAGAGTTTTGATGTTAGCTTCCCTCCAGATAAATGTTTCCCCTTTTAGGTTCATACAGAGTCGATAATGCATACATGATACAAATGACAATATAAATGTTAATATAAAGGTTTTCGTATTTACCGCAATCAAAGAAATTTTATACACCAAGTTGTTGAATATGGCGATATATGGTAACAAATCCAGATCGCTGCCTGTGCAGAATTAGCAAACAAGACAGTACTCTTGCCTTGTCTTTAACAACAACGTCTTTAGTGTAAGAAATTTTTCATCTAGTGGCCCCCTATACCCAATACTAATTGGTTTTATACAACCGTTAGTCTATTACACTACAGCCAATCAGAGACTGTTTAGTGAATAGCGTTCCTTTTCAAATAAAACTGACCTCAAATATTCAAAATAAGGACTCCTTCCCCTTTTACCCCCCCTACCTACCTACGGGCGAAACTGAGAAAGATTTTCAAGTCTATCTGTCTTCTGTCCAACTTCTTTATTTCTTAATAGTTTTAAATTCTCATACATACTTATTAATCCTGCTGTTATCTATTACACAGTCAGTACATATTTATTCTTGTATGTCTTTCCAATTCCTAGTATCTTTTTATTTCCTACAATGTTTCAAATAAAACATTTCCTCTCCTATTCGATTTAAATTTTAACCACGAACAAAGGTCACTCCGTCTCACACCCTATTTAGTATTACACATTCAAAAAGAACATCTCATGTTAATTGCATTTTTCCTTTTACTTTTAAACTACCTTATGCATGCAGACCGAACGGCGCCACGTCACATTGCGTGTGTGTATATATCGTATGCCAAGTCCAATTGGGTGAATATATGTCCAGAACGCGTGTCGAGAAAAAGGGGGTCTTTCAAACGCCAGTCATGGTATCGCATTTCTGGCACAAGAAAATATTTAATCTCAAAACCAACGCTAGCAAAGTGTATAATGTTAGACCGCGGCAAATCGTTTAGACCTTACTTCGGTATACAAATTGAACGTGCTGCTGGCGTAGGGGAGGAAGCCAGTCAGACACACTCGGCTGGTTCTATATATATGCATTTGGGAATACAATTCAATTTAGCGTTTGTTCTCACAGATTTTACTACAGAGTAGATACATTTTAGCAATAATCAGCTCGACATCAACAGGCAGTACATCTGCAGCTGTTCGAACAGTGTTGTGGAAAATATGACCTGCACACCCAACTCCTATAAGACATTGTCCAAGGTTTTCTTGCAGTTTTTTGAAAACATTGTTCTGTCCTTTCCTTTCAGCACCTCCAAAATTGGAATTTGTGTTGTCTGCGCATAATCCAACTACTTTCCTGTCTAAACCATTTTCAGTTATGCAGTCATTAAGAAAACTACTTACAATATCAGAGGTTTCACCTGGCAATGACTGTCGTGGTTGAGTTAGAGTGTAGAGTATTTGTCGAGTTGGACAATAGTATTGAAATCGACAAGGGATAGTGGACTGACAGAGTTATAGCTTACACATAGATAAAGTGTAATAGGAGATGGACTTGAGACAAACCTGGAGAAGATTTATTAAAGTTATCACTCTCTCCAAGCCCTCAGCACACTTATACTGTCTAAGCACCTCCTGCTCTCACTCTTTTCTCTTATCAAAATAGAGATTATAGTAAAGAGCTTGAAACAATTTAATTATGGATGGAAGGGTCGTGAACAGCGCATTAATAAAATGTGTAAACTTTATTAAAGAAGAAAAGCATGAAAATAATGCATGTCATCACAACAACATAAAATTACATCAATAATCAAAAATATGCAAAATACTCCAACAACACACACACAACCAATCATAAAACCTGCAGAACACGGAGAAATAAATAAACCGAGGGACAGTCCGTCCGCTTTCGTGGGACCAAATGTAATAGCTCCAATGTCTTTACGTAAATATATACTCCATGGGTGATGGAATTGACCTGTAAATCCAATGTAGGCGCTAACTTTGGGGACCCCTAATTGCGTGAGGGGGCTGGAACTCTGTATTTATCTCCGGTTTACCAAATGAATAGGCTGAGTGTCAGTCTGTCCGCTTTCGTGGGACCAAATGAAATAGCTCCAATGTCTTTACGTAAATATATACTCCATGGGTGATGGAACTGACCTGTAAATCCAATGTAGGCGCTAACTTTGATGACCCCTAATTGCGTGAGGGGGACTGGAACTCTGTCTATCTTCTGCTGACCAAATAAACAAACTGAGCGACAGCCTGTCCGCTTTCGTGGGACCAAAGGCGCTAGCTCCAGAAAAGTGTCTTACATGTAGATCCTTCAAGGTGAGGGAATAAGCCTACAAAACTTTCCTTGTTGGTGCTAACGTTGGTGACCCCTAATTGCGTGAGGGGGGCTGGAACTCTGTCTATCTTTCCTGCTGACCAAATAAACAAACTGAGCGACAGCCTGTCCGCTTTCGTGGGACCAAAGGCGCTAGCTCCAGAAAAGTGTCTTACATGTAGATCCTTCAAGGTGAGGGAATAAGCCTACACAACTTTCCTTGTTGGTGCTAAACGTTGGTGACCCCTAATTGCGTGGGGGGGAGGCTGGAACTCTGTCTATCTTTGGCTGGCCGCTCCTAAGTGCGAGGTTCTACATAACCCAAAAATACACCAGACGAAGTTATTTGGGGACAAAGAGTCCCAGGCGCTCTTATCCGGCGCTATTGCTTGCTTGGCATTAAATCCGGTTTGGACTGGCTTGACTGTGGTTTGGCTGGGTGCCCCGTTTAGGCACACAAAGGCTGGTGATTGAAATTCTGCTATAGACCCTGAGATGATTGATATGCTGGAAGCCGCCATGCTCTGACTGGCGCTCAATAGGCGAGTAGGAGACTACTACTGCAACCGATGATTTCAGATTTAGCGTTGGCTCGTTACACTACGTGAGCTTAACTTTCGTGGGAGGGAAATGGCGTTGACAAAAGAAGGGTTTTGGATCAGGTAGGGGGTTTGACGACTCGTGATTGCTAGCTGTATTCAGAATCCCTCTAGAACGAAGAGAATGTGACATTCTTCGCTTGACTGGAGACTTGACTCTAGCAATTCTGTATCTCTGAAACTGAGACCCAAAAGAGACACCCTTTACATTAAGCAACAACAAAATCACACTAATGTTATATAACATAGTTATGCTCCGCTCCTTCCACTCTATCAATTATCAGCATGCGCCCGCATAGGCTTACTATATTTTGTACACCCAGGTACCTGTCAGTAAATGTCCTGACAGCAAAAACTACTCCTCTTCTTCCAACTAAACATACAGGAAACCTAACCTTGTAGTTACAGTTGAATGGATATGCTTATTCATCTTACAACATTAAATGAATTACATAAACAGATTACAGCATGTGACATTACACAAATAAATCATATGTCCCCTTGGGGAAATATATTAACATTCCACAAAATGAGTACATAGAAAATGCAATGTTCTTGCTATAATAATACAGTTGTGACTGTACATAAGATAGAATTATATCTATGGCGGGTGTCTGCTTTCTGTGAAAGTTATGACTAGAGTCTAGCTACACAAGTAAGCATATAATGATTCTCCCTTGCCACTAGAAATATCTATCAAAAAGGAATCAGTGACTCTTCTCCTATAATTCAGTGTTTAAGTGCCTGTATCTCACTATTCAGTTTTAAGTGAACAATCCACACCTCTGACATTATCTTACAGAAATGACAGTTAATTTAGCCTACACTTAACTCATGGTAAGCATCCGTGGACTGATTCTACGCCTAGTGAGTGTCTGTTATTGTAAGTCTATCATTTAACCCATTATAAACATTCTGTTTAAGCACCACTTAACTAAGGCGGTAGATGGCACTACATTATCACTGAATTAAATTTACCGAGAGAAATCCTCAAAAATGAAGTAAGTCACATTCCTATCAGATATATAAAAAGCTAACATGAATATTTATATATTAATAAGACATGTCAACTCACCCCGAAAAATGACTAGAGATAGGCCTTAACATTTAGTTCTGTGTTAAAGTCTGCCTTATCTCATGATGGTCCATCTCGGTCCAGGAAAATATTCACGAGTGTGTTAGTCTATTAAGACTAACCAGATTTATAGTTTACATACAACGCCACCCAGGACACCAGCATGACCTGATTCTACAGATGTATCGGCGTAATGCGTAATAAAGAGTAAGACAAAGGTTATTCTAGAGACATCAGAAGTCAATAACCGCAAGAAAGTTCCTTCAGGTAGAGAAATGCATAATATTATGAGAGCTCTAACTCGTCTAAGGGGCAAAACCCAGAGACTGACCGCGATTGTTATCTCCCCCTTGTTTCGAAGATGAAACGGTTACCCATGCCTCAAAGGGTACCACCCGCTAGCAGAAATGTTTCTCTGGTCAAACGAACACCAGGTGCGCTGATGTAACGTTATCTGACCGTTGAAGGCCACAACGTAAACAAAGCGCGGGGTGGGTCTGCGAAGGGGGAAATTGCAGGTAGAATATGAAAATACGAAATGTCAAGGAAACCCGAACATTAAAAAGTAATAACATATGGAACGGAATGGTAAAATAAATTAACAGTCACTGTGACAATGACTTTAACTCTAATATTTTAATTTTCACTCCATTATTGTGATCAAAGTATCTGACAAGCAAAGGAAAAATCTTGAATTCTTTGTGGTTGGATGATGCATAATATGTCAGTACAGAAATAAATGTAGACTTTTCTAGGTCACACCTTAACTCATTTAGAATATGGGGTGCCAAGACATTTCGAATAATGGCTTCTGTTTTCGTACGTGCACATGCAAATTGTGGCTCTAAAGTAACCTGAAGTAATTTTGATGTGCAATCCATATGATTGTGTAGCACTGTATAGTATGCAAAGGCGCCTTTTATAGCAGCTAATTGCTCTTCTTGGTCACCAATTTTATCAGCTCTGAAGAAAGTGGTTAACGACGAGCTTGATGCAGCTGTAACGACGGCTCTCTAATGTTTCTCACTGCTTATGTGGTTCTTAATATCACCACGTCCACTAATGGCTTATCGAAAACCCGGAGGCACATATATTGCATCGTACATTGAAGTTTGATGTACTCTTTTTAATAAACGGATATTCCTTTTGTAAATCTTCATTGAAACTGCATTTACGCTTTGGTACCATTTTCTTACAACAATAACAAAATATGCACAAATAGTTTACCGTTTAAATTAAGCTTTATACCGTACGCAAAATCTTGGTACTTTACCACTACCTAAAATTTCAAATAACTGCGAATATCACATTGGAACTGCAAAACTAATTCACGGTCCTGACAACCTCTTGTGCTGTTTCGGCGCCAGTTCACTAATAATTAAAAATTCCCTCAAGTAAGCTACGGAATAATAGTTTTTTTTTTAATCTGTGAGATTTATGCCAAATTGGCAAATTCGTCCAAAACCGGGACAAATTAGCGTCCCGGATTGCATCGAAAAAAAGTCGGGACAAATTATCAAAAATGGTCGAAAACCGGGACTGTCCCGGAAAAACCGGGACGTCTGGTCACCTTACTAATATTTATTTATCGTAAAAAAATAACCACGGCCAATGAAGAACTGTTCTTGTGGCGCTAAACTGGCTTTGTGTTCTTTCGAGGAAGTTGAGGGGAACTGCGGTAAGACGTGGAATACAATGGGTGGGTTTGAAAAAAAATTGAAAAAAGGTGATTCGTCTTACGAGGACAAAAGACAAAGAAAATAGTCTACGTTACGGCCACAAGGCCTTCGTCAGGAAAGGAAAGAAAGTGAAGTCTAGATAGGACACATAAAAAACTTAATAAAATAATAAAATAAAAACTGGGTACTTCCCTGAAGGCAAGAACCGAAATTCGCTGTCTGTTGAAGAGCGCGTGGCTGAACAGAAAGCGACTTCCGCCGCCGGGTGTACACAATACATACTGAAAAACTAAAAAAACGAAACCGGACAATAAACTACCCAACGGGATAAAAGTGGGGACTGGAAATAGAAGAGGACAGAATGAGTGGGAGATAAATAAATATGAAATTAAAAAATGTATATGGCATACAAATAGAAGAATAGGATAAGAGTGGAAAGAGTCAAATAGAGCAAGAGAGGAAAGGGTGACCTCAGACAAAGGTGTGAAAAGTGTTGAGACCGGCTGGTTTTAGACACCCCATGCGGTGTATAAGACGGTTCTCAAGCTGTTCTCGGCTGGCAGTGTCAGAGGAGCAGGATCGGATCGCTGTGACCTGGATGTCGATGGGACCATGGTGGTCAGGACCATTGAAGTGTATGGCAACTGGTGTGGACTTTTGCTGAGCGATGTCATTTAAGTGCTGGCTGAATCTGTCCCCAAGTCGTTTGCCTGTTTGGCCAATATGGGTTTTGCAGCAACGTTTACATATGATCGTATAAATGACATTGCGCGATTCACACGTGAAGCTACTAGTGATGGTGTACGTAGCCTTAGGAAAGGACACCTTCTGGGTTGAGGTGACATACTTGCACGTGTTACATCTTATCCGACCACAGGGTAGTGTGCCAAAGTGAGTGGCATTCTCCTTTGGGAGACGGCTGTGAACAAGAAGATCCTTCAAGTTCTTGTCACGTCTATATGCCACCAAAGGTGCTTCACTGAATACTTCTTGGGTCACAGGCTCTGCTTGGAGGATAGGGAGGTGGCGGAAAAGGATCTGTTTGACAGTAGTACTATGAGGGTGATGGGTCAAGATTAATTTGACTCTATCCGAAGTGGATTTATGGTGAGGTATGAGGGCCTCCTGACGAGAGATGGGGAGCACACGTTGGAGAGCAGAGGTGAGAACATGTTCTGGATAAAGTCTGTTACGGAAGAAATCCAACATCTCATTTGCTCGTAAGTGGAAGTCATCGTCGTCTTGGCATAAACGGCGGAGGCGGAGAAGTTGTGAAAAAGGAAGGGAGTCACGACAGGCCCGAGGATGAGAAGAGGTATACAGGAGGTAGCTGTGGGCATCTGTCGGCTTGTAGTATACTGAGGTATTAAGGCCGGAGGGCGTGATAGAAATAGTAATGTCAAGGAAGTTGACAGAAACTGTGGAGACGAGGGAGGTGAACTTAATGGTGGGGTGAAACTATCCCGTCTCATCCCTACCCCCAAAGCTACCCCTCCATCCTCCACTCCATCATGCGCTCAGGTAGTCTGCATCCCCCCAGATCTACCCCTCTCTGAGGAAGAGCGCTCTGTTCTTAGTAAGGGCTTAAAATTTGTTCCTCTTCGTCCGACCCTAGACCAATACAATCTCCTCCAGGATGTTCATCGGTTTCACCGTCGCATGAGGCTGAAGCTCCATTTTAGAGAGGAAGACAGCACTCCGCAGTCTCAGGCTGAATCCGACATCTTTGCACGCTTTTCTGACTCTACTAAACCTCCCTTTACACCTAAACCTGGAGCCTCTCATGCCCTGGACCTGTATATCAAGAACACCATCCATGACATTCAGCAGCTCCGCCCTCGTAGATTGCATTATTCCAATCTCACTTCGGCAGAGTCTAGTGCTCTCTCCCTTCTTCGCCGTAGAGACGACATTGTCATCAAACCGGCTGACAAGGGAGGAGCCATTGTCGTCTGGCAGAAAGACTTGTACCTAAGTGAAGGTAAAAACCAGTTGACCAATGGCTCTTTTTACAGGTCTAGGACCAGCGATGCGACTGTCTCTAACAATCGCATTGTACACAACACCATTAAACAGCTTATCAATAGTAATGATCTTCCTCCCGGGGCATCTCGTCTTAGGATTCATGACAGCTCTTTGGGCAAGCCTGTATTCTACATGCTCCCCAAAATTCACAAGATCGAAAACCCTGGAAGACCTATTGTCTCAGCCTGTTCTTGTCCTACTGAACACATTTCTGACTTCCTCGACAGCATTTTCCAGCCTATCGTTGAGAGTCTTCCCTCCTTCATCAAAGACACCAATCACGCTCTTACTACTTTCTCCTCTATCCGACTCCCAGCAGACCGCTCCTACCGTCTTTTCTTGCTAGACGTCTGCTCTCTGTATACCTCTATTCCCCACTCTGATGGTCTCCGAGCTCTTCGGTTTTTTCTGGATCAGCGCACTTGCCCTTCTATATCCACTGACACCCTTCTCCGTCTTGCTGAACTGGTCCTTAACCTGAATTCCTTTGAATTCAATGGTCAATTTTTTGACCAAAATTAGTGGTGTTGCCATGGGAACGAAGATGGGTCCCAGCTATGCCTGTCTATTCATGGGCCACTTGGAGCATCAGATATGGCAACAATACTCCGGTCCTTTCCCTGGGTTTTACCGCAGATATATCGATGATGGCATAGGTCTCACAGATATGTCTGAGACTGATTTACACCGCTTCATCGACTTTGTGAACCACTTTCACCCCACCATTAAGTTCACCTCCCTCGTCTCCACAGTTTCTGTCAACTTCCTTGACATTACTATTTCTATCACGCCCTCCGGCCTTAATACCTCAGTATACTACAAGCCGACAGATGCCCACAGCTACCTCCTGTATACCTCTTCTCATCCTCGGGCCTGTCGTGACTCCCTTCCTTTTTCACAACTTCTCCGCCTCCGCCGTTTATGCCAAGACGACGATGACTTCCACTTACGAGCAAATGAGATGTTGGATTTCTTCCGTAACAGACTTTATCCAGAACATGTTCTCACCTCTGCTCTCCAACGTGTGCTCCCCATCTCTCGTCAGGAGGCCCTCATACCTCACCATAAATCCACTTCGGATAGAGTCAAATTAATCTTGACCCATCACCCTCATAGTACTACTGTCAAACAGATCCTTTTCCGCCACCTCCCTATCCTCCAAGCAGAGCCTGTGACCCAAGAAGTATTCAGTGAAGCACCTTTGGTGGCATATAGACGTGACAAGAACTTGAAGGATCTTCTTGTTCACAGCCGTCTCCCAAAGGAGAATGCCACTCACTTTGGCACACTACCCTGTGATCGGACAAGATGCAACACGTGCAAGTATGTCACCTCAACCCAGAAGGTGTCCTTTCCTAAGGCTACGTACACCATCACTAGTAGCTTCACGTGTGAATCGCGCAATGTCATTTATACGATCATATGTAAACGTTGCTGCAAAACCTATATTGGCCAAACAGGCAAACGACTTGGGGACAGATTCAGCCAGCACTTAAATGACATCGCTCAGCAAAAGTCCACACCAGTTGCCATACACTTCAATGGTCCTGACCACCATGGTCCCATCGACATCCAGGTCACAGCGATCCGATCCTGCTCCTCTGACACTGCCAGCCGAGAACAGCTTGAGAACCGTCTTATACACCGCATGGGGTGTCTAAAACCAGCCGGTCTCAACACTTTTCACACCTTTGTCTGAGGTCACCCTTTCCTCTCTTGCTCTATTTGACTCTTTCCACTCTTATCCTATTCTTCTATTTGTATGCCATATACATTTTTTTAATTTCATATTTATTTATCTCCCACTCATTCTGTCCTCTTCTATTTCCAGTCCCCACTTTTATCCCGTTGGGTAGTTTATTGTCCGGTTTCGTTTTTTAGTTTTTCAGTATGTATTGTGTACACCCGGCGGCGGAAGTCGCTTTCTGTTCAGCCACGCGCTCTTCAACAGACAGCGAATTTCGGTTCTTGCCTTCAGGGAAGTACCCAGTTTTTATTTTATTATTTTATTAAGTTTTTTATGTGTCCTATCTAGACTTCACTTTCTTTCCTTTCCTGACGAAGGCCTTGTGGCCGTAACGTAGACTATTTTCTTTGTCTTTTGTCCTCGTAAGACGAATCACCTTTTTTCAATTTTTTTTCAAACCCACCCTTTGTGTTCTTTCACGATTTACTTTCGCAGCAAGGCAATGGCGCCGTTTGGGGTTCCCTGGTTCGATTCCCGGTAAACCTATCTCTTATATTTCTGTTCTGTTGTCTGGTGTGTCCTTCTTTCTGTCCAACGAGTGCCTGTTATTTACCTTTATCTTTGTATTCATTTCTTTACTTACCCACAAAGGGAGGTAACCGGCCATCGATTTGCACATTGTTTATCCTAATGCTGCTTTTTGACTAAGTAAGTTGCGCCCTTGTAACTGTAATGTAAAAAAAAGTTGGGTCGTCAACCAGTCGCTCCCGATCTACCGGTAGATAATAGTGGATGATTTGGTAGATCGTTAGGCGACTGCAAAAAAAAAAAAAAAATTAAGAAAGACGTTTTAAACTATGCAAATTTCGGACTACACCTCTCCCGCTGGCATTTCAATTCATGGTGCCCCCGGGATCAAAGGTACAAATAGCAATCTAATGTCTCAGACCTAAGGGTCTTTTTATATTTATACATGCGCCCTAATATAACCGACTAGGTTGAACGGGACGCGCCTCGCCAAAACGAGGCACAACTTAACAAAAAATAAAAAAAGATCAAAGGTACTTTTCCCGTATTCTCAATCTGAAATTCTCGAACTAGCTACTAAAATATATTCGTTAACTGCATGAGATAGAAACGCGATCTTTTCTAAGTACGGTTCATGATTCTCCTATTCCCCACCCCCTTTTATTAACCATATATATATATGTGTGTGTTGGCGAAAAAATGTGCTTATATTAAACAGCATTGTAAGACTACTGCACTGACTTCCAATTTCATCAAGAAGAAATCATAGACAGCCAGAAACACGGAATATTAGGACCCAAATATAGGACAGATCATAGGACTGGACGTGAATTCAAAGATTAGAAAAGAGTAACTTCAGAGACATCACTTTGTGCTTTAAGTTCTAGGATCCAACTTCAAGAGCACTCAGATAGATATCTAGCTCGCCTGAACGGTATGGCATCTTAAACAGTTGCCCGACAATATTCCGACGTTGCAAAAAGTCTGTACTCGCCCGAAAAAAAAAACTCGAGTTTATAGTACAAGTTGCCAGCAGTTGACGCTAGACGCCAACATCAGGCGGGTCTTGACGACGCTTTACAACCCTTGTAGTTACTTAGCCTTAATGCATGAGACGTGCTACAGCCACCAGACTTAACTATAGTAGAGAAGTACAGTCCAAGGAACCTGTGGGAACCAACAGTGGCTGAAGCAGACGCCAACTGACCCCACACTTGAATGCTAAGTACCATAACAGCGCAACCAAAGAACATTTCACAATTTTCAAAATTTCCCACTAGTTTAAATCATGCGATGATGATAAATATCGACGCTTCTTTTTTAATAAAGCACTTTATTTATTTTACATTGTTAACTATAAGTGATTATTAAACCTATTTATCTGTAACTTTAAAGCTATAGTTGATTTAATCACTATTGAGTGAAGTGTATGTCTGCACCCGTATGTCTCATATTGTTCTAAATATATAACTAGAAATAGCTATTAAATTAAGATTTTGCTGAATCACCTTCAGCTGGGGACTCAGAAATAGAAGATAAATTATATTAACTCACAGAAGGGGCAGGAGAATAATAGGTTCATGACATCGTAGGTGATCTCAGTTGTTATGCTTGCTTTTCTTGAAGATCCTGTGAGGCTCCCTTAAATAGAAGCATCATTCTTCTATTTTTTTAAATCTCTGCCAAGAGTAATAATGAGCGAAGGTTGATGACCTTTGGATACCATCATCATCATTATACTTTAAGTTTGGCCATTGTTTGACCACTACTACGGAGCAGGGAAAACAATACCGTCACACTGATATAAAATACTGCTTGATCCACAGATGTTTTATGAAACGTTTTAAAAATTATATCTTTAATGAATCTATCTATCTATCTATCTATCTATCTATCTATCTATCTATCTATCTATCTGTCTGTCTGTCTGTCTGTCTGTCTGACTGTCTGTCTGTCTGTCTATCTATCAATCTAATTGATAAGGGTGGAATTAGGATGCCGTCAAATTACCACCTCTATCGACACCAGGTATTACAATGCAAGATGTGGGTGTCTTATCTGGTTTAGATTGTTGCTGTGTGTGTTGCAGTAGAACAGTTCAGGGTACACCACAGGCAACATGACGTGTAGAGTCATAAAAATGGTAACTTCGCTTTAGGTTTATACCATTTATTGCACGCCACAAAACAGTCATGATACTTATGTTATCATCAGCATAGTATAACGAATGCAGCATTCAAACTCATGTTAACTGACAGTCATGTAGGAGTCAATACTCAATAGTTGTATGGAAAACAAATATCATAGCGAAGCTTGATAAATAATACATATAACTTCTGCAACCGTGGTCCGCTGCAGATCCTTAATGTTCATAGACAATAATAATTATTCCTTCCTGATGCTAGCAGATCAGATGTATACAATACGTCCGTTTACTGTCTGCACGTGAGTAGCATACATGGATTACAGGTCAGCTCGACCTTTATAACCTTCCTAAGTCTAACCATCTGACTTGGACGTGATCTCTGATATAACGAATCCTGGAACACAGACAATAGTCTTGTTGGTCTAGAGCGACCCATAGATATATAACTAGTTCAGGTATAAAGATACCGATGACTTAATCCTAGTCAAAGTACCTCTCCATTTTGAATCACACAGGCGAGCAAAAAGGCGACAAAATGACGAACCTCTAGATGATAGCCTAAAGTTCGATACAAGAGGAATTACCTTATTTCGGAAAATCAACCATGAACATATGCCTCCAGGCAGGCTTGAATAATACGGGGAAATAGTCTAGTTAGCTAACTAACTCACAAAGACAATGTATTTCCCTCAGAGAATCACAAGACGCAGTCGCGTCCGCTCGCTAATCAGTCCATTTCTCAACTGCCCGACCTGGGCGGAACAACAAACGACAACCAGTCGAGACATGCGCAGAGTGACAATCTCTGAGTCGCTGTTCACAATAAGACGATTCTAAGAACATTCGAGATAAAAGTCTTACACAGTCGCGCCTTTTATGGACATGAACAGAAGCGTTAAGAAAGGTTTCAAACATCTACAACAGTTGACTGATACTACCAAATAAGGAGATATGGTCACGCTTCGTTCAAGACATTATAGACCGAACGTGTCTCTATACAAGAGGAGGTAAACTCATAAAAAATAGCAGTATCGATATATCGGGTTCTGTCCCTTTGACCATAAAATATATATAACATGCATTTCAGTCAAATAATGATCATACATACGAAAAACGATCATACAAAGACTTTGGAAAAAAGTAATTATTTGTGCGTAACATTACCGCACCCTCCCGGGAAAAAAAAAAATGAAAACATTTTTTTTTTTTTAAATCCTGGAGCCGGAAAAATCTAGGCTCCTAACGCACGTATGATGCGCGGATATACCTAACAAAATAGCTCAACACTTGGAGCAAAACTGAGATCATATCCCAGGTCCTTAGAGAAAAATTTATCTAAGTATACGCGTATATATCCCAGGAAGGTGCCACCAACACAAACCACAATGCTGGCAACATCATAATAAAAGTCAAATTATTCTCATACCAATATATGAAATCAAATATATATTATTATGATATCATACAATGTGTTGCAAATAGCGGTGTAATATATTAATATACCGCACTATTTTATTACATTATGTAATGCATCAGTAACTAATAAGTAATACATGTGTTGATCTTCGTTGACATAAAACATTCAATAGAAGAAGATGTGGACATCATCCGCTCCCAATCTAGGACAGGACTTGATATACTCAAAGTTCCACAATGGACACAATCTCGCATCTTCAATGATGTGCTGCGAAAATATCAATAACACAAATCTTAAAGACAACTGGTAAATCTCTCAATACAATCCTGAAAATAATTTATTTAAATGTGGCCGAGTGATCTTTTGGCCCGTATATCACTAACTAAGCCTTCTTAGATAATTACATGAACAATGTTATAAATTCCCCCTCAAAAAAGTGAGAAAAAAAAATCTACTAACATGTCATTATAACATTGGACTGTATATCAGGAAATATATATATATGACAGAAGAATCATGTGGAATCGTGTGGGCATCTGGACAGAATGTCCGCCATTACATTATCCGAACCACGGATAGCTCGAACCGAGAAATGAAATGGTTGAAGAGCTATGGCATAACGAGTGGACCTCGAGCTCTTCAAGTTTTTGCTCTGAATAGCAGTAAGCGCTTTCTGGTCGGTTTCCACAATGAAATGTGCGCCTAGAAGAAATCTTTGTAACTTCAGAATAGACCATACCATAGCCAATAACTCACGGTCTAAAACCGAGTAATTCTTTTCTGCAGCATTTAATTTCCTAGAGATATACATCACCGGATGCAGAGTATCAGAATACTCCTGCATTAGTGCTGCCCCAATCCCAGTTGACGAGGCGTCACTTCGAAGAACAAAAGTCTTCTCAATAGTAGGTAACCTAAGAATAGGTGGAGATGAAAATAGGTCTTTAACCTGGTCCAATGAGGATTGACATTCTTTTGACCAGCGGATCAAATTAGGCGACCCTTTCTTCAATAAAGTAGAAAGCGGTGCCATAATGGAGGACAGATTCGGAATGAATCGTCCGTAGAATTGGATCAAACCTAATAGACTCCTTACTTGTTTCTTTGTCTTAGGGACCGAAATGTTAAGTATTTTTGAAACATTGTGGTCCTCTGTCTTTAAAAGACCATGACCAACACGATGACCTAGGAAAGAAATCTCACTAAATCCTATAAAGGCTTTAGAGGGTTTTGCAGTCAAGTTATACTCGCGAAGAGTAGACAGTAATTCGTATAAACCCAAATAGTGATCTTCCCAGGAATCACTGAATAGACAGATATCATCTAGATATGCTATGACATCTGTACGATATGCGAGAATTCGGCGCATCATGCGTACGAATGTAGCAGGGGCGTTCATAAGACCAAAAGGCATGAAATTCCATTGGAATAAACCCCTAGGTGTAGAAAAAGCTGTAAAAGGTTTGGCACGTTCAGTTAGCGGGACTTGCCAATAACCTTTAGACAAATCTAGTTTGGTAAAGAATCTAGAATTAGAAAGTTTATTGAGTAGCTCTTCTAATGAAGGCATAGGTTCAGCGTCGAACTTCGTAACTTGGTTCAATTTGCGATAATCTACGCAAATGCGAATGTTATTATCCTTCTTTCGAACAATAACCATAGACGAAGAGTATGCTGAAGTGGATGGTTCAATGATTTCCAAACGTATCATTTCATCCAATTCTTTTTCGACTTGAGACTGGAAATGGATAGGTATTGGATAGGGTCTGACTCTGATAGGATTATGATCAGTCAGCACAATGTCATGTTCAATGACATGTGTGTGTCCCGGGATGTCTGTAAGAACATCCTGAAATGTTTGCAACATCGAAGAAACTTGTCGATGTTCCTCAGCGGAAAGATTTGGAGAAACGGTCACGTTTTTCCAAGATTCCGTAGAATAAAGTGGGACCATAGAAAGAGGAAGATTGACATCAGAAAAAGTAGTTTCCTCATCCTGTATAACTGACAGCGATGAGTATTGACCATGAGGTACTTGAGAATTGTCCGTTGCCTGGAAAATAGGCTGCAAATAGTCTGGTCTTTCATGAAATTCCGTGAGCATATTTATGTGGAAAGTTTTATGCTTTCCATCAATATCGACAACATAGTCGACATCAGAAATTTTGGAGACTATTGCATATGGACCTTTCCATGCAATTAGAAGTCTGTTCTCCCTTGAAGGAAGTAGGACGAGAGCTTTGTCACCTGGACAAAGTTGTCGTAGACATCTATTCTTATTCGCAAACTGCCTTGCCTTTTCTTTAGCAAATTCGGAAGACGAAGTTGCTAGTCTGCATGCCTCAATGATTTTTTTCCTAAGAGCAATGACGTACTCATAAGAAGACTGAGTCTCATCGCTAATATTATCGGCAGTGATTAGATCGTGAAGTAAAGACATAGGGCCGCGCGGTTGCGCGCCAAAGACAAGTTCAAAAGGGGAAAACCCCGTATGTTCATTGGGGACCTCTCTATACGCAAAGAGAGCCGCGGGTAAGACCCTGTCCCAATCCTGAGGATGATCCTCAGTTATTTTACCCAGTAAAGTTTTTAGAGTCCTATTTAAACGTTCGACCAACCCATTAGACATTGGGTGATAGATACTGCTGAGAGACCTTTTTATATGTAGCATAGACATTACCTGTGACATAGTGTCTGATATCAGTTGAGTGCCATGGTCTGACAATATTTCTCCGGGAAAACCCAAGCGAGAAAATATCAGCCAAAGAGCGTCTGCGATATCAGCAGTTGAGATGCTCTTGAGAGGTATTGCCTCTGGCCAACGTGTGCACATATCGACACATGTAAGAATAAATTGATGCCCTCTAGCCGACTTAATTCTAAAAGGACCGATAATATCTATTGCCATTTTTTGAAAAGGGCGAATTGGAATGTCAGCAGCCTGAATAGGCGCAGCATGTCGTGGTCCTTTAGATTTGACCTCCTGACATACTTTGCAAGAGCGACAGTACATTCGTATGTCCTTGCTTACAAATGGCCAAAAGAAAGCCGCAAGAACTCTCGACTTTGTACGGGAAAAACCCATATGTCCAGCACATTGCGAGTCATGAGCATGTTGCAATATTTGCACCCTCATGCTCTTAGGCACAAGAATTTGTGAATGAGTGGATGTAGTCGAGTCTTGTACCATACGTACAAGTACGCCGTTCTTCATAGAAATCCAAGATTTTCTATTAGTATTTTGATTAGGATCACCTTTTTTTGCTAGAATGAAGAATTTTTGTAACGACGGATCTTCTTCTTGCAATTTGATAAATGAGTCACGTGTAATAGTCAAGTGACTATTTTGTTCATTTACTTCATCATTATTAGTTAATGAAGTTTGAGGTGGATCCAGAGCATGTGCTCTTGTGACCACCGTATTGGTAGCTTCAATGTTTTGCTCTTCCCAAACAGCAATCTGCTGTGGGGTACATTCCCTAACTCCGTGAATACGACCAATAATAAGGTCCGCAATAGGGTTTGGAAGTAGACACGCGTGGACCTCTCCCGTGAAGAAAGGAGTAGCAATATGTATTATGGCAGTAGGATATTTTTCCAACGTGCCACCAAATGTGACACATTTGATGACCTTTCCTGTAGCACAGAATGGATCTACAAGAGATTGCCTAACCCCGACAGTAGTACATCCAGAATCAAACAACACCGAGACTGGATTACTATTTACAAGCCCCTTATGTAATATAAGAGAACCTCTCCCATCATGAGCAACATTAGCAGGAAGAGCGGGCAAAGGATGACCACAGCTTAGAGTACTAATGGTTTTCGGATCAAATAAAGTACTGCATTGGATACATTTATTTGCCCTACCAAAGTCAAAAGATGAGCATCCGATAGCATTATGGTCTTTATCATTATTAACCTGTTTATCTGCTCCCTGAGATTCTTGTTGAACAGAGTTTGTCTGTTGATATCTTTTTCTCTTCTGTTGCGATCTACCGCGACCATTATTGCCTCTGCAATTATCATTAAAGTCCCTACTGTAATTTTTATCCTGGTTTGCGTTCCAGTTTCCATAACTGTCATTACCATCTCTATGCTGTTGAGAACCTCTATTATCTTGGTATTGAGGTCTCTGCAAAAAATATTTTCCTCTATACCGATTACCTTTATGAAAATTTCTAAAGTTACCGGGAATAGAATACCGTGTAATATTAGGTTGTCTCCAGTTCTGGGAAGAAGAATCTCCCTGAAATTGATTACCATGGTTCTGGGCATAATTACGGTTACTCTTTTTATTGAAATTTTGCTGGCTACCCTGAAATTTACGCATAAAATTCGGGCCATAAGGTGCTGCCGAAGCAACTGGCAGACCTTCTTTTACCTTAGAGTTGCTAATGGTTATGTGAGGATGTGCAGTAACATACTGGCTACAATATTCTTCCATTTCTTTTATATTTTTAGGCTTACGCTCATGAAGAAAAGAAAGAAAAGCTTCAGTAACAGAAGACATAACCTTGTCTCTAAGAAGTAAGTCCATGAGGGCTTCAAATGTACTTTCTGTCTTAGAAAGCTCAACCCATCGTAAAAAAGTAAGACGTATGCCTGAGATGAATTCTGAGAATTCAACTCCAGTTTCTGGTAACATGTTTTTAAATTTAAGACGATATCCGTCTTCGTTAAGTTGGTACTTCTTTAACAATGCCGCCCTGACAACCTCATAGTTGTTCTTGTCAGGCACATCTACCATACCCAACAAAGTCAAAGCATCACCTCTAAGTATCTTGGACAGATGATAAACATATAATGTTTTATCTATATTATGCACCTTACATGCACTTTCAAATCTATCCAGATAAAATGTTATATCATCAATTGAAGCATTGAATGCTGGTAAATTAAGCTTGAAATCAACAGCACTAGACTTATTAGCAGATGATACCTTATTAGCATCATTAGCATTACTAGATAACTTCAACTTTTCTAACTCCAAAGCTAAGAGTTTTTCTTCATGTTCCATTTTTGCTTTTCTCTCATCAGCTTCTCTTTGTAACCTTCTTTCTTCAGCCTCAGCCTGTTTTTCTAATCTTTTATTTTCAGCCTCTATTTCAAGTCTCTTATTTTCAGCTTCTTTTTCAAGTCTCTTATTTTCAACCTCAGCCTGAAGTCTCTTCTCCTGAGATTCTGCTTCTCTTTTTTGTTTTTCCATTTCCATTTGTAATCTCTTTTCATCTACCTGCATCTGCAGTTTTAAATTTTCAGCATCTATTCTCTTTTGTTCAGTTAGCTCTTTCATTTTCTTTTCCTCCGACTTCAATGCCTTGGCATATTGAACAGTCGCAAATTCTTCTAATTTATCACCTGTCTTCCCAAGGGCTTTACCCTGCTCAATAAAGTACTCAAATGTAGACATGATGTCTAAAATGGGAGTACAGAACCTGAAATAATTAATTATTTTATTTCAATCTTAATAGCAACAAGACTTAATAAAGTGCTTGTATAATTACTATGTTTACTCCAATCTCTGTGGGAAACAAGACTTGACACCAATTTGTATTATCAGTTGTACAATAATATCACAAGTCACCTCTTAATTATCAGTGCACCACCCAAATCAGTGCATAACCATCAGTTATTTATCATAACTGCACTACAATAGTGCATAAGGAAAAAACCACCAGCTAGTTATGATAAGTGCACTCTAGATCAATAGTGCATGAGCATATATGTAACAATAGTGAAAGCTAACTATGCAAAACCTATGCAAACAATAACAAGGCAATGTAAACAATAACAAAGTACCAACAATGTAAACAAAACAAAGATCAAAGTCAATGTAAACAATAACAAAGATCAGAGTCAATGTAAACAATAACAAAGATCAACGTCAATGTAAACAATAACAAAGATCAGAGTCAATGTAAACAATAACAAAGATCAAACAATACGAAAACATTCGCATAAGTCAAATAAATAAACAGCGAAACTAAAAAGAATATGATGACAGAATGCGAAGATATGACAACAAATGACGCTACAATATATACACAAAAATTTACGTGAAGAACTGAATAATAGAAAAGAGGAGACCTACAAATACAAACAATTGAAATCGAAACTAAAAAACAGAAAGAAAGAGAGAAACAAAAAAAAATATATACAAAAAACGAAAATAAAGCACAACTCGTCACAACTAAACAGATATAGCAACGATTGTCGCTAGCAAATTTCACAGTAGGAAATTCGCACAGTCCCTAACGAAAACGCTAACAGTAGAACCTCTGTGACGTGGTATCATCTACTGAAAGACACCGCCCAACCGAGAAAACCCGCAGAAATATAAACATATAAATACAAATCCAAATAAAACATATAACATGTAAACATATAAAGAGTGCGAAAAATGTGATAGACAGAAGGCTCAGTTAGAACATAAGGGCACAGTTCACAAACAAAACAGGCCACTTAACTTCTATGTATCCACAACGTCAGCACAGTTCAGAACAGGATGTGATCAGCATTCTTAGGACAATGATCCAACGTTGATCCATATCTGCTCTCGTAAACTGCCATGACGAAGGAAATGAGCTTCTAACAGGAAACAGCTTCTGACAGGAAACAGCTTCTGAACTTGACCTTCTGAATCTGCAACAGTAATTCTGAGACCGGAACAGTTGTTACGGCACTTGTCCTTCTTCTCAACAGATCAGGAAATCCATTCGCTCGGTACTTGTCCTTCTATTTGTAGACAAACTTCAATACCGCCGAGCAGCGCCGGGTAGTTTCAAAATATCAACAACTGTCAGTACTGCTGCGTCTTTCAAAAAATTTCATCAAAGGTGATGAATAGCAACTGCAATGTTGTCTTGTAGTCTGCTGATGATGTCTGGGTTTGTTGACCCCCTTGAGAGTTGGTACCAGAATAAACCAACTATTGGCCACCATGAATTGATAAGGGTGGAATTAGGATGCCGTCAAATTACCACCTCTATCGACACCAGGTATTACAATGCAAGATGTGGGTGTCTTATCTGGTTTAGATTGTTGCTGTGTGTGTTGCAGTAGAACAGTTCAGGGTACACCACAGGCAACATGACGTGTAGAGTCATAAAAATGGTAACTTCGCTTTAGGTTTATACCATTTATTGCACGCCACAAAACAGTCATGATACTTATGTTATCATCAGCATAGTATAACGAATGCAGCATTCAAACTCATGTTAACTGACAGTCATGTAGGAGTCAATACTCAATAGTTGTATGGAAAACAAATATCATAGCGAAGCTTGATAAATAATACATATAACTTCTGCAACCGTGGTCCGCTGCAGATCCTTAATGTTCATAGACAATAATAATTATTCCTTCCTGATGCTAGCAGATCAGATGTATACAATACGTCCGTTTACTGTCTGCACGTGAGTAGCATACATGGATTACAGGTCAGCTCGACCTTTATAACCTTCCTAAGTCTAACCATCTGACTTGGACGTGATCTCTGATATAACGAATCCTGGAACACAGACAATAGTCTTGTTGGTCTAGAGCGACCCATAGATATATAACTAGTTCAGGTATAAAGATACCGATGACTTAATCCTAGTCAAAGTACCTCTCCATTTTGAATCACACAGGCGAGCAAAAAGGCGACAAAATGACGAACCTCTAGATGATAGCCTAAAGTTCGATACAAGAGGAATTACCTTATTTCGGAAAATCAACCATGAACATATGCCTCCAGGCAGGCTTGAATAATACGGGGAAATAGTCTAGTTAGCTAACTAACTCACAAAGACAATGTATTTCCCTCAGAGAATCACAAGACGCAGTCGCGTCCGCTCGCTAATCAGTCCATTTCTCAACTGCCCGACCTGGGCGGAACAACAAACGACAACCCAGTCGAGACATGCGCAGAGTGACAATCTCTGAGTCGCTGTTCACAATAAGACGATTCTAAGAACATTCGAGATAAAAGTCTTACACAGTCGCGCCTTTTATGGACATGAACAGAAGCGTTAAGAAAGGTTTCAAACATCTACAACAGTTGACTGATACTACCAAATAAGGAGATATGGTCACGCTTCGTTCAAGACATTATAGACCGAACGTGTCTCTATACAAGAGGAGGTAAACTCATAAAAAATAGCAGTATCGATATATCGGGTTCTGTCCCTTTGACCATAAAATATATATAACATGCATTTCAGTCAAATAATGATCATACATACGAAAAACGATCATACAAAGACTTTGGAAAAAAGTAATTATTTGTGCGTAACACTAATCTTATCTGTCTGCCTGCCTGTATATCTCTCTGTCTGTCTATCTTTTTAATCTATCTAGTCTGTATCTGTATCCGTCCGTCCGTCTCTTTATCCGTCCGTCCGTCTGTCTGTCTGTCTGTCTGTACGAGTGGTTTCACGTGATTATAAAGTTCTTATAAATAGTAATTGTTCAACGTGTCATCATGTAACAGTTAAATATGTTGTCTTGTTATTATATTATATTACGACGGATAACCCTGTCCTGTTTTTTTCTATTTATGGTATCGTCGTCTTAAACCCTTGTTGTGTTATATGCTCTAGCACGCGTACAAACATTATACAGTTGACATTCAAAAATCCGGCAACCTCCGGACCTGAGGAGTTTATGGTTATATATGCTGTAAATATTTAACAGAAAATGACTACCTGTACAGTCCTTTAAAGAAAGAAAATTAAAAACTAAATGAAAAGCTATCAAGTTTTTTTAGCATTTCCACTTTATCTGCGATCGACAACGCACGATGTTTACGTTTTACACCACTTCTTTTATTTGCTGAATCCATAATGGGGCTATACAGCAGCAAATAAATGATAAAATTAGAAGGAATGAGCAGGAATGCCTGTTAACACGTGCAAGCAAGACCCAACAGCTGCATCAAAACATAAACGGCTCCAGAAAACAGTGGTGCGCCAATGCGGTAAATTTTAAAATGCGCTCCGAAATCCATGCCGGAAATCTGAAGGAACCGGATTATCGATGGCCGGATTTTTGAATGTCAAATATATATAGGGACTGGGTTAACTAATTCTAGAGTACTACATTATTCTAGCTTTGTGTGTGTCTTCCGACAGCTTGCATGTATTTGTCATGGGCGATAGCTTGTTGCTGCACATGCCAGTGATTCAAAGCCTTGGAATTCACAGCTGTTATTGATTGTCTTGTAGATCTGTTACATAGAATTTCCACAGCAGTGCATGAGTTTGTGTTCATTTTAGTTAGAACGCGTTTAGTAAAATAGTGTGCATTACATAAACATAAACGTATGCATAAAACCCCATAATTTATGTTACGATATTTGATGACTTAACTGTGTTACAATATTTTATAAATTTATAATTTTTTTTTATAAATATTTATTTAACTGTGTTACTATCATTTAATCAAAATACACTAACCGTGTTACGATATTTTTCCATTGAAGCGTGTTACAGTAATTTATAAATTGTTCTAAATATTCATTTAACCGTGTTATGATATTGCAGAAAAACGCTTAAACTGTGTTACGATATTGCATAAACACGCACAGACTGTGTTACGATATTTTATAAATTTATTACTTGCTACAAATGTTTATTTAACTGTGTTATAATATTGCGTAAAAACACACCAACTGTGTGACGATATTGCATAAAACACATAAACTGAGTTAAGACATTCTAAAAACACATAAACTGAGTTAAGACACTAAAAAAAACACATAAACTGAGTTAAGACATTCTATAAAACACATAAGGGAGCCGCGCTGGTGTAATGGCTTCGGCGTTGTACTGGCGACCAGGTGTTCATGGTTCAAACCCGGGCGTCGGCGTTTGAAGAAATGTTTACGGCCGGAAATTTGACTGAATAGCCTGAACGGCTCCTGTGATAAACCCTCTGTGGATGGGAAGGAGCGAAGCTCCTGACCGGGTTGGAAGGAAAGTCCTCAGGTTCCCCAGCCTCGCAATGACATGTCATTGGGCCGAAGGGCTGAAAGCCCAAGTGCCGCTGGATAATTAAAAAAAAAAAAAAAAACACATAAACATAAAGATATTGTATAAAAACACATAAACTGTGTTAAAATATTTAATAAAAACATATAAACTGTTAAAACATTGAATAAAAACACATAAACTGTGTTAAAACAGTGTATAAAAACACAACAACTGTTAAAATATTGTATAAAAACACATAAACTGTGTTAAAATATTGTAGAAAAACTCATAAAGTGTGTTAAAATATTGTATAAAAACACATAAACTGTTAAAATATTGTAGAAAAACACATAAAATGTGTTAAAATATTGTATAAAAACACATAAACTGAGAACATTTTGTATGAAAATACATAAACTGTGTTAAGATATTGTATAAAAATACTTAAACTGTGTTAAAATATTGTATAAAAACACATAAAATGTGTTGTATTAAAAACACATAAACTGTGTTAAGACATTGTATAAAAATCCATGAACTGTGTTAAGATATTTAATTGTGTGTACGAGAGTTGGCCTACCTGTGTGTACGAGAGCTGGCCTACCTGTGTGTACGAGAGTTGGCCTACCTGTGTGTACGAGAGCTGGTCTACCTGTGTGTACGAGAGTTGGCCTACCTGTGTGTATGAGAGCTGGCCTACCTGTGTGTACGAGAGCTGGTCTACCTGTATGTACGAGAGCTAGTCTACCTGTGTTACATTAGTCAATCAGTATTTTCGTCATATTGAAATAGTTTAATTCTTCTCCTTCTTCTTCTTTCACTTACCTGCAAAGCTCTTACCTTCAACTTTGTCTCTCCAGGCTATTCTGTTGTTGGTAATCTATCACAATCTTTTCCGTGTTTTCTTTATCTTTATTTACATCTAGATGTATTGGGATCCACTTTCTTTCAGAAACAGAAAAGGAAACACAAGGCCAGTGAACAGCAAATAATGAACACAAATGGGTATGTTGCATGTTGTAAGAAATAAGTAAGGAAAAAACAAGACAACAGACAAACAACAGAAGAGATAGGCTTACCGGGGAGTCGAACCCAGGACAAAGAGAACGGCGCCATCGCTCGCTACGGTAGTGAATCGTGACTAAACACACTGCTAAATTTGCACCATAAAAAATAGTGCCTCGTGGACAGTGGCCCTTGTCACATCACTCCAAGTGGTGCAATGTTAGCAGTGTGTTTAGTATTATTTACGAGTGTCTGCAACATACCCTTTTATGTTGGTTATTTATTGTATTTCTTTTGCCATTTTGATTTGAGAACATACATCGCCTTGTGATGCTAGCAAGTAGCTTCCTGGTTATATGTTCTAATCAGCTCAGGCGTGATTTTCTCACATCTTATTCCACTGGTATTTGCAGTTCTTCCTCTCTTTTCCACATGTATGACCTGCTAATCTGTTCATATTATTTTAAGTAGATTAACAACGGTCATTATTGCCTAGTTTACGAAGCTCAACGACTCACTGTTTCCTCATATTAAATCTAAATTTTTTTTGCATCTACAGATCTGGGTCTTTTGATGAGAGGGCTAATCTACATTCATCCGCGTCAGGCCTGGAGCTGTGGAGAGAATTTGACACAACCAATTCTAACGAATGTTCATCAAAGACCAATGTGAGCATGGACAAAATAAGCACAATGACATTGGCGGAATTCAAATCCCTGCTCAGCTCAGCTCTGTCTGCGCCTGAAGAACAGAAACAGTGTCATAGCGAGCGTTTTGATAGGCCGACACAAGAACAGTGTCAAGGGACAGACTTCCGCTCATCTCGCCCTCTTAGAGCTGCCAGCACTGATGCTGCTAGTTCAGGACCAGGTGCTGGAAGAACTGTAGGAATGAGAGGCCTCTCTCAGACTTCTGACGGAGATCATGAAGAATCAGCTTTTTGGAGGCCAAAGACGCCTAAGATTTTGCACAGGAGCACTGATATATCAACCCCTGCTGATGTATCGCGACCCAAAACACCAACGTCCATTTCCAGATCAAAGACTCCGAAAACAGCTGGTGACCAAGAAAGGATTGCACCAAAGGAAGAGTACAAGATGGCTCGTCCAAAGCCAGCAAGTCAGATAAAGAAAGATGCTGTGGCCAAAGTTGCTGGGGCTATCTCAAATTGGGTTGATTTTAGAAGTGAGGTCAGTTCTGCAGATACAGTCCCAAGCAGACCAAAAACACCAGTTCGGCCTAAAACTCTTATTGGATCTCACACTAGCATGCTTCAGAATTTACTGCATGAAAATGATGAAGGGGATGATTTAGAAGTTGCTGACACATTTCCCAATTTACTAATGCCGTCGTCTCTTCTCAACGTTGCTCGAGAAAGGCCATCAACCCCTAGTCGCATTCCAAAGCCTTGCTTTATTCCCCGTCCCAAAACACCCAGTTCCCATATGCCTGAGTCCCCTACTGAGGTTACCAGCCAACTCAGTTTTCCCTCACAGCAAGGCACAACCCCCACTAACCTTACCAGATTGAATATCACCTCATCTAATAGGCCAGTCGCTTTGTCCAGATCCAACAGTAATTCATCCAGTGTGAAGTCAGTGGATGAAACCCCAATATCTCCTGCCAGTAGCTTCAGTGAAGATAGAATTTTCAAAATTCACACACGAGCTAGAAGACTTTCCAATTCCTCAGACAGTTTCAATACAAACAATAACAATGTTGCCGCAAACAGCAATAACAATAATGCAGGTCGTAGTTATAAAGACATTTACACAGCCAAGAGAGCTGCAACGTCTGGCTCAGATGGCAGGATTCCATCAACAAGGGCAGTGACACCTGGCCCAAGAGAGAAGTGGACTTTAGGTGGCAACAGTGGTAGTGGTTCTGCTTCAGAACACACAAATCCTATTCCAAACAGTCGGAGAAGAGGTTCAATAAACACAACCTGTCAAGCAGACAAACAGACCTTGCCAAAAGCTATCATACCCGCATCACCAATTCGTTGCACATCCAGTGCATCTAATATTGAAACAGAGCAGCAAATTACAATAACCAATGAGATTACCTTCTCTGACGATGAAGAAATTGATGAACTATTAAAAAATGCTGCGTTGAGAGTGAAAGCACAAAACGTTCGGTCTTCCAGTGTGAATGCCAGAAAATTCGCGCATCAAAATGCGGAAGAAAATGATGAAGTATTAATGATTCGCAGAGACCCTAATGTGAAAGGTATCGTGAATTGCAATTCCGCTGCAAAATTCAGTATAGTCCGCAGGCCATCTTCACGTGGTAGTTCTACCGATCGTGCATCTCCAGCAACAGTTGCCTCCAGATTGCCCCATGCACCTAACTCTTTAACACATTGGCAGAAAACAGTACCAGCAGGAAAAAATAAAGACCCACATGAGACAGATTCTACTATAACTGCTTCTGAGCCTGGTGATAAAAACCTGAACAGAACTGAAGCTTGGGTTGACTCAACTTTATCTGATAATAAAAGGAAGCCTTTGCCTCGACCAAAACGAGCCAAGGGTTTTGACAGTGAGATTCCAGCAAATGAGTTAGCTTCCAGGCCTTTAGAAGAGATCCAGGCCATCTTGACGGAGCCTAAAAATGGTTTTGTCCAAGTGGACGCCCGAGCTTTGCAGCCTCCACCAGAAGACCCTGAAATGTTTAGGAAGATGGAGAAACTGTTTGAAAAATACAGAGAAATGGAAATGAGAGCTTCAATTAATGAGACATTAGGTGGAGGAGGAGGTAGATCAGCTTCTATAGACAAATCAGGTGATGTACACTCTGCTAAAGGTCAGAGGTCAGCACACAGAGCACCAAAGTCAGTCACATCTGCAGCATCAATGAAAACATCAAGTGGGTCTTCTTTGGCAACTTCAGGTCACTTATCAGGGCAAACCAACATCCCTCAAAGTAGTGGTAGGGCATCTTCAAATGATGATAATAGATTTGCAAGATCTTCAAGCACTCCAAGACCATTCCAAAACCAACAACAAAGATCTTCATCTAGCAATTCTTCTGCACTAGCATCAACTTCTCAGGATAATTTTAGTTTGAACAACACAAACCACAGTGATGCATTGTCCCAGAATCTTAAGACATCGGAGCATGAATATGATCACAAAGGGTTTGATGTCTTACAGGACATTGATCCTGAGATAGCCAAAAATCCTGCTGCTTTGATCTCCAAAATCAAAGAAATTCTAAAAGTACGACCTCGTAAAGATGAGAACACCAAAGGTCCAACTCGCATCCCAGCTCCAGCCATCCTGCATAAGTACAACAGGTCAAAGTCTGTGTCCAATCTTTATGGTGATTTTATGTCCAACAGTGACGCTCACTCTGGTCATGATCTTAATACATCACAGCCAGATGATACAGGTGGGCTCCACAGCACAGACACAGGTTCATTGTATGGTGACAATGGTCATGACAGCCACTCCTTTAAAAAATCAAACACACTGTTGTCTGGAAAAAATGCTTCCACTGACGAAGCAGATGATGCTACAGACGAAGTGCCAGAGCTCACCCGCTCATGGTCAGTCCAGTCTGATTCCACTGATGGCCAGAATAGATCAGAGACTCCAGCTCCTAAGCTGGCCACACCCCTTACAACAGGACGATCTACTTTAATTAGTCGCAAGGGTGATAGATTAGGGAGAAGTTTGTCTCAGGATAAGGAAAACATGTCAAACTCACAGTCCACAGTTTTAAGTCAGTCAGTCATGTCCCCAACAGAAGACAAGGCTGAGTTTGTTTAACATTGACCCACTTATAAATACTATTTTAACATCATCATACCATCACTGTAACTCTTTGGTTATCGAGGGCTTTTGATGACAGCATGTGGGATTTTTCCTCCTGTTTTATTTTCATTTCCACAAACATATTTTCCAAGTGGAAAGAAGTATGAAGGGGTTGACAGGGCTTGATCTGGGAACATTGTAGTGTGATGTGTTTTTATCTTCTTTAATCAGTATTCCAGAACTGTATACCATTATTCATATTCATCATTGCATTTTATATTACATTTTTTAAAAATTAATTCCCAGAACATTTATCATTCACTCACTAATTGAATCAAAACACACAAACTTAATGAAGAGAAATATAGTATAAGCAGGGGGGGGGGTCTCTGATGAGACAAAGAAAGAATAGGCCTACTGTCTCCTTAGGCATGTCGTACAGGGCAACTAATATGAGGTTGCGCATGAGGCTGGCAACCTCATCATGTCAAAAGAATTGCTACAGAAATCAGCACTGCTTGGTGTGGTGGAGCACTGCTTGGTGTGGTGGAGCACTGCTTGGTGTGGTGCAGCACTGCTTGGTGTGGTGGAGCAGTGCTTGGTGTGGTGAAGCACTGCTTGGTGTGGTGGAGCACTGCTTGGTGGTGGAGCACTGCTTGGTGCAGGCTTCTTGAAAGGAGACCAGGTGCAGCAGTGGTGACTTCATGCTCTGTAAGGAGGCGAGGGAAAATGATGTTGATGATGGTGTTGATGACGACGGTATAAGGACAATGAAAAAAAACTCAGACCTGGTGTGTTGACCTTCTGTTGGCTTCTCTACTTTCTAAAAACAAGAAATCTCTCCATGCTCTGAACAAAACAAAAGACAATAAATTCACTGTTCTATTGAACAGAGTACTTAAAACAGAATACTGGAGAAACTATGACAATCAAATCTGAGAGAGAAAAATCTAATGCAGTAGAAAACCTATAAATTACATAAGCATCCAAAATGCCCCAAAAAATGTTCATAAAAACATATTCCTTTGTATACATTAAAAAACACGAGAAGATTGTGTAATTCCACATTAATTCTAATCAAGTACAGTGCCAGCTGACAAAAGTGACCTTGACTGTTTACAAACTGGTGCAGTGCCAGCTGACAAAAGTGATCTTGACTGTTTACAAACTGGTGCAGTGCCAGCTGACAAAAGTGACCTTGACTGTTTACAAACTGGTACAGTGCCAGCTGACAAAAGTGACCTTGACTGTTTACAAACTGGTGCAGTGCCAGCTGACAAAAGTGATCTTGACTGTTTACAAACTGGTGCAGTGCCAGCTGACAAAAGGGATCTTGACTGTTTACAAACTGGTGCAGTGCCAGCTGACAAAAGTGACCTTGACTGTTTACAAACTGGTGCAGTGCCAGCTGACAAAAGTGACCTTGACTGTTTACAAACTGGTGCAGTGCCAGCTGACAAAAGTGACCTTGACTGTTTACAAACTGGTGCTGTAAGTTCTATTGCAAATGACGTCCTGTGCCCTTTTAACAGACTGTCCAGCACTTCTTCACCTTAAATCATATCAGCTTTCTAGAACATTGCTGGTAGAGACATGGCGATGTACATGTGTCACTAATCAGAGAGGATATACATTTCTATCACATTTACCACAAATAAACAATGGCAGGGGAAAAAAGGGCAAGGAATAAAAATAATAATTTTATTTAGAGAAACAAATGGGCCAAAACATTTGTCTATTAGAGGTTTAGTCAGCGTTTGATGATCATATTTTTTCATGTTGCAATGCTCTCTACTGAATTTCTTATCACTATAAAGAGCAAATATAACTGAACAGAAAACCAGCCGACTGGAAACACTGGAGCAGAAGAAACATTCCCTTATGGCAGCGGTTTTCAACCTTTTTGAGTCCATGGCTCCCATGACCAACTACATTTTTTCTGCGGCTCCCCTGTGAGATAACTGGTAAAAACTCTAGCGATGTTTCCACATTTAGCTTTTTTTTTTTAGCAGGAGAGCTCTGGAAAGGCTTTTAAACAATGTAATTTTTTAAAAAATGCAATTGGACAATCTGTGAACAAATTACACGTAGCCTACAAGAAAAAATATACACAAAGTGCACTTTGATAACCCTTACTATAAAAAAGAAAACAATACAGATAATATAGTTTTTTTCTAACCTTTTTTTTTATTTTTGTCTGAAAATCCTTTACTGATATACTGCACTCATGATTCAATCTCCATAACAAAAAACTTGTACAGTAAAACTAAAAAAAAATATGATGAATAAAGTAAGTGTGAAACTTGAGCTTGCGTGTTGTTACACAGCTTGTCAAATCTTGGCACCAATTTAGATACAGCTATCCTCATTTCCTTCTCCACATCAAGTCTTGATCTGGACTTGGTTTTTATGACAGCCACTGCTGAAAACCCAGCCTCGCAGACATAGGAGGTTACAAAAGTAATTAATATCTTCAGTGCTCTCTTGCTCAAGCTTGGGAACTCCTGTTTTATTGAATACCAAAATGTTGGCAATGCCATGGATGGAAGCTTCGCTTGTAGTGAAGAGTCTTATGAAAGTTCCATCAGTTCTTCCTCTTCTGCAGTACTGAATGTCCGAAGGAGCATCACCACTGAAGGGATTTTGAACCCACTGAAACCTGTCACAGTTTTCAGGAAAGTATTTTTCAAAATGGACACTGAGTTGAGATAAGTGTTCTTGAATTATAGAAACCATATCTGCACTAAAATCTATTTCATTGTCTGTAATAAACTGCTGCAAACCTGGAAAATAGTCCATTTCTCCTTCTTCATTGATTTTTCTCTTCCAAAGAAGAAGCTTCTTTTTGAAGGCCTAAACTTTGTCAATAAGTTGAATCCAATGAGTTTCACTTGCTTGCAGAGACTTATTCAACGAGTTCCAACCTTTCAAAAAGATCACAGAGGTATGCAACTTTTAACAGGAAGTCAGTGTCCAGAAAGCACTTAGCACTGACATGGTTCTCTTCTTCAAGATAAGAATAGAGTTCCTGCCTAAGTTCAAAAATGTGCGATAAGACATTTCCTATGGAAAGCCATCGAGTGCTGCTATAAAATAAGAGAGACGTATGCTCAGCCCCCATATCGTAACACATTTTACTGAAAAATCTAGCTCTATGAGGTCGAGTTATAATAAAGTTCAACACATTTATGACAGTTTGCAGGACTTCATTCAAATCAACACTCAAATGCTGTGAAGCAAGTGCTTCCCTATGGATAATACAATGGGTCCAAACAGCATCAGGGGCTTTGCCGCGGATGAGGGCTTTTAGGCCACTGTAACAGCCTGACATTGAACGAGCACCATCGGTACACACACCAACACAATGAGCCCAGTCTATTTTATTTTCCGCCATGAAGTTGTCCACAATTTCAAATAAATCTTTGCCTGTCGTACCAGCATTTATGTCCTTACAAAAAAGATCTTCCAACATTTCATTTTTTTTATCAACAAACCGCACATAACAGATTAAATGAGCATCTCTATTGCTATCAGTGGCCTCATCAAGCTGCAAAGCAAAGTCCTTCGCCCTCATTTTTTCTATAATCTGTTCATTAAGATCCTCTCCTAAATCTTGAATTCGACGGCTGATTGCACTGTCCGACAAAGGAATGAGTAAAAGCTGTTTTCCCACTGACTCCCCAACCATAATGGACACCATATCAATAGCACACGGTAAAACGTGTTCTTCTGCAATTGTTTGGGGTTTCTTACATTTTGCTAACCTGTATGCTACCTTGTAGGACACTAGAAGAGCTTAACTCGAGATTGTCGCCTGCTTAGAAAATGCTGATTTTTGTTCTTTCATTTGACTCAGCTATCTAGAGAAATATTCTCTTGGTTTGCCCACGTCATTCTTATGAACACTTTCTAAATGGCGCTTCAATTTGCTAGGCAGCATACATTCGATAGAGAGTACTTTGAAACACAAAACACACTGTGGACGCTCTTCATTGTTCTCAAGAGTGCATGTGAAACCAAAATCTAAGTAACCTTCGTCGTATTTTCTATACTTACGTTTCCTTTCCTCGTTACCACTTTTCTTGTCATCCTCAACAAGTTCTCGCTTTTTACTAACACTTGCCAAATTAAAAAATCTTTCCATAGTTTATATCAAACTCACAACACAATCAAAAACGTTTCAAAACAGAAAATCACCGTGTTACCTACTTTGGTTGCGCGAGGAGCATGTGCGGAAAGTTGAAAGGCGGGTCGGGGGAGCGGGACTTTAAAGTTACATTTAATTATAATATAAATATAATGTATAATGCTCAGTAGACATAATATACATACATTGTAAAAAATCAGATAACATAACACCCTATATACCCCAATTATAACCAAACTTCAGGTTGAACAGGGTATCACAGCAACATAGTAGAAGAAAACAACAACAACAACAATTGAAATTTCTCCGGGGTCACGCAGGTTGACAAACACCAAAAATGAAATTTTCCACAGCTTTGTGTTTTCTTTACAGCTAAATACGAAAATAATCCACGCCCACCCACGGCGCCCCTGACCGTCACAGGTTGAAAACCGCTGCCATATGGAGAGAAATGGCTGAGAATTTCTACATCGTTCAAGACATCCCATGTCATCTTTCTCAGGAAACAGCAATGAACCAAAAGAAGATATCAACATACGCACTATACAATGTTGTAATATCCCAAATATCCTATTTGGCAATATTATATTTCAAATGTCCTTATGCAAATTAAAAATATCCCTGATGGTCTAAAAATGGCAATGGGCTTTGATCTTACAGCCTAACATGAACATGCCGACACTCAAAACTACAGTAAAACACTATTCTTGAATTCAACATTTTCAGCATTCGAGAATTTTATTTCACAAGTTTCCAAAGTATGCCTTAATGCTATTTGTCAATTCAAGAAGGTACTTTTTACAAATAAAAATACGTACATACAATTTTAACTTACAACACAGATGTTGTTTTGTTGTTTGTCTCGTACTAAAATTGACCATAAAGTAAAGGTCCATGGTTGCTGATGTGATACTACCATATCAACATTATCACATTTATATGAATGATTACTAATGTCCAGATAAACATCATCATATTTAAAGTGTAATATTTCAAGACTTGTATGAAAGATAATGGTGTGTCATGTCCAACTTGTCATCAAGATATACTGTTCATCAAGCCAAATGTGAATTCTGACACCTATTGTGCCCATACAAATCTACATAAGCTAGATAATTTGCTTTCTGCTTTTTGCTCTTGTGCACTTGTGTACAAAATTGTCCTAAGTTATTTTGAACTTAGTACGGCTGAATTTCTTTAAAAGTTGTTGCCCAGTAATTTATTTTATTTAGAGTAACGAAACATAATCTTAGTTTGTTGATAAAACTGGATTGTTAATTTTTGTTTTGGTGCATGCGTGTTTACTGAAGTTATATGTATACTGATTTAACTTGACTTTGATCCACTGTCACTGAGCGTTAGCTCTTGGTGACCTAATATGTACACTCATATACTTCCATTTGGAGCAGCTCTTAGTACTGTCAAATTGTATGCTGTCCGTCTGTGTTGTTTTTAATTTTAGCTGCATTTAACATGCAAGGAGTGAGCATTACATTGGTTGTTATGAATTTTGATTGCATTTATTAATTCCTAGCTAGATGAACTTAACTCTTTCTTTCCCATGAGATGTATGATGAGCCATGATACATGGTTCTCCTAGAGCATGGAGGCATATCTGGAGTCATCCTTATATGACCACCAGCTATGCACAATGCTATAGTATGTATATTTGAATGTGAACGTCTGTCTGTGAGGCTTATTACCCCTCATTGACTCTTGAAATCATCTACACACTTCCAGGGATTCCCCCTGTGGTGAAACATGTTGAGAACCCAGCATTGCACACTAAGCTTGGAGGAGTCACTTGAGCCCCAGACCTAACTCTGGCTTTTACCTGGTTGCCTGCATGCAGGATCTCACTATGGACACCATGATGGGCAGGGGAAACTGAGAAGTGGTTCTGTGTAGGACATGACTATTCCTTGGGAGATCTTTGAGCCAGAGCACAGTATTTTAGCTTTACATATTTGGAGAGTCCCTTGGATGGCGGGAAAATGCACAGTATGCCACGCGCTTCTTCCTCCCAGCTTGGGACCAGTTGTAATGATCCTTTAAATTCAAGCATGTTGGAGAAAATGAAGCTCATGACTTCAACTCAAAAGCGATAGATTTCAGAATGGCAGACAAGCCACAGGAAAAGCCTAGATCTACAGTGTGGATAATACCAAGGAGTCTTCAACTTGGTGTTGACTGCAAGAAAAGTGTAAAGCTCAGCAGCCCCAGTTAAACAACAGCATGGTTCTCCGAATCCACCTGGTACGGCTGCTCGGTTATAGTTAGATTTCCTCATGGCAGTACTTTACAAGGTGTAAAGCAAACTTACCTGCTGCTATTAGACTTACAAATCTTGAAAATATTCTTCAGCAAGTTTGCAATTAAAATGGATCAAGAAGACAAAGACATGAGAAGAATTTGACAAGATGGCAAAGGGCAGGAAGGTTTATCATGAATGTTTCGAAGTCCTGGGTGAGGACTGAAAGTGGTTTGGGCCCCAAAGCAATAAGTATCATTGGCCTATAATCACCTATCTGGTATAGATCGACTATAATCACCTATCCGGTATAGATCGACTATAATCACCTATCCGGTATAGATCGACTATAATCACCTATCCGGTATAGATCAACTATAATCACCTATCCGGTATAGATCTACTATAATCACCTATCCGGTATAGATCAAGGCTAGTTGAGAATTAGTCTCCCACTGCTGTGGGCTCTCGGGCTCTGCCCTTTTGTTCAGGCCCCACCTCCCCCCTTCCCCTCCAATGAAGGACGATGCTTCTTAGAGAACTAAAGGGTACATTAATGAATGAATGATTTAGTATATATTATGATATATTCTCTCATAAATATTCATGTTTACTTTTTTTTTCTTTAAATAAACTGTACGGAAAAATTGATATCTACTTCGATACTTGCATAAAACCTAAATACTGCCTGGGACATAAAAAGAGTTAAAGTCAGTAGTACAGTTTTCAGTAATTTTGTATCATTTTATTATTAGTTGAATGTCACAGTTACCGAATGCTCGTGAAGTTGGTTGATGGTTTTCCCAAGATACTTTAATTAGAAGTATTGTATTTACAGATCTCCACCACTATTGAGAATCATCTTTTTGCTTCATGTTTTAATTCAGGGGTTAAAATGGAAGTAAATACCAAAGATATATTTTTATCTTTATAAACCCTGCCATTCTCATGCCAGTGAAAGGTTGCCATTCTTACATCTGGCTGAAAACTTGCTACAGGTTAGGTCTTTCATAAAGTGTGATTGTTGAACTCAAACCCAAAAAAAACCCTTTTTTTTACTATAATTTTTTTGAATAAAGATGGAATATCATATGTTTTTTTTTTCCATTTAAGAGCTGTCTTAATGTTGTGATGATTTAAAGAATATTTAAGCCTTGGAGTATGCCATAAAATGCAGTACCGTATGATCTTGTTTACCACAATTATGTACAATGATATTCTAAAATGACCAAATAAAGAATTAAATAAATAACAATGTATAAACCCTTTAGTTAGGAAGTAACCTCTAACCTCAAATTGATCTGTGCTTCATGGTTTTTTTTTAATCCACTATATGCGCATGCGTTAGGAAAGGCAAAGGCAGCGAGGAAGAGAACTGGTCACCCCCCACCTCTCGGAGATGGACCTAATATAGTGAAGTCTTTAACCCTTCACACCCCTACGGTAGTATCCACTATAGGACTACCATTAACTTTTATATGGTTGTTATATGGTTAAACAGTTTTGTTTTGATCCATTTATTTATATTGCGAATATCAAAATAATTTATTAGCATTAAAAAAGTTAGTCTGCACAAAAGTCAGGCCATGAGTTTTGTCTGCTGCAAGACAGCAACAATGTGCATTAGCATTTTGAACAGTTGGCTTGATTCCAGTCATGGTGGCATAAAAGCTGGGAGTCGTATTGACCCTGGTACCTTTGCAGTTCATGCGTGAAACCAACCATGTCAGTGGCAGCTTTTCTTGTGATGCACTCTCCCTTCGGCTGGCGTGCTTGGTCCTAGCTGCCTTTAGGGATGTACCCAGTTTTTATTTAGATTCTTATGTGTCCTATCTAGCCCACACTTTCTTTCCTTTCCCTGACGAAAGCCTTTTGGCCGCAACATTGGCTTTCTTTGTCATTTGTCCTCGTAAGACGAATCACCTTTTTTCGATTTTTTTTTCATACCTATCCATTGTGCTGGATTTGAACCAGTGTCTTTTCCATGCCACCTGGCACTTTAAGATATGACTTAACAGCTCATTTCTCACTGGCAGTCTTAATTTGATGCATCACTCAAGATGAGTACATCCTGATGTCCAGGCGTATAGGCAGTTATAGAGATGGAAGTATTACCTCGAATCATTCGTTTATGTTCCTAGAAACCAAACTGACATATGCCAAGGATACAATGGAACTAAACGTGTTCATTCATTTTGTAAATAAATATCTTGGTCCACCACTGGAGCACAATAAATGGGACCATCATTCCTCCAAATATGGTCAAGTAGAGTCAATTCCTTCTGCCCAAGCTACTATTCCTTGTTGTCCTACTGAGCTTGGCCATTCCTGCTGCCATTTCTCACCAGTCCTGTCAGTATTAATTGGGAACCATCATATATACGAGGAGCATGAAACTAATGGCATCATTTAAAACAAATTGTTACATAAACGTTCTCTGTAGCAAGAAGATGAAGAACAGGCTCAGTGATGGAAATGAAGGTGCAATTTACACGTAGAAAGAAGCAGAGGCAATGGGAATGGCAGGGATTAGCCTCTGGCCCAAGCATTCAATGGAATCAAAAGAAATGACTAAAATTTATTGAACTTATATGCTTATCAAATTTATTGAAGTAATCTGTCCAGTGCTTTTAAATTGTTACTGCTCGTTGGTGGGCATGACGAAAAACAGGCTCATTGGTGGGCATGACTAAAAGTATTTATATCCTTCTGCCAAAAATGATTGTACGTGATGCTAATGTTGGCTGAGAAAATAGAAATAAATTTATGTATTAACATGTAAAACATGTAGAGTATTTATTGTGGTGCTTAACTGGCTATAAACAAGAGGTTTATTTTCCTCTTTCAATTGTGAAACTAATTTGGTACATTAGAATTAACTAACCAACTAACCATTATCCCTCCACACCCCCCCCCCCCCACACACACACACACACACACATATCAACCACAAGCAACCTAAAATATGAGTGCTTGTCCCAGATACCTCCCTCTATCACCTGTTTCTAAATTCAATGTCAGCAAGTATAAGCTATATTACATTGATTAATTACAAGGGAATTTGTAGCTTTTGTAATGACAAATAATACAGTCTGGTTCTAGTGTGATTCTAATTACCTTTAAAAGGAAATATACCTGCATTGTCTGTAGTAATGATTCTGGCATTACGAAATCTATGGGCCACTGTTTAGGTCCACTGGATCGGATGGGTCTGGCAATTCTTCACTACTTATACAATTAATAAAAATGTGAAATGACACAGTAATAAGTTAAAAGCTCACTGAGGATTGTAATATGAGTGATTAAGTAACCACTTTAGCGTCACTAATACTAAAAATCCAGATATAAAAGGAAAAAATAAGACTTAGAAAGAACTTAGAAAGATGGTACAAGACACAAAGACTAATATGAGTAATAAGCTTATTTTGTTGACTGACCAATTCCAGGACATCCACATTATTCTTTTTAGCTCTCCATAGTATTCTTAATAGTCTCGTGTATAATCGCATTACTGTGCCCCTCCAGGAATTTTCTAGTTTGTTTATTCATTTTTCATGACTCACTCCCATAAAACAGGATTGGTTATATGTAACAGTGAAGAATCCTCTTTCTAACTTCCACTGACAAAAATTTGTTGCACTTGATGAAGCGACCAGCAGCTCCCACCCCCCATATTAGTACGCTGTTACAACAAACATGAGGAAGTAGTAATCTCGCTTTATTCCTCTCCTCAGAGACCAAATAGTTGACTATATGGAGCTTGTTCTTTAATGGACATTTCAATATTTGTTACTGCTGATACTGTCAGACTAAAGCAATATTTTTTCCTGTGCTAAAATAAACCAGGATTTTCTATAAATTGTTTCCAAAATTGTGAATTTTTAATTTGCGGTCACGGAATGCCACACTCCATCTGTGGTCAACAATGTCTCTGTTTGCACATCATTTGAACCTGCCCATTTTTGGAACGTCATTATTTGGTGCTAAACTGTTTATGGGTATATACACCAAGGAACATGCCCCTTGTAGCCAAGGAACTTAATTTCCTTTTACCACCATTATCCCTTGCTCTCCTTGCAGAACACAATGCCACCACTGTAGCTAGTCGCCTTGCAGGAAGCCTGCACCAAGCACGTGAAGCAATAATTTCTGTGGCAATGTGTTTTACAGGATGAGGTTGGCAGCCCCATACACATCCTCATATTAGTTGCCTTGTACGACATGCCTGGGTGTGCAGTAGTCCTATTCTTGGTCTGTCTCATCAGAGACACCCATTGACCTATACGGGATAACTTGCTTATGTGGCATACATATTTACAGACCTAGTGGTATCACATACTGTTTTCATGTATGTTCTTAGTCAACTTACTTTACTAACTTTCTGTCTCTTCAACGACCCCGTGGGAACTACAGGGGGTATCTTCCTTATGCCAGTATATCATACATATTTACAGACATAGTGATATCACATACTGTTACAGGTCTCGTCATGTATGTTCTTAAGTCATCTTACTTTACTACTAACTTTTTCTGTCTCTTCAAAGACCCCCAGGAACTATAGGGGGCATCTTCCTTATATGTCATACATATTTACAGACATAGTGATATCACAAACTGTTATAAATGTCTGCATGTATGTTCTTAAGTCAACTTACTTTACTAACTTATTCTGTCTCTTCAAAGACCCCCGGGAACTATAGGGGGCATCTTCCTTATATGTCATACATATTTATAGACATAGTGATATCACAAACTGTTATAAATGTCTTCATGTATGTTCTTAAGTCAACTTACTTTACTAACTTTCTGTCTCTTCAAAGACCCCCTGGAACTATAGAAGGCATCTTCCTTATATGTCATACATATTTACAGACATAGTGATATCACAAACTGTTATAAATGTCTTCATGTATGTTCTTAAGTCAACTTACTTTACTAACTTTTTCTGTCTCTTCAAAGACCCCCGGGAACTATAGGGGGCATCTTCCTTATATGTCATACATATTTACAGACATAGTGATATCACAAACTGTTATAAATGTCTTCATGTATGTTCTTAAGTCAACTTACTTTACTAACTTTTTCTGTCCATTGTTGCCATGAAGCGTATGGGGAGGTGAAGTTTTTGTCCTTGAACCAAGAGTGTCGCATTGGCTGCTGTGAGCTTATATTGTTGTAGGATTTCTGAAATATTGTCTATCCATCTGCATATTTTGTATGGGGATGGCAACCTCATCATGTAGAGTGAATTGCCACAAAGACCACTGCTGCACGAGCGTGGGAATGATTGTTGCAGGCTTCCTGCAAGGGAGCAAGCTGCAGTGGTGGCTCCATGCTCTGTAAGGAGCACAAAGGAAAATGATGATGATGAGCAGCCTCTTGGTCTTCATTGTGCCCTAAACAAGATCTTATATTTGTGTAGGCAAGTAATGGTAGGTGATCAGGCTTTAATCTCAACCTAAAACCAGATCTTCTATTTGTGTGGGCAAGTAGTGATAATTTATCAGGCTTCAATCTCAACCTAAATCCAGATCTTCTATTTGTGTAGGCAAGTAGTGGTAATTGATCAGGCTTCAATCTAAACCTAAAACCATATCTTCTATTTTTGTAGACAAGTAGTGATAATTAATCAGGCTTCAATCTCAACCTAAAACCAGATCTTCAATTTTTGTAGGCAAATAGTGGTACTTGATCAGGCTTCAATCTCAAAACCAGATCTTCTATTTTTGTAGGCAAGTAGTGATAACTGATCAGGTTTCAATCTCAACCTAAAACCAGATGTTCTATTTTTGTAGACAAGTATTGATCATTGATCAGGCTTCAATCTTAACCTAAAACCAGATCTTCTATTTTTGAAGGCAAGTAGTGATAATTGATAAGGCTTCAATGTTAACGTAAAACCAGATCTTCTATTTTTGTAGACAATTAGTGATAATTGATTAAGCTTTAATCTTAACTTAAAACCAGATCTTCTGTTTTTGTAGGCAAGTAGTGATAATTGATCAGGCTTCAATCTGAGCCTAAAAACAGATCTTCTATTTTTGTAGACAAGTAGTAATAATTGATTAGGCTTTAATCTCAATCTAAAACCAGATCTTTTGTTTTTGTAGGCAAGTAGTGGTAATTGATAAGGCTTCAATCAGTGAGTTGACCAAACAACTTAATTTTCTGTCTCTCTCTCTATATGCAATACAGGATGAAGTTCCTACGATATTTCTTATCAGAAAATTGTCTTACTTAACAACTATAAGAAAGTGCTTGAATCTTTAGTCATGCTGTACCTTCTGATACACTGTGCAATGACTGAATAAACATTTCATTTGTAAATACACTATGCTCATAACGAGGAAGTAAGATTAGTATATTAGATTGCTGGGTTGCTTATATGGAGTATATTGGTCTGCTTGTTTTTCTCATTGTTTGTTTGTTTGTTTTTTTTTTTGTTTTTTTTTATACATGCAAAAGTAAAATGTGATATTTGTTTCTAAAGCATTTTTATTCAATTATTCTTCATCCTTTCAAACAGGCATAAAACTGTGATGGATAATTCAGCAGTATGAAAGAATTTGAGAACAAGGAAAAAAATGGTCATTTTTTTATCCGGAATATTTTTGGTTCTACTTTGCTTTAGTAAATTTTTGTTCTTATTTTGGCTCTGACCTTTTGTACTAATATGCCTGTTAGGCCCACCCATTTTAGAACCAAAACTGTATTTAATCTTGTGAAATGTAACATTATCATTCATTATTGCCGCAACTGTGGTTATATTTCTTTGTTAAATTAGCTCTTATATTGGTTCTGACAAGTTTTACTAACATGCCTGTTTTGCTCAGTTTAGAACCAGAACTGTATAAAAAATCTTTTGAAATGTAACATTATCATTCATGATTGCTGCAACTGAGGTTACATTTCTTTGTTAAAATAGCTCTTAAATTGGTTCTGACCAGTTGTACTAAACATGCCTGTTTGGCCCAATTTAGAACCAAAACTGAATTTAATCTTGTGAAATATAACATTATCATTCATCACAGCTGCTATTGAGGTTACGTTTCCAACAAATGCTGTGAAAAATGACCAAGTGACAATGACTTTTTAAGGTTGTTATTGATGGACCTCCTTTACACTAAAAAATAAAAAAGTCCAGTAATATGTTTCCATTTTACCCATATTAGCAGAACTGAGAGTCCTTCAGTTCTAATGCTGCATACTTTGTTTATATGTATAAATCTTCAAGTAAATTCACAACAATTTTAATTAATTTTGATACTTCAGTGTAGAAGCGTGGTAACATGCTAAATAAAACCTCCCTTAGTACAGGTGGTGACTCTGTGTGTGTCAGAAAGGTCCTTAACAAACTCTAGGCCTACTTGTTTTACATATTTGTTTTCTGTATCGTTCAAACAAAAGTTGTGCTAGTAACAAACAAAAAAAAAAGCTGTGCTAGTAAAACAATTGTGTTTCTTGTTATTCTTCATGGGCGTTTTGAGAGTTCAGAAAAAATAAATTTTTTTTTAAGATTTGGACAGCCATTGAAATGTTCCAGTATTTCTTTCTACTTTGAGACAGTTTTTCTTTATTTCATTTTTTATTTTTCCTTCAAAGTGTTGTCATCATCATTGTCCTTTTAGCTGCAGGTGGAGCATAGAACCATCACTGTAGCTGGCCCACCTTTGCTGGAAGCCTGCAACAAGCATTCACATGCTCTTTCAATGGTGGTTTGTGTAGCTATTTATTTTACAAAGTGATACTGCCAGCCTCATTAGTCGCCTTGTACGACATGCCCGAGGAAACAGTAGTACATTCTTTGCCTCAAAGACCTCCAGAACCTACATGGTTAACAAGGTATTTTAGACGTAATACACTTGTTTACCTCACCTATTTATTTCCTTAACATTGCACTGATTCACACTTATTTCACATAAGCTGGCCGCAGTTACTACACTACATTAAGGCAGATATTTACATTGTTAATCTGTAAAATGGCAGATATAAACTGCCTGCTTTTCCATCATCTTCCATGGGAACATATGGGGTGCAAAAGGCAAACTAACGGTTTGGGAACCTCTGTAATTGGAACTGCTGAAAAGCATCACTAAAGCATATAATTTTTGTCTCTCCTTTAACTCTGTCTCTCTTTTCTTTAATTCCTTCACGTGTTGGTTATCAACTGTAACACTCCTGTTTTTTATTTATTGTTTTTTTAATACAAATCCGCATGCCTCGTTATTACTTAATGAATTTTGGCAGAGTTTCTCTTTAGATACCTGAGGAGTAACGCTGTGGCGCTATTTCATAATTTAATATTGTAATTGTGATAGACAAAAATTATTTAAAGTATTCCGATAAAATGTATACATACCTTAAATATGGATCCCGTTACATGCACATTGAGGCATATTGGGACTATGGTGTTAGGCCATTATTTTCTTGACTATCTAGGGGTGATGTGGTCAGCATCACGCCGGCCGCCTTAACCTTCCCACAGTTGCTCTGGTACCCAATTCATTAGGCTGGTCAGACCCTGGAACCGTTTGCGGTCTAAAAAATCCCACCTCAACTCGGGATCGGACCATGGACCACCAAGCTAGGAAGCCAGTGCACTAACCACTGTGCTACCAGGGCCATAATCAAGGGAAAGATAAATTCAAGAGACGTCAACGGACATTTTAATAAATGTTAAAACTACTTTTTTATGTTTGTAATTAATAATCTGTCATGAGTAGTTTGCAGAGTCTGTCTGAGACAAGACAAGTAGTCTGAGTAAAGTCTGAGACAAGACAAAAATCTGAGTGAGGACTGAGAAGATAGATGAGTTATGGTGTTGAATGTGAATGGAGTGAATTATAGCTATCAGGAGTAAAAGATCAGATAATGACTCTCTCTCCTGTCATTCAATGACTATGTTTCAAACTACTTTTACTCCACCTTTCTCCCTGCTCAGAGTAAGGAACAGTGCTCGTTAGTGACTCCACATACAACCAAGTACAGATATGAAAGTCATCTGATCCGCAGATTGATCGTCTAAGTTATTATGGGGAACACAAGAAAATGTTCAATCACAACCAACAAATAAAAAAAAATGCGGTTAACAAATCGAGAGACAAACAATGCTAGTAACAATAAGAATCATAAGAATAATCGATTAGCCATGTACCAATGGTACATATAAGGAAAAGACGATGGTCATATATCGGTCATGTCCTACGAATGCAAAACAACAGAATACCACTACAGGCGCTCACTTGGGTTCCTGAGGGTAAGCGGAAAAAAGGAAGACCAAAAGAAACACTCAGAAGAACAATAATAAGAGAAGGAAGAACGTTGGGCCTAAATAATGTGCAAGAGCTAAGAGGAGTGGCGTCACAACGAACAACCTGGAGAGCACTGGTTTCTGCCTTATGCGCCGTGTTTGGCGCTTAAAGAATTTATTATTATATTATTATTAATGAGATTGGCTCTTAGATCTAAGTAATTCACACTTCCACTAATATTTGGCTAGATATTCTACTACTCCTGCTGCAGGGAACCCTGAAATAAAGAAGTTCCTACACACGCCCAATGTCCCGCTGACTTCTTCTTGTCAGCAACACAGCTGTTCTTGTCAGCAACACAGCTGTTCTTGTCAGCAACACAGCTGTTCAAACCCACTTAATGACCCGCAGTTACTTCAAGCTCCCTCCTCACCAACATTTATCTGAGTTCAACCCCCCCCCGCCCCCCCCCACCCCCCAAAGTCCTTCGTCGGCTCACTTGTGTTTATATTCCGCTTGGGGTTACAGCTGTCGGTGGATCGCAGAGGGAGAGATGGTAACCTTTTCCTCTCCCTATGTTGCTGACAAATCCGTGAGGAAACGAACCCAAAACTTTAACTCCACCACGAAAAGAATTTTCAGGAAAATTGTTAAGTCTTTTTGATATACATGTGTGCTTTAAATCCAGGATTTAAAACGGTGGCGATGAGGCTCTCAAGATTACATATGCGTTGAAGGTTATAAATCCACTATTAGTGCAGGCCCGCTACTCCTGGGATAGCGCATAATAATATGGATGAAGTAGAGCTGACGCATTAACCTTGTTGATTTTGAAATGGCTTTTGACAGCATACAGAGGGGCAGCCTATGGAAATACTGAGGGCTTATAGAATTCCCAGCTGCATTGTTTCCATCATAAAAAGACTCTATTCTAACTACATGCATTGTTGGGTTTAATAATCTAACTTTTGAAGTGAAAACAGGAGTACGACAGGGATGCCCCTTATCAACAACATTATTTTTGACAGCCATAGATTGGGTGATGCGCCAGACAACAGAGGGCAGTTCAAAAGGAATTAGATGGAAACGTTTTCTACACTGGAACACCTGGAATATGCAGATGATATTGCACTACTCGCACATTCACATCGACACATGCAAGAAAAAACCGATAGACTGAATAGTTATAGTCAGCAGGTTGGTCTGAACATTGTGATAAACGAGCGCAAAGGCCTTATTGCTCTATCTTTTCCTACATCTTTCGTATTGTATTTTCTCCGACATTTGCTCTTTCATGCAACCTTTGCGATCCACATTTGTTATTTCATCGTTGTGATTACTCGTGACCAGTATCTAGAGAACCACATTTGTTCTTTCATCGGGGGAAATAAAATCCTTTGATTGAGTCCACATGCCCGACATTATCGTTTGAAGCCCAGATTGGCCAGGGGAAAACGTCTCATGCTGTAATGGTGTTATCTTTAGTCGGCCGCGGTCCAGACAAGCGTTGGTTTACCACATTGGACGCCCATCTTGGCCAGGTGAACAATAAACAATCAGAGGTCAAACTACACCCACGTTTGAACTGACAGGGGACAAGAGCGATCCTGTGAATGAGTGACCAGAGGGGCCATTAATGATTGGTTGGTATGAGCTGTACAAGAAACCCATATTGGACTTCCAGAAATATATAATACCGCATAATCTACTAGAGTGGGGCAGTCAAGTTTTTTACCTTGTGAGGAAGAGATTAAACCCAAAAACGCATAGCCTAATACATGTGTTTATTCAGAGTGGATGATAATTCAGTTCTGGGATTAATTGTGTTCTTAAAGGATTTTGCGAAGGGAAAAGAAGGTTAGTAGATCTTAAACTTATTAATACATTTTCTTATTTTTGTTTATTTTAACCTCACAGCTAAAATGTGCGAAAGATAAAGTTTCAAATAATTCTTGGCATAACTGATTAATAAAATCAGAAGATTTTCCTAGAAGATGATAGGATGATAGGAGGTAATTAATATTTCATATTTCACCGTTATCATCATCACAGTCTCCCATGCGCACACACTCTCATGCACAAGATATTTAACATCATTAGAATTGAACTCAGAGAGAGAGAGAGAGAGAGATGAATAATGAGCAGTAGTTTAAATGAAAGTCAACCAGTGATGTTAAATGTGAAAACTTACGAAGACTTTTGTGTGTCTTCAGTTCATCAGAAGTCTGAGTCTACACGCAACGTGTCTGACGTCTAACCAGAAATAAGTTATTAAAAACGGACATTTGGCTAGCAGAATTCGCCATAGGACATCTTTCATTCCTCAATTAAGAAGGAATATTGTCTCACCCACAAGTCAGAAGGTGGACGCAGCATTTTTTCGTCACCATATACTGCTTGCTCACAAGTTCAATACATCGTTATCACAAGTTCAATACAGAGTCATCATAAATTCAAATCACTCGAAAGATCATTATTATCTGAAGTCAAGCAAAAGAGCTCAAAAGAGGAATCGCATATTTATACCACGTGCAACACACTCTTAAGCACATTTTATGAAGCAGACTCGAAAGTATATGAATCACGACTACATACGCAAGATTATGAGTCTACATATCACTAACATTTCGTGAAGATATCCAGTCTGACCAGTACCGTCGGGAGATTAGACAACAGACCTTTTGTTCATATGACAGCTATTAACTGTTGATCAACACTACAGAGATATACTCAAACAGTGAAGGAATATACATAGATATCTCGTCAGCGTTCTCCGTACGACAACAGTATTCATCAGAACGTCCTCAGCTTAGAGATACCCCATTCGACATAACGTATAACAACTTGGGACATTTTATGCATACATGTGAATTCTCATATCTAGGAGAAGCATTTAGAGACACATGGACTGTGTAGAGTACTCACCATTTTGGTAACACGTATCATATCACATCATCATTTCACTTTACACCAGTTCATTCTTAATTAACTATTACTTAATTAACTGTAATTTTATTATCTCATCTGTGTGTTTTGTGTGAATCGTCTTTCACCATCATCACGTTCTAACCATTACTAACCCTATATGTGTGGATATTTCATTAATAAACCCAACGATCGGTTGATCATTATCAAGAGTTTGTTAATGTATCACTCGTGCTGTCGGTGTTACATATTCACCTTTAGGAACCTTTCTCTACTCAGATGAGGTTGGGGGCTTTTTCTTTACGGGATCTAAGGGCAGAAGCTAAGGTCGTGGGGAAACAGAACTCTTTCCATAATTAATTAGAAAACACTGTCTAGTGGAAAGCATTCGCATTCCTGTCTTCTTGTCCCTATCTCGAATAGGTCTTTATTATTTCTTAACGAGCCAATTTCTAGAGACCTTATATCTATATCTCATAGACTATTCCTGGCAAAACTACTGTTGTAGTTGCCCCAGTACTCACCACACGACAATTGTGGACTCGTCTTGGGATTAGTGAACCCGGACTTAGAAGGGTGATAAATCACATTTTCATCCCTGCTATACAGTTGCGATAATTGCAAAATTTGTTGGCATTTTGAGGGATTACCTTCTAGACTGACTCTTACTATAATTTGTCTATTTCATATGGGGGATAATTTATATCTCTAAAGCACGAGTGATACTTTTTAAATTGAGTATCAAACGGACAGAGTAAACACTTTTTGAGAACAGAGGATACTGTAGGGAACTGAAAATTTTTTTTTTTTCAGTAACTGCTGGAGAAATTTTTATCATAAATATTTAGCAAATTTTTCATAGAAAACTTCGAGATAATCTGTTATATAATTTTCAGAATATGCTGAGTGAGTGATTTTTTTAAAAGAACTATTTGAACTTGATTACTAATTTAAACCTAGAAGGTTTTAAGAGATAATTACTTGTGCGAGTCAAACAATTTGCTTGGAGGTCACTGCCAATTTTTCCCTTCGTGAACCCATACTGCCTATCATGGCAGATGCCGCAAAAATTAGGACTAGTTTAATGGAGGCAGGGCGTGAATACGGGTTAAGTGGAAAAGATCTGATGAAATTTGTGAGTGAGGAGACTGATAAACTCCATGCAAGAGAGATGGAAATGCAGAAACTTGCAATGGAGAAGGAGAAAGCCGCAGCAGAAGCAGCGGAGCGGAAAGCCGCAGCAGAAGCAGCAGAGCGGAAAGCCGCAGCAGAAGCAGCGGAGCGGAAAGAAGCAGCAGAGCATGCACTTAACATGAAGCAACTGGAAATCCAGGGACAGACCAATCAGATAGAGCTGGCAAAAAGTGCAGCGGCTTCCAACTTTGATGGAGGGCACTCACCCCGCTCAGATGGTGTGCCTACTTCGCAACCTGCACCACCCAATGCCATGAACTTTCCGCTGGAACCTTTTTCAGAAAGGAACGATACCATGGACGCCTTTTTAGACCGCTTCGAACGCTTTGCAACAGGGTTTGGACTTGAAGAACGGAAGTGGAACATGAAACTTTCCCAGGGCCTAAGAGGAGCCGCCTACGAAGTTTTTAATAAACTTCCGACCGGAGAGCAAGATGACTATCAGGCATTGAAAAAAGCTCTCTTGGTGAGGTACGAGCTTCATTCAGAGGCTTACCGGAAAAAATTTCGAGGTTCTAGGAAGGAGGCCGGAGAGACTTTCTCACAGTTCGCAGCCCGTATTGAAGACTACCTAGTGAAGTGGTGTACTCTAGGAAACTTTACCGAGAACTATGACGGGTTGAAAGAGCTGATTGTGATAGAGCAACTAAAAGAGTCTATGTCGGTAGAAATGCGTAGATTTCTCACTGAAAACGGCGCTGACCGGTTAGAAAATATTCTTACACTGGCAGAGCGATTCCAAAATGCTCTCATGGAGTCTCAAGGAGCCAGAAAGAAGTTTTCGGATCAGGCGCCAAAGCAACCTGCTCGCTCCCAATCAGACCAACAAAGCAAAGGACCACACATCTCGCATAAACAGCACGCAAAACAAGATAACTACAAAGAGCAAAACAAGAAAAATGCTGCGCCACACCAGAGACAGGGAGATAAATGGTGCAAGTACTGTCGCTTGAACAATCACATCACTAATGAGTGCAGGCGCAGACCTCCTCCCCAACATGCTGCCTGTCTGCAGACAAAATCGTCACCCCGGAAAGAGCAGAGGACCGGAAACGTTTCTGATCCTCCCGTCATCGAATCAGTCCTCGTAAACGGACAATCTGTGGAGTGCCTTTATGACACAGGACTTGCTTTCGATGCGGTGGTCAGGGCATCTCTTGTCACCCCTGACCAAATAACAGAAGAGAGTGTCGACATCCAAGGTCCGACGAAGGATGTTGCACCCATGACACTGCCAATTGCACTTATCAGAGTGGAACCTCGTTATGTGACAGGAGAGATTCGTGCAGCTATCATGGAAGAACCAATCTACTCTTTAATCTTGGGATGTAGATATGTGTTCCTTGGAGAACCTACTCAACCACTAGTCATGGCGGCCGTACAGACTAGAGGACAGTCAAAAAAAGACGCAGAGCAGGAAACGCCTACCAATATCCTCCCCGAGGAATTGAAGAGGGCCCAAATGGAAGATTCCACACTGGCGCCCTGTTTTAAAAAATTACCTACGACACACAACCCACCTACCAAGGGAGACTTCTTTATGAAAAATTGATTGATGTATCGCCGAGCTGGAAATGAAGGACAGGAACACAACCAATTAGTAGTTCCTGCAACCTATAGGAACCAGGTGCTTGAGATGGGCCACTCTATCCCATTTAGTGGACACATGGGAATGAGCGCCACGACTCAAAGGATCGCCTGCCACTATTATTGGCCAGGGATCACCGGCGACATTGAACGTTTCGTCAAGTCTTGTCCTCAGTGCCAGAAAGTTGCACCAAAACACTGGACGGCACCCGCGACCCTTGGGGAGATGCCAATCTTGGGCACCCCATTTGAAAGAGTGGCCGTGGATATAATTGGACCTCTGCTGAGAACTAAGAAGAGGAACTCCCATATCCTTACCTTAGTGGACACCTGTTCCATGTGGGGCGAAGCCATAGCCATGCCAGCATGCGACTCAGTGCATGTAGCTGACGCTTTACTGAATATCTTTACTAGATTGGGCTTCCCGCATGAAATTCTCACAGACAACGGGTCACAATTTAGAGGCAAGTTGACAGAGGAGGTGCTTAGAATATTCAAGACTAGGCATATCCATACTTCGCCCTATCACCCCCAAAGTAACGGGCAAGTAGAGCGGTTTAACGGAACGCTCACCTCTATTCTTCGGAAGTTGGCACAGGAGAAGCCAGAAACTTGGGATCAGTATCTTCCTGCCGCATTATTTGCTTATAGGGAAGTACCGCATGCGTCAACTGGAGTTCCTCCGGCCACATTACTCTTTGGAAGACCTATTAAAGGTCCATTAGAAGCATTACTAAGAACATGGACAGATGCCAAGGCAGACGACACTGTCACATCAGCCTTCCAGTACGTCACAGACTTGAAACAACGCCTGAAGACTGGCTGGGAATTAGCCACAGCGAAAGTACGGGAGGCTAGGCGGAAACATGCCCAAATATTACAATCGCAATGCGAAGGACCGAGAACTAGCAGTAGGAGAGAAGGTGCTACTTCTTCTGCCAAGTAGCAGTAATAAATTGCAGATTTGCTGGAGGGGACCCTACAAAGTGGTGGAAAAGATTTCTCGCACCAACTATAAAATCGCCGTGAACGGAAAGCAGAAAAATTTACCACTTAAATCTGCTTAAGAAGTTTTACGAGCGAGCCCCTGCCGAACCAGCGCACCTCATGACTATGGCCATTGCTATGCAAATGGAAGAAGAGCCATTATCATCCGTAGAGTACCCGGTGATACAGGAGGAATCACATTTAGATGTGAAAAATAAGCTCGACCTTAACGGAAGCCCGCAAGAAAAAGTAAGGAGATTGATGGAAAACCACGCCGACTCTCTGACAGACAAACCGGGCCGGACAAACCTGATGGAGTTTGACATGGAAGTCACGGATCCTACGCCCGTCCGAATGAGAACCTATCCGATTCCGTATGCCAAGGCGACGGCATTAAAACAAGAAATTGATTACTTACTTAAGGAAGGCATAATTTCGAAGTCGGAGTCCCCTTACAGTGCGGGAGTGGTGCTGTTACGCAAACCCAGTGGAGAACACCGCCTGTGCATCGACTACCGACAGCTGAATGCGTTAACACAGTTCCAGCCAGAACCGTTACCGGACCAGAACCAGCTATTTACTAAGCTGAGCAGGGCTCGCTATTTTTCAAAGATCGACCTCAGTAAAGGGTACTATCAAATACCGGTAAAAGCTGAGGTGAGGAACCTGTTAGCCTTCAGTACTCCAGATGGACACTTCGAGTTTAATGTGATGCCATTTGGACTGAACAATGCTCCTAGTGTCTTCACAAGGATGATGCGAAAGTTATTGGATCCTTTGAATCATCCCGCCATCAGCAATTTTATGGATGATATCCTAGTAGCTACTGAATCGTTTGAAGAACATATATCAGCGCTATCCTTGCTGTTTAACAGACTCAGAGAAGCGGGACTAACCGCTCGCCCAACCAAATGTCAAATTGGGGTGTGAACAGCTAGAGTTCCTAGGACATACTATATCCCATGGGACCATGTTCCCCGAGACTCAAAACGTTGAGAAGCTGAGAAATGCACCGAGACCGTCCACTAAAAGGGATGTCCGGTCATTTGTATCTCTCTGTGGAATTCTACCAGAGATATATAAAGGATTTTAATAGCCTCTGTGCACCGCTTACATCGCTAACCAAGAAAGGAAACCCAGATAAAGTGACATGGTCAGCAGAATGTGAACATGCATATGCACTCTTAAAAGAGAAACTCACCACAAAACCTATTTTACGGCTTCCGGATTTAACTAGAAAATTCATCTTGCGCACAGATGCCAGTAACATTGGAATCGGGGCTACATTACTACAGCCAGATGACAGAAGCCCACCAAATCTATTTCCGGTCGCATATGCGAGTCGGAAGTTAAACCGAGCAGAACAAAACTATTCCACAATCGAAAAGGAATGTTTGTCCCTCGTCTGGGGAATACAAAAATTTCAAGCATACCTGTACGGAAGGAAATTTACAATCCAGAGTGATCACCAACCTCTGACCTTCCTCGCCAATTCAAAGAATTTGAATGCTAGACTGATGAGGTGGTCGCTTGTTCTACAACCTTACACGTTCCAAGTGGACTACATCCAAGGAAAACATAACGTAGGAGCGGATTTTTTAAGCCGTCATCCCATGAGGCAGGACGGAGAGCACAGACAAGTAGAGGAAAGGGTGGAAACCGAAGAGAAAAACGAAGATGAGGAAAAGGATTAAAGAATCCCGAGCAAGAAGGCTAAGCTCTCCTGAGTACGATTGACATCACACTTGAGGAGGGGCTATTGTGATAAACGAGCGCAAAGGCCTTATTGCTCTATCTTTTTCTACATCTTTCGTATTGTATTTTCTCTGACATTTGCTCTTTCATGCAACCTTTGCGATCCACATTTGTTATTTCATCGTTGTGATTACTCGTGACCAGTATCTAGAGAACCACATTTGTTCTTTCATCGGGGGAAATAAAATCCTTTGATTGAGTCCACATGCCCGACATTATCGTTTGAAGCCCAGATTGGCCAGGGGAAAACGTCTCATGCTGTAATGGTGTTATCTTTAGTCGGCCGCGGTCCAGACAAGCGTTGATTTACCACATTGGATGCCCATCTTGGCCAGGTGAACAATAAACAATCAGAGGTCAAACTACACCCACGTTTGAACTGACAGGGGACAAGAGCGATCCTGTGAATGAGTGACCAGAGGGGCCATTAATGATTGGTTGGTATGAGCTGTACAAGAAACCCATATTGGACTTCCAGAAATATATAATACCGCATAATCTACTAGAGTGGGGCAGTCAAGTTTTTTACCTTGTGAGGAAGAGATTAAACCCAAAAACGCATAGCCTAATACACGTGTTTATTCAGAGTGGATGATAATTCAGTTCTGTGATTAATTGTGTTCTTAAAGGATTTTGCGAAGGGAAAAGAAGGTTAGTAGATCTTAAACTTATTAATACATTTTCTTATTTTTGTTTATTTTAACCTCACAGCTAAAATGTGCGAAAGATAAAGTTTCAAATAATTCTTGGCATAACTGATTAATAAAATCAGAAGATTTTCCTAGAAGATGATAGGATGATAGGAGGTAATTAATATTTCATATTTCACCGTTATCATCATCACAGTCTCCCATGCGCACACACTCTCATGCACAAGATATTTAACATCATTAGAATTGAACTCAGAGAGAGAGAGATGAATAATGAGCAGTAGTTTAAATGAAAGTCAACCAGTGATGTTAAATGTGAAAACTTACGAAGACTTTTGTGTGTCTTCAGTTCATCAGAAGTCTGAGTCTACACGCAACGTGTCTGACGTCTAACCAGAAATAAGTTATTAAAAACGGACATTTGGCTAGCAGAATTCGCCATAGGACATCTTACATTCCTCAATTAAGAAGGAATATTGTCTCACCCACAAGTCAGAAGGTGGACGCAGCATTTTTTCGTCACCATATACTGCTTGCTCACAAGTTCAATACATCGTTATCACAAGTTCAATACAGAGTCATCATAAATTCAAATCACTCGAAAGATCATTATTATCTGAAGTCAAGCAAAAGAGCTCAAAAGAGGAATCGCATATTTATACCACGTGCAACACACTCTTAAGCACATTTTATGAAGCAGACTCGAAAGTATATGAATCACGACTACATACGCAAGATTATGAGTCTACATATCACTAACATTTCGTGAAGATATCCAGTCTGACCAGTACCGTCGGGAGATTAGACAACAGACCTTTTGTTCATATGACAGCTATTAACTGTTGATCAACACTACAGAGATATACTCAAACAGTGAAGGAATATACATAGATATCTCGTCAGCGTTCTCCGTACGACAACAGTATTCATCAGAACGTCCTCAGCTTAGAGATACCCCCATTCGACATAACGTATAACAACTTGGGACATTTTATGCATACATGTGAATCCTCATATCTAGGAGAAGCATTTAGAGACACATGGACTGTGTAGAGTACTCACCATTTTGGTAACACGTATCATATCACATCATCATTTCACTTTACACCAGTTCATTCTTAATTAACTATTACTTAATTAACTGTAATTTTATTATCTCATCTGTGTGTTTTGTGTGAATCGTCTTTCACCATCATCACGTTCTAACCATTACTAACCCTATATGTGTGGATATTTCATTAATAAACCCAACGATCGGTTGATCATTATCAAGAGTTTGTTAATGTATCACTCGTGCTGTCGGTGTTACATATTCACCTATAGGAACCTTTCTCTACTCAGATGAGGTTGGGGGCTTTTTCTTTACGGGATCTAAGGGCAGAAGCTAAGGTCGTGGGGAAACAGAACTCTTTCCATAATTAATTAGAAAACACTGTCTAGTGGAAAGCATTCGCATTCCTGTCTTCTTGTCCCTATCTCGAATAGGTCTTTATTATTTCTTAACGAGCCAATTTCTAGAGACCTTATATCTATATCTCATAGACTATTCCTGGCAAAACTACTGTTGTAGTTGCCCCAGTACTCACCACACGACAACATCAATCTGAAGAAGACAGAGGTTATGACACTCGATGTGGGCAACCCTGAGCCAATAACAATAAGGAACCAGAAGTTAGAACAGACAGACACATCTACTTACCTAGGATGCATAGTAAGACCTGATGGCGGAACAAGCAAGGACATTAACAACAGAATGAATGAAGCGAGAACAGCCTTTGCTAGTCTCAACAACATTTGGAAGTCTTCCCAGTACAGCACAAACACCAAATTAAGACTGTATGAGCTGTGTACTTTCTGTGCTTCTCTATGGTGCGGAATGCTGGAGAGTAACAGAGAAGGAAATGTTGAAACTGTCCTCCTTCCACACAATCTGCCTAAGGAAAATTCACAGAATCTTTTGGCCGAATACCATCAGCAACGAAGAATTACTTATTCGGAGTAACCAGGAGGACATGCACACCATCATAGCTGGCAGACGCTGGAGTTGGGTTGGCCACGTCCTCAGAAGGGACCCTGATACCATTACAAGAACAGCAATGCTATGGACCCCCGAAGGAAAGCGAAAGAGAGGTCGACCAAAAACAACTTGGTGGAGAACTGTGGAGGCCAAGATGCAAAGAATAAATGACAGTTGGGGCACTGTACGAAGGATGGCCTCCGACCGAACAAAGTGGAATCAATTTGTTGCTGCCCTACAAGACGCCACCAGGCGTGATGGCCACTGACTGCTTTGACGGTTGACGGCTATGGATCAAAGAAGAGCTAACGCTGGCTAATAGATGTTAGAACTGGCGATAAGACGTAGTACCTCTATGACGTTGATGCCAGTGGAGCATGGGCGCTCCACTTACCTTGCGGGTGTGGCGTAAAATTCCCAGCACGGGAGATCACAAATGTACCCGTATTAGAGTGCTGTTAAAATAAACAACTCAACAATGGGTTATGATTTATCCTTCCTTTCCAGAGTCTGAGTAAACTAGTTCTCGCTAAAATGATATCATATTTTAAAAATCTATGATCACCCAGCCAACATAACTGTTACAACATCGAAAAACAAAACAATTGCATAAACAGGTACAGATTAACCTATTACAACCATTCCCACCACAACTGCTGGTCAGTACTGACCTGGTCCCGCAGTAATCTCTCTCCCCCCTTTTCATGTCACTGATCGTTAAATAGACGAGCGAGCCGGTGGGTGCCTGGGCAGACCTACCTAATAACTCGCAACTTGCGCAATCAGTGGTTACCCGCGGCTGCCGGGGGGGGGGTATGTAAACATTCCTGCCCTCTCTACCTGGTGCGTAACTGACCTTACAACGTATCTGTCAGTTCTGTCTAACGCATAGGCGGCTGAACGAAATCGCAAGGCCCGTCTAATGTTATTTCACAGGGGCTGCGATACACATAATACCATCATGTTTACAGGTACTCAAAATGAAAACATATAAGGCTACTCATGGTAAACCTCTAAATGAGTTAAAAGTATCCATATAGTAGACAAGTAATCAAATTAATTATAGTTACATGTTGTGAAAAAAAATGATAAGGATCCGCCACGGAGGCCAGGGGAAAAAAAAGAAAATCGCTTATGGTTAAATTCTGTGTTAAAAGAATTCCCTCCACATAACAATCAGTTATATAGTTACACTTCGAGGGGTAAAATTATTCTTTTAGTGATACAAGTCAGATACATACAAACTTCGTGATTAAGACGGTTCTCTAGAAGGGCTTTCGTGAAGCATCTTAAGTTACACAACCATTTGGCTTTAGAACAATAACCTGTAAGTGACGTACAAACATAATTTCCTTTTAAAAAAAAAAAAAGCTAACTATAGCTTCTAGTGTTTGTTGGGTGATGGCCGAACTTTAAAAATGCTATACATGAACTTACTCTGACTAAGCCTAAATCCCCCAAAAAATTACAACTTCCAAGTTACTTAAGGATTCTTACCGAGATTGTGTAGAATTTCCCACACTAAATGTAGCTGGCAAACTGCATAAGATCTCTACTACCTCGCGACAGAAGTTCCAGGGACTAAAAGCATTTAGAGACAGAAGGGGACTCATTATATACAGTAAATCGGGCCACATGTGTTCGTACAACTGGACAGAGAACGCAGAAAAACAATCGCAACGTCTCCCGGAGGATTCTCCTGGCGATGCTCTACAATAAGGATTGCGTAACAGAGCTACTTCTCTTACGCTGCGAGGGTCCCAGACTTTCCCTGGAATCAAAAACACAAAGAAGTTGTAGCCGCCCAGCGAGGAGCATTGCGGACGCTTCACAAAGACACTCTTACCGGCATTAAATGACCTTTCATATCTGCTGGCCACGTTCGCGGGAGCAAAGGGGAGTTAACTTGTCAGATCGAAGTGACATGCTTGCAGCGACAGAAAACTAGAAAAAAAGATTTAAAATGGGCGTGTCTAAAAAGAAGAAGTTTGGGAGGATGTTAGCTCCACCCTAGGGCCAAATTTCGAACCCACCGTCACATTTCCACTAATTACACACTTTTAATTTAAGAGGAAATAGAAAAAAGCCCAGATTTATGTAGCACTTTCGGTTTTTTTTTAACTATGTAATTTTAATGGCACTGATTTTAATTGTAGCAGAGCTGTATTGATATATATGTATTAAAACCCGTGAATGGTCCATGTAGATCAACATTCAAAGTAAGCACCACCCACTGTGCGTTTAATTTGCATGAAAAAATCTAGCAACATTTAGAGTTTTTTTTTTTTCTTAACAGCATTTTTACAAGACTGCGCCAAGCGAATTTAAATTGTAAAATCACTGTATCGACATATATAAAAACCAAACTCAATCGACAGTCTCCTGTTTCTGTGCAACTAGTTTTAAGACATCCTGAATCCATGCCATGGCTCGACCACGGTCTACAGTGCTGAGACTTCTCCTTGGTGGCATATATATATAAAAGGTAAAGGAACCCGTTACACGCCCATTGAGGCATATTGGGAATATGGTGTTAGGCCCATATTATCTTGACCGTCGGCACACGAGGGGTGATGTGGTCGGCATCACGCCGGCCGCCTTAACCTTCCCAGAGTAGCTCTGGTACCCATTTGGGGGCTGGGTCGACCCAGGAGCCGTTTGTGGCCTAAACATTTTCCGCCTCATCTGGGGATCGAACCATAGACCACTGCGCTAGGAAGCCAGTGCACTAACCACTATATATATATATTATATATATATATATATATATATATATATATATATATATATATATATATATATATATATATATATATATTAAAACCAGTGAATGATCTATGTGGATCAACATTCAAAGTAAGCACCATCCTCTGTGCATGTTTAATCTGAATGAAAATTTAACAAGATTTACAGTGTTTTTTTATTTTGTTTTAACAGCATTTTGGCAATACTGCGTCAAGCGAATTTAAATTGTAAAATAATTTTGTTTGTAGCGCTTTGGTTTAAAAAAAAAAAAAGAATAAGTTGGTGCCATAGGTACAAAAGTGAAAATCTCTGAATTCTTGCCTCAAAGCATTACACCTCTGGACTCACATTCACATTCACGTTAAGGCTGAATCAAGGGAACTAATCAAAATGATAACATAATTTGTTTTTTTGTTTTTTTTTCAAATAACTACGCCAGTTGTTATTATTTTACAACACAATTAAAAACTTTTAATTACACTTTAAAACTTTAATTGAGTTTTATGTAGCATTTCTGGTTTTTTTTTAAATTTGTCAGTTTAATATAATTAATTTTAAAAGGTGACTTTGAATGGTATACTCGTATTAACAAGATATGATATGCATATGATATACATCATCATCCAAACCTATTCAACATAATAAACAGTAGTACTTCAGTATAAAGCAAATATCCCACCACGGAAACTAAAATGCCAGAAAGTGACTCGCACTTAGCAAAGGTCGTAAAAAAAAATCTAAAGACATAATCTGAACAAAAAGTAAAACACTAGAGTACATAGAACAGTATATACATAAAAGCTTATTAACTATAAATACAGATTGATCAAAAGACGAAGAAGGGCAATTAGAAGCGGGAACAGCAAATAAAAAAAGATATAAAGTAACAGGTTTTTACCTGCAGGTCAATACATTTCTATACACCGCAGGATGCAGTGTCACACTAACATGGATACCAGCACATGTTGGGATAGCAGGAAATGAGCCTGCGGACAAAGAAGCCAAAGGAAAAAAAACTAGTTATTGTCACGGGATTGCCTCCCCTTACTTTGCAGTAGTGGTCCACTAATGGTCACAACGCAAGCGTATCTAAAAGAGCGTAGCTGCGATATTTGCGCCTTTCGGCCGACACATCCGACTTCAGCACGGTACTTTTTGGGACCGGGTTTGCCTTCCCTCTTCGATCCCCAGAATATCAGCCTAACTGCAGTGATTCAGCCTGTTTCCAGGACTGTGATGAAAAATACAGTGATACAACTTTAAAATATCTCCAATTATAAAGATAACGGGTAATATAACATGTAGGGATAAAATTATACGTAAGATACGAGGATACATTCTCGCCTACGCCAGCGCTTTCTACCGCCATTGAAACTAACTAGTTAGACATGCAGACGAAACGGTTTACCCTTTTAGACGGGGGGAAACGGAGATAAAAAAGGAAAAAATATGACTGAACACGTGTTTGAATCTAAAAGGCAAAAAGACGCCATTTGTAGTTTAAAGAAAAAAATCACGCCACTAGTTGACACAATGTAAGGAATTGGTAGAAAAACTAACCTTGAGAAAAGTAGGATTTTCTTTAATAATAAAGTTATGAAAATAAAACCTAGCTAGTCTGATAGCCCATCTTGAGCAGAGAAATAATATACTTTTAATTATACAGACGGACAGATAACACGGAAGATATTGACGAAAGACTGTATTGTTCACATCAGACTAGCGAACAGTTTTTTGTGCATATTTTCACTAACGTTACATTTTGGCGTCCTTGAGCCCTAAAAATGCAAAAATCAAACTGCAATGAACTAGAGGGGAAAGTTGGAGATAGAAGCTAAAAATAACTCAGGGGGCAGGTTTGTGCAGTTTTTGCATGTAGTTGGTCCAAGAAACAAGTGTATTTTTGTGAAAAACCAAGTAGAGACAGACGGACCAACAGAAAATAATACACACTTGACTGAGATTTGACTGAAATTTGACTTTTGGTTTGAATATTTGAAAAAAGTTACAGGGGAAGTTCGTTGATTGGACAGAAGTATTTATATTAGTGAATGAGAGACGCACACTTGTACCATTTGATATAAGACTGTCCATTAACACAGTTCTTGACTGCTAGAGGTGATTTCCCGGAATTAATAAATAAAAATCAGTGGGACGCCCTAATCTAGCCAGCAGCTCAGCTGAGTTTTGCTAGTCCTAAGTAACTGTGTTCTCAATTCTGAATTGTGGTAAGGAAAAAAGCATTTATCTTGTTTATTTTAATATTTTGAGTGATTGATACTGCCATATCATGAAAAATGATTACGACAAGTGAGTGCTTGCTCTAGGTCCCCAGCAGCAGTCCAGGGCCTAGAGACAAACTAATAATATATGAAAACCTATCTAAGACTATGGAAGGAGGATTTATAATTGAGATCAGTGGGAACATATCACCCACCTTATTGAATAGAAGAGGAAACTATTGAACATATTTCGGATGCAATGCAGTCTTGGGAAACTGATACTAATTGATAACAACTGGGTGAGATGTGTTACGTTGGTCAGAGAGATCTGACCCAGTCTGTGTAATGTTGTTTTGTGGTGTCGTGTGTAAGAGTGGCGCAGTAAATAGAGTACTGACACATGGCACAAATTTTGTTTCAGAGTTTCTGATCTGGCACTACGATTGTGCCAGATGCTCTTGTAGAAGTACAAGAGCGGGTGTCTGTGCAGCCTAACATTTTACTCCAGCTACTAAGAGGAGTGGGCCACAAGAATTCTGTACTACATCATTAAAGGCCAGTAAAGTGCAAACCTGGCCTGCTGCAGATTCATTAACAAATCTACCATCAATAAAGAAATAAAGCTTGTAATATAAACATTAACATCAGTCCCTATGTCAAGGACTATGAACTTTGTAGCCATAGATTGGGCATGATGACGCCAGCCCAACTAACCATCCAGTATTAGTGTTCCCAAGACAGTGTAGATACCATTAATATTAACCATTGTAATAATATACCTATGTACAAAAGTTATATTTGATTATGCAATATATATATGCATTTCATTGATAAATACCTATCATTTCATATGTTCTGACCAAAAGAAACAATTGGTTCAGGACTAATAAATTTTAAAAAAATTTTAAACTTAAACTTTAACAGCCAGTGTTAGTTCAGTGTATTATAGAGTTTATTATTATTATTAAAGTTAGTTGCTTATCCTTTACAGGACGTGGCAATCAACCCCAGCTTTTATTGGCTGTTTGTGATTTTTCTAGGCAATTTTTTCATTCAGTAGTCTGCCATTGCTTTCCGAACGGTACGGCGCTTATACCATTGTTAAAAATCCACACAAAGCGATTTGCTTCCAAACCGCCTGCAGCAGGTTTCGAACCTGGTATATCTGGATTATGAAACTGCGTTCATATCCATTAGGCCACAGACGCCGACATTATTATTATTAGACTTATTAATTACATGTGTGTGTCTGTGTATTTTATTACCTACACATTACATTTCAGTACCCTAGACTTTTAACGTAGCTAACACTCATTATAGGAGAATAGGTCTGTTTGAGGTCGTAAGTGCTAGCAGAAGGGCCTTCTGTAACTCACATAAGCTTTTATCTCAGGAGCCTTCACAGCTGACCTCATACAGTACACTAGGTAACATAACAACCATACAATAACATCAAAAACCACTACAAGGACCACCACTTGCAGGTGGAGTAGGCAGCACAATGATGTTTCAAGTAACAGCAACGACAGGTAAGTCAAGCAGGCTGGACTCGTAAGTAATATTATCGACATCATTTTATTCAGGACGAGACTTGGACATTCCACATCACAGGCAAGTAGTAACAGTACATGGCATCACAGTTTCATTGCAGGAGAAAACAGTATTATCGATATGGCCTTTGATTGACGATGCCAGTTATAATAATGACGAGGTCAAACGACCTGACCAATTCGGATAAACTTCACGAATTGCAGCTTATTTTAGTATATATATTCGCTCCTAATGTTCAGAGGGACGCACTAGCCATTGCTCGTTACAGATACAATGGAAGTTCTGCCTTGACAATTAGGGCTCTGCAGTGTCTTGGTCAACCAACGGGCTGATCACCCGTTTGCCAGTCACTTTGATTACGGAAACAACGGCGAACGGATTGATTTGTCGTTGCCCTAAAGACGCCATTATGCGTGATGGGAACAACGGCAAAGAAAATCTATTCGCTGTTGCCCTTAAGACGCCACTATGCGTAATGGCCACTGACTGCTTTGCCGGTCATTGGCTAAGGACGGAAGAAGAAGAAGAAGTGTCTTGGTCAGCTCCGGTTCGCTGACCCTGACGCAAGCAGTCAAGCTATGAACTCTCTTGCTGCGTCTTCGGTCCCTAACTTTTAACTGAAATTAAAGTTACACCTGACATAAATATTAGTTATATTATTCCTCACAAAAGAATAACCGAGCGACCGCTGCTGAGGTTCAAAGATGTATGCAAGACAGACATGACGGCACTGGGCATATAAGTCCAGCAATCCAGGCTAAAACTGCCGATTATGTAGCGGTTACGGCGCCACCTAATACGTAGGACGAGAAAAAAGCTCTCACAACATGCAGAGGAGAAAATAACAAGCTGAAAAAAAGAAGGCAAAAAAAAAAAGGGGGTAATGTTTACCTTTAGTGCCGTCGAGTATTATAATATATGTATTTTCGTAACATTAGGGTTGGTTTGGGTTTAGGGTTGGGGTTAGGGTTAATCCCAATCCTAACCCCACCCCTAACCCTAACTCAATAAACATATTATTCATACTCGACGGCACTAAAGGTAAAGATTACTAAAAAAAAACACCGATCCCCACAAAAGATATCACCTCTAATAAGTAGTGTAAAAAAAGGTAAAGGAACCCGTTACACGCCCGTTGAGGCATAATGGGAATATGGTGTTAGGCCTATATTATCTTGACCGTCGGCACACGAGGGGTGATGTGGTCGGCATCACGCCGGCCGCCTTAACCTTCCCAGAGTTGCTCTGGTACCCATTTGGGGCTGGGTCGACCCAGGAGCCGTTTGTGGCCTAAAAAATTCAATAAGTAGTGTAGGTAGGAGAAAATTGAGTTTTTCATGTTTTGAATTCCCTACAGCTGTAGGAAATGTGTTCTTGCCATACAAAAAGTTTTAATCACGATCTCTCGCGGAACATCTCGTGATCTCTCGTGGAACCCTTGGGTTCAGTTGAAACCCTAGTTGAAAGAAAAACCTACTCTGTTGGGAGCGCAAAAAAAAAAAATCAATAAAATATATGTTAAAAAACACACAAACAAAACCAAACAAAAAAAGCTTTCTGCTGGAGACCCTTTCGTAAAAATGTAAGTAGGTGTTTTAATTATCCGCTTCAAGGAAGACAAGAAAATTAAAACGGGCGAGTAGTAATTACCGGCTCTTTTGGCCCTGTAACTTACTGTATCTAGAATTCAGTTGAGCAGTGGGATATGCCCAACCTACAAGATGGAAGTGGGGTTAGGACACTATCGTAAATGCATTCTTAATGGAGAGTACTGAAAAGTTTGACAATTTTAAGGTATATTTATGTTTCTGGTAACTAATCACATACACTACGTGTGTTTTATTCTGCGATTGTTTATATGTCGATGAGTGTGTGTGTTTTGTTTTTCTTTTTGTCCAAGACATTTTGCACTCTGGTGTTAGAGTCTTCGTTCTTAACAGGGAAGTTTTGGTTGCATTTGAATGAATGTATATGTGTGTGTGTGTATGTGTGTCATGCTCATTTAAATATATCTAATGGAGGAGATGGAGAGCCGGACTGGGAGGGAAAATATAAGACACGGAAGGTATATGAAGAAGGCCTGGGGTTGGAGAATTGGTGTTCTGTGTGCCTTTAAAAAACCAAGGCGCTTATGTCCGAGAAGGCATCAACTGTAGGTTCTAATGACGATGTTTGTACTTTTCAACATATGTTATGTCATGCTTATAAGTAATTAATGTTAATATGAGTGTGCTAAATTATTATTTTACTTTATGTTGAATTTCTTGAAATTGACATGTAACCCTCATATGCAGGTAATGTCCTATTACTCGTACCTTTTTGCTCCGCAGTGAATATGTGTAGTTATGTGTTCTTTCGTAGCAGTAAGGGTTAGGTTTAGGGTTAGTATTAGGGTTATGATTAGGTTTAGGGTTAGGATTAGGGTTAGTGTTAACCCTAATCCTAACCCTAAACCTAACCCTAATTGCTACGAAACAAGACATAACTACACATATTCACTGCGGAGCAAAAAGGTACGAGTAATAGGACATTATGAGAATAAATGAATATAGTATGAAAGATGGCTTTAAAAATAAACTCGAAATAGCAACTGGAACTTCCCCCAATGTTCTGTGACCAGACGTATTTAATTTTCATGAAAATAGTTTTAAAACGTTTTCGTTCGTTTTAATTTTCTTTACTTTAATGAAGTTGGGAAATTAAAACAACTACATAAATGTTTTACGAAACGACATTTCGAGAATGAAGCTTTTTTTTTTTTTGGTTTCTTTTGTGTGTGTTTATATATATATATATATATATATATATATATATATATATATATATATATATATATATATATATATATATATATATATATATATATATATATATATATATATATATATATATATATATATATATATATATATATATATATATATATATATATTATTTAAGAATTATTTACATAATTTTTTTGTTAACTAACACTTTGCAACTTCCTTAGTTGTTTATCAATATTGAACAGGTTCAAGTGCCTGCATAGATCACGATCAAACGCCTGCATAGATCACGATTATACGTGTATAGATCACGATTATACGTGTATAGATCACGATTATACGTGTATAGATCACGATTATACGTGTATAGATCACGATTATACGTGTATAGATCACGATTATACGTGTATAGATCACGATTATACGTGTATAGATCACGATTATACGTGTATAGATCACGATTATACGTGTATAGATCACGATTATACTTGTATAGATCACACTTATACGTGTATAGATCACGATTATACGTGTATAGATCACGATTATACGTGTACAGATCACGATTATACGTGTACAGATCACGATTATACGTGTATAGATCACGATTATACGTGTATAGATCACGATTATACGTGTATAGATCACGATTATACGTGTATAGATCACGATTAGACGTGTATAGATCACGATTAGACGTGTATAGATCACGATTAGACGTATAGATCACGATTAGACGTGTATAGATCACGATTAGACGTGTATAGATCACGATTAGACGTGTATAGATCACGATTAGACGTGTATAGATCACGATTATACTCTATACATCATTCCCCAACGTGTATAGATCACGATTTCCTTAACGTGTATAGAAGATACGGACAGGTCAACAAATGACTCGCCTGCATATGGGATAAGTAGACTATCTCTCTTCCTAATGTTGGCTAGGCCTATTTTCTGTCATTTTGTTTGCTCTTATCAGCGGGACTCTGTCTTTAACCCTTTGAACCCGCAGTCCCGGTATTTCGGTTTCTTCAGCAATTCCTAATCCCCGCAGTCCCGGTCAGTTTACATCAAAGGATTTTCACACGTACCTGAATTCCCATAAACGGGCTATAAAGCTGCGCTACGGTTGGGTGGTCAGTTATAAGAAATGTGACGAGTAAATATTCAAACGGTTAGGAATACATTCGCGGACGCAAAATTCGATACCACACCGTAAATCTCTTCTGGTCTGAAAATGAAATAACAATGCGTTGCGGTTTGATCCATTTGAGTCACCTCTCCGACACGGTCCGTGACATTTGATTGCAACTTTCCTCGCTAGGGGACAAACCGTTACTAATGTCATAATGGAACCGCGGTTAATATGATACCGCCTAGGAACGTCGGGGAGAGGTTTTGGGTGAAACTTAAAGCTCGGGCTCAAAGGGTTAATTCTGTCAATCTTGGAAGATCCCAGTTTAGACCCACCTGTTTGCACATGCGGAGCGGCTTTCTGTCTAACACCTTTAGTGTATGGATTCCTGGAGAAATCTGAGTTCCCTGACTCTTTGATCTAGGAATCACAAGGAGCGCTCTGTTCTTTCATTTCTGCCATCCGCGGACGAACGAGCATGCCACTGTTACGTCTAGTTTCTCGTTTGGAGTTGTTTGATCTCGAACACGTGCAAAGACCACCGCTATGCCCGTCAAGCTCTATCTCTATTAAAAGGGCAGGTCTCCATTTCTTTTCACCATTGTCTCTAGAAGGAATTTATGCTGCTAACTTGTACTTCGGTTGAGAGCCGTTTTGTAACTAGTGTCAAGCGGAGATTCATTCCTTGCTGGTAAGATCACCTAATTTTTGGTTAAAGTTATTTTTGGGAGTAGTTAGCTTAATAATATATAAAGATATATTAGTCTAATCCCAGGTTACTCTCAGTACATCTTGAATATTTAATTCATAAAGCAAAGTAATATTTGTGGGATCTGGGAGTTATAATTTTGTTAAGCGTGTTGCCAATTTTAAATCTGCCAAAGAAGAGCGGCCAAGACAGAATACCTATATAAGACAGAGTTATATTTTAACAGACAGAAGAGAGAGAGAGGCGTGTATATCATCTGTATACCATTTTGGTTTTTTCCCATTTGGAATATGTGTAATTAATTCTGTATAAAGTGTTTCTGCTGTTCATTTAGGGCTAGTGCGATTATCAGCGTACGTCAATTTTAGAACGCTTCCAGTGTAGTCCATATCAGATAGATTACACTAGTCAACAACCAAAATGTACCAGAAATGAAAATAGCTGATATTAACTAATTTTGGTGTGCTGAAAACGAAAATGACATTAAAAAATGTTGATTGGCTTTAGTTTTCAAGATATATGCTACTAGTTTATTTAATTACGGTCAATTTATATATATGACGCAACTGTTCTGGGCGATTGCATAATTTTTTTCTAATGACCAATAAAAATGTAACTAGAAGTTGATGATGCAATCCTACCTATGATTACATCACCTTTGTGTATAAATATCTTATCTCTGATAAAATGTTGCCATTAGTTAGTGCATTTGTCCTTATCAAAAGTATCGTAGTTAGAAATGCCTAGGACATGTGTGAACAGAGCTAATAATTTCTGTTATATATGTGGTGAGGTGACATTTCTATCACAAATACGAAATATAACTAAAGTGATTAAGAAGGCGTACAGTTTGTATTTTGGCTGCAGAATAAGAGATCAAGATAAGAGCTGGGCGCCACACATATGCTGCAATACATGTGCAGTACATCTTAAACTGTGGTTGACTGGCAAAAGGCAAGCTATGCCTTTTGATCATCTCAACAACTGTTACTTTTGCATGGTCCCTCCAATTGGGAAAGGCATATCAAAGAAGAAAAAATGGACTCTGGAATATCCATAATCCCCTCTGCAATACGTCCAGTACCACATGGCGATGACCTACCAGTTCCCAAAGTCCCAGAATTATTTTCAGCTGCTTCCACTGATGAAGAAGAGGACATTGGTGGTCCTGAACTATCAACCTCAAGCGACCCAGATTTTGAGCAAACTACATCCACTAAACCACACTTAATAACCCAAGGTGAACTGAATGATCTTGTAAGAGATCTGAATTTACCGAAGAACAAGGCGGAGCTTTTGGGTTCCAGATTGCAACAGTGGAATCTCCCGGCAGAAGATGTTACAATTTCTGTGTATAGGAACCGCCAGAAGCCGCTTATTACATTCTTTTTCAAAGAGGGTGACCTTTCTGCGTGCCACAACATTTCTGGTTTAATGGCAGCCCTCTAAATCAATTACATACCGGAAGAGTGGAGGCTTTTCATTGATTCATCCAAGACGAGTCTTAAAGCTGTTTTGTTGAATAATGGTAATGTGTTACCGTCAATTCCAGTTGGTCACGCAGTTCATATGAAAGAAACTTATGAAAACATTAAGCAGCTTTTGAAGTGTATAAACTACGATCATCATCATTGGTCACTTTGCGGTGACTTAAAAGTGGTCGCTCTTTTGCCTGGACTACAGGGTGGATACACCAAGTAATGTTGCTTTCTCTGTGAGTGGGATAGCCGTGCACGAAGTGACCATTACATCAGAAGACATTGGCCAATCAGGCAGTCATTGAAGCCTGGCAGTAAGAACGTTGAGAACCCAGCACTTGTCGACACCAGCAAGATTTTGTTGTCACCCTTGCACATTAAGCTGGGTCTCATGAAAAACGTTGTCAAGGCAATGGAGAAAACAGATGAGGATTTCAAATACCTCATCAGAAAATTTCCAAGACTGAGTGAAGCTAAAGTAAGAGAGAGAGTATTTGTTGGTCCGCAAATTCAAAAACTTCTTCATGATGACGAGTTTCTTTGCGTGTTGCATGGCAAGGAAAAAGCAGCATGGCTAGCATTTAAGTCAGTGGTGGACAATTTTCTTGGAAACAACAGATCTGATAATTACAATGAAAAAATTGTAGAAAATCTCCTTCTGAAGTATAAGAGTCTTGGCTGCAACATGTCTTTGAAAATTCATTTTCTGGATTCACATCTGGATTTCTTTAAGTCAAACTGTGGAGCGGTCAGTGATGAGCATGGTGAACGATTTCACCAGGACATTGCTGCTATGGAGACAAGGTATCAAGGCAATTGTAGCCCTTCAATGCTTGCTGATTACTGTTGGACTGTGACAAGAGACACCTCATCGATTGACTACAAGACGCAAGCAAAGAGAGTTCGAACAGCCACTGAAAAATGATGGAATGGGTTCAAATGTGCCTTTTTAAAACATGATATGTGAACTTTAAATAATGTTTTTTTTTCTATCATTTTATGTTGAAATATCAATTAATTGAGTATATAACCACAATTTTTATAATCCTAAAGTAGAAATACTAGCTGTTCACCCCAGAGAATTAAACAAGCATACATTATTTGTATTACTGTAATGTAAATTCATCATTTTTTTTTTAAAAAACCCAGAGCCAATTGGTGAATTTCATTATGATATTTGAAATCAGCATGTCAAAATCAATAAGAAAATCAAGTATATTTAATTTCTGGTACAAATAACTTTTGAAAGTTTGTTGACTAGTGTTATCTCAGGGCCACTTTTGTTTACCAATTTGTGTTTGACTGACTAACGGTATGATTGCCTAAAATATTGGTGTGCGTGTGTGTGAACAGCGCAAAGGCAGGTTAAGCTCGCAAATGCAGCCGTCATGCATGGTTGAACTTGCCTAAGTCACAACAACAGACAGATAAACAATTTAATTTAATCCACTACTCTTAACAACACTGTGACACTCACATACATATAACACTCTATGAGAATATCTTAAAGAAGTCACTCGTAACTTTTCAAATAACAATATGTATTCATTACTGGCATGAATGAATATGTGTCCTGATTCAACTACAAGGGAACCAGGAATCACAATCAATTTAAATTACAAGTTATGTACAGAATTTATCAATATGAATATTGTAGTGACATATATTATTAAAAATATCCTATGTGTGTCAGTTGTGTAGTGGTAATATGAGGTAATACTGGTTTTGTTTTGTTCAAGCTCTGTTGGTATTTGTCATCATGACTTCAATAGTTTGTCTTTTGGGACTAGTATTGGAGATGTTCTCAGTTCCTGATATTAAGACAATTAAATTCCCCTCTTAATGTTAATTTTACAAAGTCAGTTCAAGATGAGGGGACATAATGTTGAGCTCAGCTGGCCAAGTTAGCTTATCTGGCGTGATGGCGGCAGGAAAGGACTCCTCTGCTCGAATTCTCCTCTGGGCTCTGGAGACACCTCACTGATAGCTAAAAGGACCAAGGAGTATGCTGTCCGACACTGGATTCAGCAAAGCTCTGACCAGGTGCTGCTCAGTACCATCAAGACCACTGTCCCTGAAATCAAGAAGGATGTACCTTCTACTTCATAACTAACTTATACTCTCTTTTACACTGATCACAATACAGCACAAACATTGTGTTCAGAGCGTTAGGCCAACTGTCAGCTTCATTCTGAAGTACTTTATACCAGCATTAACCTCCTTAATGGTTACTACGCCTCTGCAATTCCAGCATTATTTCTTTCTAGTCAATCATCTAGGTGTCAGTGTACTATTTGGCCATTCCATGCCGTTTTACTTCCCTCCGACACCCTCTTTTCAGGCTGGAGCATTATAGGCTTTATCTCTTGTTTGCCACTGAACTACACATATATATACAGGCATAAATTAACAATTTACATTCAATTTTCATTAAAAGATACTGAATGGTTCAAGCTTACCACAATTTCATGGAAATAAACACAGATACGTTGATTAGCAATGAATTCTGGCACAATTACTGGCACAAATTTCCATCTGCTTATGTTCCAGGCTTTTATTTTAGCAAAATTGTGAGCTGGCTTCAACGCACTGTTGCTTTATCAAGCTTATTTAAACAAGTGGTTTCGAACTAACGCTCCCAAGTGTGTATATCAGTGAGACTGGCCAATGAGCCACGTTTCGACAAGTGTTTGAAAAAATGTTACCTTTTCCCGTTTCCCCTAACAACGAAAGATAGTATTTATAGTCCGACCAATCGTGGTTAGGCTTTCATTTGTTGCGCTCCAATCAATTGGGAGTTTACATGGTAGGCTATTTATGTAACGTAAGGTTTTTTTCAAACACGTTATAAAAAAAATTTTATGAGCAGAAATGATTCCATGCTGTCAGGCATCCTCACTATTTTATTTTGGGTATAATTTATTAATTCCTGGACTATTTGCGTAACGTTTTACATATTATTTGTCAGCAAGCCCTAAGGAACCCAAATATACCAATTTGAAAGAGCTACGTGGCTGCGTTCAAAATATGTATTTTCTACCTCCTGTTTCGAAGATGTGCTGTCTGGGTACTGTTATGTTTTCAACCGTAAACCCATCTAATGTTGTCTTTCCTAATAAGAGTTTTTTATGATTTATAAACCTAACTCTGGGAAAGGGTAGTGTATTTTATCACTGTCCGTCTGAAAAAAAAAATTAGTGCATGTAGACTTACACGCGTGATGGCAGCATTTGTGTATCGCGCGACGCGTGTTGCATGCGTTCCTGATTTTCAGTCCTCCCCTCTCTCTTTATCCTTTTGACCATCTGTTCGTTCGTTTTGGTAACGCAGTGTAGAAAAAGACATGAATGGAATTTAAAATGTAGGTCAACTTGCATATTTCAAGGTTTTTCTTAGAAAGGCAGCACATTTTATTGTGTGTTTGGGAAACGCGTGTATGTTGCAGAAAGCCTTTAATATCGACGTGAAACGTTACAATTTGCTTACGCAGTAGAAAACAAGGGGATTTCGAGTACAGTCATTGTGACAGCACTGTTCTTTACCATTCTTCTTCCTTTATTTATTATATGTATTTATTAGGCTTTATATTTACTTGATAATTTATATATGTGGATTAGAATATTCCACGACACCTCCCCTCTTAAAACAGACATTATATGTCAGTCCTTTATTCTATATACACATAGAGAAATTCATTATTATTTCTGGGGTTTACGGTGATTCTCATCACACGGATGGCGGCTTAAAAAATCCGCTCCCAAATTGGTTTTTCCAGATATATACTCAATGCTAAAATTATATGGAGCCAGAAGCAAAGACCATCGGAGTAACCTAGAGTTCTCATGCTTAGCCTGTGCTAGAAACGATAAAGGTTTGTGATCTGTTTGCAACTTAAATGCCTTCCCATATAGATAAATATTGAATTTCTTTATCGCCCATATTACTGCAAGACATTCTTTTTCGCTAGTTGAGTAGTTGATTTCAGCTTTATTCAACTTTCTGCTAGCATATGCCACTGGGCTTAATTCCCCATCCAATGCATCTGATTTCTGTAGTAGAGTTGCACCTAACCCAATATTACTTGCATCCGTCCTTACAATGAATTCTTGACTTAAGTCAGGTAATTTCAAAATGGGTTTACTTGTGAGCTTTTCCTTCAATTCTTGGTAAGTCATTTCACATTGTGGTGTCCATGTAATGCGATCTGGATGTCCTTTACGTGTCAATTCCGTTAAAGGTGCACATATGGAATTAAAGTTTTTGATATACTTCTGGTAGAAACCACATAATGAGACAAAGGATCTCACGTCCTTCTTGGTTTGTGGTCTCGGGGCTTTCTGTAGTTTCTCTAAATTCTTTGGGTCAGGGGTCATGTTTCCCTGATAAACTGTGTGTCCCAAAAATTCCAATTCTTTACATCCAACGCAACATTTGGTTGGTCGGGCTGTTAAATTTGCCTCCCTAAGTCGATCAAACAGCATGTTCAGAGAGTCAATGTGTTCCTCAAATGTTTCTGTTGCTATAAGGATATCATCCATAAAATTTGTTATACAGGGATTATTCAGAGGATCCAATAATTTTCTCATCATTCTAGAGAAGACACTAGGCGCATTCTTCAATCCAAATGGCAATCTATTAAACTCATAGTGTCCTTCTGAGGTACTAAAAGCTAGGTATGGTCTAACCTCAGGTTTTACTGGAATCTGATAGTATCCTTTACTCAGATCCACTTTTGAGAAATATTTAGCTTTATTTAGTCTGGCAAACAGCTGATTTGTATCCGGCAATGGATCCACCTGTCCTTCTGTAATAGCGTTCAGTCTCCTGTAATCTATACAGAGTCTATGTTCTCCAGAGGGCTTCCTTAAAAGTACAACACCGGAACTATACGAAGACTCACTGTGCGAAATAATTCCTTCCTTCAACAGATAGTCTATCTCTTCCTTCAAAGCTTTCTCCTTAGCAAACGGAATCGAATATGGTTTCATACAGACAGGTGTGGGGTCTATCAGTTTCATATCATATTCCAATAGGTTTGTATGCCCTGGACGGTCTGTTAACACCTCTGCATGATTATTTAGAACCTGTTGCACTCTCTCTTTCTGAGTTTTCGTTAAATGTGTACTGATTTTCACCTGTGCTGCTGTCTCACAGGGGTGTAATGGATATTTCAAATGATGAAAGTGGTTCCTTTTTCATCTCCATGGCGATGGACAAGGTCAACAAGTGTGTCTCTTCCTGATGTTCTCTTTCCAAATATTTCTTCAGGAGATTCACATGATAGATTTTTTCTTTCCCCTTCTTATCTATCTTATAATTTGTTCTAGACACCTTCTCTAGAACTGTATATGGACCCTGCCATCCAATTTGTAACTTATTCTGACTCCCGGGCAAAAGAAGCAGTACTTTCTCTCCCACAGCCAAATTTCTGTCTTTCGCCTTCCTGTTATAATAGGCAGCATGTTTCTTCCTGGCTTGTTTCAAATTTTCATTGGCAAGTTTCCAGCCAGTTTTCAACCGAGTGGTCAGCTCATTCACATATTGGTATGAAGATGTAATGTTTTCCTCTGCCTTTTCATCAGTCCACGTTCTTAACAAAGCTACATATGGACCTTTAATTGTGTGGACCTATTTGTCCATGCACCGGTATGGTCTCTTCCACTCGAAGCTTTATAGTGATGATTTTTCCTCCCAGAATTATCATTCACAAAACGACCGCTACCAATTTTTTTCTTGGGGCTGTCTCCCCTCTTAAAATTCTTGATGAGAGATTTCCTCTCTACATCTTCTTCCTCCAGTTGGTTTAAGTCCGATTGAGGGATTGTCGGCTTATCCTGGGGTAAGACATCTTTTTGCACTCTCCGCATAGTGGCCATTGTAAAACAGTTAAGTGAAGCTTGTCCGTGAAAAGGGGGCTTCCCATTCCATTTGGTCCACTTTATCAAATTTATTTTTCCTTTTATTGTTAGGCCTGATTTTGCCCCATGGCGTGTCCAGGTCCTGATCCATGTTCCCACTTGTGGGTGTTCCCTCATGTGCTATGCTACACCTTTCTACAAAATTCTCAATGTCCCATCTTGCTTTGGGCCAATAATAATTGTGAGCCACCTTTTGAATGATGGTACCTATTTTCTCATGGTCCCCATCTGGTTTCACATGTAGACTCCTTATTAATTCTGTCCTATATCTTTTTGGAAGAACCAGCTGTCCGTGACCATTGGATCTAGCTCCAGTCTTCCTATACATCAACTTGTTTTTCATGTAAAAATCTCCCTTGCCTGGAGTTGTATGACAAGTTGACAATTTTCTGAAACAAGGCTTGAGTGTTTTATCCCCAGCCTGTGCCTTCCTCATCTCTTCTGGAGTGGTATCCAACATAATATCCTCCTCCTGTCTTGAGGTCGACCTGACCTGAAGGGTTGCCATATACACAGGTTTCCTTCTGCAACGGTCAGTGTCATGATTGTCCATCTGACAATTTTTACACCACCTTTTTCCTTGGTTGAAAGATTTTCTTTCATCAAATTTCCTTTCATCGAATTGTGGGAATTTATTTTTATTTTCATACCGTGGCCTATCAAATTGGTGCTTACCTTTATTTTGATCCTTAGGATCAAATTTATTAAAGTTCTGTGGTGCCCTAAAGTTGTCCACCTGTTTCTTTTTATTACCTGTTACCTCTGCTTGAGCTGCTTGATACCTTTCAGCAACATTTAGCAACTCACCAGCCTCTCTGCACCTTGTTCCATGAGAAACTTTCTCAGGTCTGGAGCCATGGACTCTCTTAGTTGCTCTATAAGGACCATTTCCTTAAGATCTTGGGTTTTCCCCAGAGAAGTCCATTTCTCCAAGTATGTCTCTATTCGTGCAGAGAACTGGTGATATGTTTCACCTGACAGTAGTTTAGCATTCCTAAATTTTTTCCTATAAAATTCTGCATTCTTTTCATACCTTAACAAAAGAGCCTGCTTTAGCATGTCATAATTTTCCTGATCACCTCTGCTCATTTTTGCAAAAACTTCATAAGCTGCCCCACGAAGTCCCTGAGATAACTTTAAGCTCCACCTTTCTCTCTCTAACCCATACGTGGTAGCTAATAGTTCATACCTATTTAGGTAGCTCTCTATATCATCGTCTTTCTCAACAAAATGATCTAAATGAAAATTCATAGCTGAGGTTGAGGCTCCTTGAGTAACCGTAGCATCAGAGGCAAAGGGACTGGCACCATTTTCAGGAGCATGGCCTTGAAACTCAAACTCCCTTAGTCGTAACTCATGTTCCCTTTGTAATCTTTTATCTTCTGCTTCCCTTTCTGCAGCTAATCTCCTCTCTTCCCTTTCTGCAGCTAATTTCTTCTCTTCCCTTTCTGCAGCTAATTTCTTCTCTTCCCTTTCTGCAGCTAATTTCTTCTCTTCCCTTTCTGCAGCCAATCGTTTGTCTTCTCTTTCTGCCTCCAATTTCTTAGCCTCAGCCTCAATCTGCAACCTCTTAGTCTCAGCCTCAGCTTCAAACTGTAACTTCTTAATTTTCTTGTCAGCCTCTAACTTTCTTTCGGCTTCAAACCTTCTTTCTTCACGTTCAATAAATTTGTCACATTCCGTCGTGACATAGGCAACCATAACTTGCCCATCTAATCCTAACTCTTTTGCAGTCTGAACCGCAGCAGATCGAAATTTGGCCAGGTCCGCCATTGTCTATTATGTAAATTTATACAATGTCTAACCAACAATTCAATCTCTAATGGACAACACAGGCACCGTGAGCTCAACCTTATTTAATTCCACCCAAGGATACCTTTTAATTCTTATATTCCCTGAAGTGAATTACCCCCAATATTTTTAATAGGGAAAGATTCAAAATCCCAAGAGCGAGACCCCAATATATGTGGTGAAGTGGGATGTTATAAATATTTATAGGGGACTTAGTGTACTGACTGAGATCAGCTGTGAAGGTATATATATCTAATAAGAGTAGTGTATTATATATAACCTTACTTGCTACCACATATCTATATATCTCAGTCAGAATTATTCTGGAATAGTGTGATGACTACGTTATGTGTCTAGGGTATGTGTATGATGAAGTGTAAGTCACAACAACAGACAGATAAACAATTTAATTTAATCCACTACTCTTAACAACACTGTGACACTCACATACATATAACACTCTATGAGAATATCTTAAAGAAGTCACTCGTAACTTTTCAAATAACAATATGTATTCATTACTGGCATGAATGAATATGTGTCCTGATTCAACTACAAGGGAACCAGGAATCACAATCAATTTAAATTACAAGTTATGTACAGAATTTATCAATATGAATATTGTAGTGACATATATTATTAAAAATATCCTATGTGTGTCAGTTGTGTAGTGGTAATATGAGGTAATACTGGTTTTGTTTTGTTCAAGCTCTGTTGGTATTTGTCATCATGACTTCAATAGTTTGTCTTTTGGGACTAGTATTGGAGATGTTCTCAGTTCCTGATATTAAGACAATTAAATTCCCCTCTTAATGTTAATTTTACAAAGTCAGTTCAAGATGAGGGGACATAATGTTGAGCTCAGCTGGCCAAGTTAGCTTATCTGGCGTGATGGCGGCAGGAAAGGACTCCTCTGCTCGAATTCTCCTCTGGGCTCTGGAGACACCTCACTGATAGCTAAAAGGACCAAGGAGTATGCTGTCCGACACTGGATTCAGCAAAGCTCTGACCAGGTGCTGCTCAGTACCATCAAGACCACTGTCCCTGAAATCAAGAAGGATGTACCTTCTACTTCATAACTAACTTATACTCTCTTTTACACTGATCACAATACAGCACAAACATTGAGTTCAGAGCGTTAGGCCAACTGTCAGCTTCATTCTGAAGTACTTTGCATTAACCTCCTTAATGGTTACTACGCCTCTGCAATTCCAGCATTATTTCTTTCTAGTCAATCATCTAGGTGTCAGTGTACTATTTGGCCATTCCATGCCGTTTTACTTCCCTCCGACACCCTCTGTTCAGGCTGGAGCATTATAGGCTTTATCTCTTGTTTGCCACTGAACTACACATATATATTTACAGGCATAAATTAACAATTTACATTCAATTTTCATTAAAAGATACTGAATGGTTCAAGCTTACCACAATTTCATGGAAATAAACACAGATACGTTGATTAGCAATGAATTCTGGCACAATTACTGGCACAAATTTCCATCTGCTTATGTTCCAGGCTTTTATTTTAGCAAAATTGTGAGCTGGCTTCAACGCACTGTTGCTTTATCAAGCTTATTTAAACAAGTGGTTTCGAACTAACGCTCCCAAGTGTGTATATCAGTGAGACTGGCCAATGAGCCACGTTTCGACAAGTGTTTGAAAAAATGTTACCTTTTCCCGTTTCCCCTAACAACGAAAGATAGTATTTATAGTCCGACCAATCGTGGTTAGGCTTTCATTTGTTGCGCTCCAATCAATTGGGAGTTTACATGGTAGGCTATTTATGTAACGTAAGGTTTTTTCAAACACGTTATAAAAAAAAATTTTATGAGCAGAAATGATTCCATGCTGTCAGGCATCCTCACTATTTTATTTTGGGTATAATTTATTAATTCCTGGACTATTTGCGTAACGTTTTACATATTATTTGTCAGCAAGCCCTAAGGAACCCAAATATACCAATTTGAAAGAGCTACGTGGCTGCGTTCAAAATATGTATTTTCTACCTCCTGTTTCGAAGATGTGCTGTCTGGGTACTGTTATGTTTTCAACCGTAAACCCATCTAATGTTGTCTTTCCTAATAAGAGTATTTTATGATTTATAAACCTAACTCTGGGAAAGGGTAGTGTATTTTATCACTGTCCGTCTGAAAAAAAATTAGTGCATGTAGACTTACACGCGTGATGGCGGCATTTGTGTATCGCGCGACGCGTGTTGCATGCGTTCCTGATTTTCAGCCCTCCCCTCTCTCTTTATCCTTTTGACCATCTGTTCGTTCGTTTTGGTAACGCAGTGTAGAAAAAGACATGAATGGAATTTAAAATGTAGGTCAACTTGCATATTTCAAGGTTTTTCTTAGAAAGGCAGCACATTTTATTGTGTGTTTGGGAAACGCGTGTATGTTGCAGAAAGCCTTTAATATCGACGTGAAACGTTACAATTTGCTTACGCAGTAGAAAACAAGGGGATTTCGAGTACAGTCATTGTGACAGCACTGTTCTTTACCATTCTTCTTCCTTTATTTATTATATGTATTTATTAGGCTTTATATTTACTTGATAATTTATATATGTGGATTAGAATATTCCACGACACCTATGCGAATGTTTAGGCTAAACAGCGCAGGAGTGTTGTGGTTTTGTAACGACCAAGCAAAGGGGTAGTGGGGTGCGGTCGAGTGGAAAGATGTACATTGTTTGTAAACATTACATGTTCGGTGGGTAACGAGTTTTTTGTCTTGTTTGTAATTCTTTTCAGAAGAGTGGTCAACCAGCCTGGACCTGTGCTCTGTATCCCCATTGGGAGCACCTTGCCTTGGCAACGTCTCTACTGCAATTTCGTACCACCACATATTGGAGTAAAATTGTCTTCCGTGCAACAGGTAGCTGCCTTTGCCCTCAAAACCTCGGGCAATGTCATACTCCCAGCCGACAGCAGGATATAAACCTCCAGCTAGACAGGCTACCGCCTTCGCCATACCGGCTTGTGGGCAACACTGTCATACCCATTGACAGCCAGTAAACCAGGAGTATAGTGAAGTGTCGTTCAGATATCTTCACCTCGCCAATATTGATCACCTGGGAAGCCTAAGCCACCTTTAGCCACCTGATAGAGGCGCTTTCCCTGGGTGCCCTCAGCTACACTCATCGTAGTCTTCTTCAAGCAGTGGCCTCTAGCGCCCCTGCTAAATCGGATGTTTTTGTTTTTTTAATTAGTGCAAGGATAGTCGCACTCGCCTCGTTTCTTCACCGGTGCTTTGGATAGTGGGTGCGTGCTTGGATTCAATTCTCAACGGTGTCCTAGGAGAACTTATCTCCACATCATTTGGGATATTGAAATCCTTATGATGAATTGTGTTAAATTTTCCATTCATTACGGATTATTTACTTACCATGAGTGCGGTCACAGTATCCAACAAATTCCAAGTGCTCCAACAGCTGGAAGATGTAGAGAATACAGAATACTATTGGCAACAGGTCAAAACTGTATGGAATGAGACATGTGAAGAAATACTGGGGAAAAGGGAACGACAACAAAAAGCATGGATAACAACAGAAACCATCCATAAGAAAAAGACAGAAAAAACAAGAAAGCAGATTTAAACACAAGCAAAACCAGAAGTTCCAAAGCCAAGGCTCAAGAAGTGTACACAGAAGCAAACAAAGAAGTAAAAAGAAGTATCAGTTGGATGATCTGGATTTTGCTGATGACTTGGCTCTTCTGTCCCATAACCGTAATCAGATGCAATTGAAAACACTCAATGAGAGGTCACAGCAATTGGGTCTGAAAATACACAGGGAAAAGACAAAAATAATGAGAATAAATGCAGGTAATGATAACAGGGTTGAACTTGAAGAAACACCAATACAAGATGTAGAATCGTACACATATCTTGGCAGTAATATAGACAAAGTTGGAGGGACAGACAGCGATATCAAAATAAGAATACAAAAGGCAAGAGAAGCTTTCATTGCATTGGGAAATATATGGAGATCAAGAGAAATCAGATCCAACACGAAAATAAGAATCTTCAACTCAAATGTGAAGTCAGTCCTATTGTATGGCTCTGAGACATGGAGAACAACAAAGACAACAACCAAAAAGCTACAGACTTTCATAAATGGGTGCTTGCGTAGAATAGAGGGATTAAAATGGTATGACAAGGTTACCAACGTGGAACTGATGACAAGAACTAGACAAGTGCCAGTGGAACAAGAGATAAGAAGAAGACGATGGCGATGGATAGGACATACACTGAGGAAACCTATTGATAGCATTACAAGGCAGTCCTTGTTCTGGAACCCCCAGGACAAGAGAGGCAGAGGTAGACCAAGAAGCACATGGAGACGAAGCTGGAAACAGAGGTGAAAATGATGAGGAGAACGTGGAAAGAACTTGAGATGATGGCACGTGACAGGAGGACTTGGCATGTGTTTGTTGAAGGCCTATGCTCCTTTGGGAGTGGAGGGTTATGAATGAATGAATGAGTGTTTGGCATGACCGGAGCGGCCGTTTCCATCAAAGAAGACCGTGGGCCCACCGTTTGCTAGATAACTTAATTTAGTGTGAGAAAGTTCTGAGTGTTGGATGGAGTGAGGCGATCTGCTTATGTGTGATTTATCTAAGCGGTGTGGTAGGTTGTTTGTCCGTGCTCCACCTCCATGTGGTGGTCCTGGAAACAGTCTGCAGCAGTGCAGGCTGGCTGAGCGAGCATGGATCGAAATTTCTCACCGGTGCTACGGAGTTCGTGGACTGTGCTGAGATCCTCCTTGCGTCATATAAGGGAGGAGATCGGAGCACTTGTAGAGTTGTCCACGTGCAATGAAGATAGTCCTTAAAACCAAACTAAACCAGATTATATTTAAAATGAGCTTACCCAGCAAGCCAAATTGGTATGTTTATATTCAGAAAGCAATGGTTGAAACGTCAGCTGCGCTTCTTGTATAAATAAAAATTAGGTTGGCAGATCAAGTTAAGATCCGTACAGTTTTAAATTTTTTTTTTTTTTTAAATTTCCACTTATGCCCTCATATGTTGATAGCATTACAAGTTGTCCATATTTTGGAATGCCCAACCTAGAGATACAAGACGAGACCAAAAAACACGGAAAAGAGAAATGGGGACAGATATAAAACGGAATAAAGAAGAATTGGAAAGACTTTGAAATGATGGCATAGGACAGGAAGGCTTAGCGTGTTTTTGTTGAGGATCTAAGATCCACTTTGAGCTGGAAGATTGATTAATTCTACCTCGAATATCTCTGAAGGTGCGATTTCCGTTTTTGTGAGATGTGATGCCGTAGTAGTAGTGGTGGTAGTATTAGTAGTGGTGGTGGTGGTAGTAGTAGTAGTAGTAGTAGTAGTAGTAGTAGTAGTAGTAGTAGTAGTAGTAGTAGTAGTAGTAGTAGTAGTAGTAGTAGTAGTAGTAGTAGTAGTAGTAGTAGTAGTAGTAGTAGTAGTAGTAGTAGTAGTAGTAGTAATAGAAGTTTATCATTACTCATCCCACACGTATTTGAAAATATTAAATTTAATAAACACGCGTGGCCTCTTACAACAGTGATGTTAAATCGTTACATAACACTTCCGGTGCACCTCTGCAGACGTCTGGTCAGACAGTGTTGTCTTCTTTCATCGTACGCACAATACAAGCTTGTGCCAACATGATCAACAGCTTTCCAATGGGGTCAAACGTTTGACTGACACGTTTCCACACGTGGTCAGACGGATTCAAAGAGATCAGCGGGTGACCGGTCTGACGTCTAGGTATTGTTACGATAATACCACAGTTCAGCTGGCGGAACGTTACACGTCTGAAGTGGCAAACAAGATAAAGACAGCCCTATAGCAAATACTTTCATAGCAAATACTGCCATAGGGGAGTGGCGTGTTAGAGACTTCACCATGCTATGTCCAGCATAGAGCAAAATAGTGAAAATAACGAATGAAAAGGCATGATTTATGCCAAATAAAAGTGAGAAAAATGAAGAAAATGAAAGGATACTGCCGGAGGGCTGAGGGTGTGAGAGATCACACAAAAGAGCATGTTCAGACATTTTGTCACAGTTATAACAAAACTGAAGTAGGCCTATGGAGATTTGAAATTAAGAGCTTAATTGCTCAAGCAGTAACTAAAGAATGGATACTAGCATGGGACCAAAGCAAATAAGGAAGACACTCTGGCCATCACAGTGTTACTATTATAAATCTTGGCACACGTCTGACATAGTCAATCTCGTGACTTATGAGGATGTCACGGTATTTTCTCCCCTTGCTCTGCAATGATGGTCCAACAGTGGCCAAACTTCAGAATCTCTTCTGAGGGTCTTCAAAAGTATCTACGTTTAGCTCAAGATTACTATTGGCAGAGATGTGAATTGAAGAATGGTGCTTTAATTCTAGGGCGCCTCATGGAAATTTAAGAAAACAACTATTATGGCTGTTAGGATCCAGGTCATGTATACCTTTTTATCTTCCCTGACCTTCTAAGGGGTAAGAATTTTGCTCGTTTTGATGAGCCCATAACTGATTTAAATCAGGAAAATATTACTTTAATAGTTATGTTATAGGTATTTAAAATGACTGAGTGCGCACATGCAGTTCAATCAAAATGACTAAATCAACTATAAACTTGTATATATACATATAACAGATTTAATAAGTAATTAACAATGTAAAATAAATAATGGTAGGGTGAATTAAGAATCGTCTTTATAATTTCATCACTGTTGATTTTCTGGATAGGGTTTGTTTGCAAATTTTCTTAAAGCAAAGAGTCCACTTGGCAACTCTAAATGTGTACTAAGCTGCCAGTAAGATGCTTGTACTTTGCAGTTTATGAGCTGGTTCTTCTCGTCACTGGTTAAGTCTGGTGGTCGTAACACGTCCCTCGTAGTAGCGTGGGGTAATTGCGAAGCTGGTACAGCATCTTTTAAGACCTTTCTGATGTTGATGTCTAGCTTTGGGTGAAGACCACTTATATCACGCACATGTTCCACACACTAGTACCACCAATTGGTACCACCGACTAGTATCATAAAATAAGAGAGAAATACCCTCCTGAGAATTGAGTTTCCAGACACGAAGTTCCCCCTGTCGTGAACCGACTTTTTCTTCTGCCTATTATTTTATTCCTCTACAAATCTCTATCGCTAGAAATGAAACCAATTCTTTTCGGTTTTTTTTTTTTCATTCTTATAATGAGAAAACTTTTCCTCTTCAAGTCTTATAGTATAATAGCACTTACTAAACCCCGCGATTCTCTCGGCCAAGGGCAATGTAAAGTTTGTTTTCTTCTTTCCACTCTGTAAAGTTGCTTTCACACACACACTGGATGCTCTGTAAGGAAGGGTGGTGTGTTGTTGGGATCAGGCATGCTCCAGTCTACCCAGCTGTAAATGGGTAACTCACCCTAGTCCTGAGTTAGGGAAGGCAAAGGCTCCAGGGGAAGCAGGCCCTAAACTTGGTCACTTCAACCGACGCAGGATGGTGTATGTATGAAGTAGAAGTGTAGAGTGTGATTACCGCGAATGGTGTACTGTTCGTGTGCTGACCAATATAATCACTCATACACTTGTGTCTACAAGGCACCAATGCAGACTGCTGGAATCTTTGTTTACTCAATTTATTCAGACGTACACACTGGGACATACGAGTACATCATGGTATGTTGACATATCAATTTGTAGGTATACATAGTAGATCTGAAGTCATGACACATTCAGAAATAATGGGCAGTACATCAAAAGTTCAGTGTCATGATACATTATGGCCACATCCCCCTATCTGACTAAACGCGTCAGTGAAGGCGGATCGATAAATAACTAAAGTTACTTGACGTCCATAGTTTGTAGCATATATTATGAAACCACGAAGGGGGTTTCTAGCAAGATTGAGATCTCCCTGTCACTGTCCGATAATAGGATAAATAATCTGTTCTCTTGGCAGTGATCAAAACAGATGATGACCGAAATCCAACATGGCTGCCTCCCTGAGTTGTCGTTCACTCATTCATAGGAAGGAGAATATAAGCCAGAGTTAATTTATAATGGGTATATAAAGGATTTCATAAATGTTTCCATACAGCTCTACGGTGATCAGGTTAATTCACGTAGCCATAACCGCTGCAGGAAAATCTGTCATCTTCGTCGATACAAAACACGACACTAGCATAGCGAAGCCCAAAAAGTCAAGCTAGGCCTAACCGACGAGAGATCATCAAAATAGGAGCTGGGATTACCTGGAGTCCGAATCATCTATATACTGACATAAGGAGAGTCTCTAACACAAACTATCGTAGAGACACCATCTCCTTCAGTAGAAAAACCACTTCGTAAGACATCTTTTTCTGACGAAAGGACCAGCTCTAGAAAAACGTACCCCGCCATTTGTAAGCAGTACATCGGAACTCATCACGACTTGTCAAAACAACTCATACTTCCGCTAGACCGGAATACAAGAATCTAGTCCCTCCTACCAATCCAAAATATACAATATAGGACTGATTCTACTTGTACTAATAATATGTAATACATATGAATTCAGGCCATAAACACAATAAGCAAATTAATATATTTTCTGGCCCTAAAAAATAAGTACAAACGCAAGCGCAATATCCTTGCGCCGGATCAATATCCAGAACGATTACTCCTATAATCAAAAGTGTGAATCAAACATGGATTATCTCGCTTTTACCATAGACAGCATTTTCATACACAAATGAATGAATGTCTATATTTTTCCCATATTAAATAGCCATATCGATTTTTGTAATATGTGCGTCAAAATATGCACGCAACAGATTACCACACCCCTCGGGAAAAAAAAAAATGGTACTTTTTTTTTTTTTTTGAAATACATCTAGGAGCAACATACAATAGGCTCACAACGCACCAATAACAATGCGCAGATGATAAGCATAAGTTTTATGACCTTAGAGAAAGTACTTCTCTAAGTATAAATATTTCCAGAGAGGTGTCACCAACGCATACTACAATATTAGCAATGACACAATTTTCACATTAGTTTATACATAAATTTCATCTAAGATATCTTAACATCATGATCATCAAAGACAAAAAACATTGAAAGATCAGCGGTGAATAAATATGAATGAACCGCTAAGTAGTGTTACAATCAATATATGATATATTACATATGTGTACACATTTCAACATAGAAACAACTGTATCAAAGTTGTATAACAGTTATGAATCGTGTGGGCATCTAGACAAAATATCTGCCATCACATTTTCTGACCCACGGATAGCTCGCACCGAAAAATGAAATGGCTGTAGAGCAATCGCGTATCGCGTTGATCTCGCGCTCTTCAGATTTTTACTCTGAATAGCCGTAAGAGCTTTCTGGTCAGTTTCCACAATGAAATGCGCGCCCAGAAGAAATCTTTGCAGTTTAAGGATTGACCAAACCATAGCCAATAATTCACGGTCTAGGACCGAGTAATTCTTCTCTGCGGCATTTAATTTCCGAGAAATATACATCACAGGATGCAGAGTTCCAGAGTACTCTTGCATTAGTGCAGCTCCAATCCCGGTGGATGAAGCGTCACTACGAAGAATAAATGTCTTATCCTTAGAAGGCAATACTAGGATAGGTGAAGTAGAAAACATAGTTTTAACCTTATCCAAAGAGGATTGACATTCTTGAGTCCAATGGACTACATTAGGAGACCCTTTCTTTTGCAAGGAAGAAAGAGGTGACATAATGGAGGACAGATTCGGGATGAATCGTCCATAAAATTGTATTAGACCTAAGAGACTTCGTACTTGCTTTTTAGTCTTAGGAATAGAAATGTTAAGTATCTTACTTGTATTATGGTCTTCTGTTTTTAGGAACCCATGACCAACACGGTGTCCCAAGAAAGATATTTCGCTAAAACCAATACATGCTTTCGATGGTTTCGCTGTCAGGTTATGCTCGCGTAAGATAGACAATAGTTCATTTATACCATTATAGTGATCGTTCCAAGTATCACTGAAAAGACAGATGTCATCAAGATACGCAATGACATCTGAGCGATGAGATAGGATTCGACGCATCATGCGTACAAATGTAGCAGGGGCGTTCATAAGACCGAAAGGCATGAAATTCCATTGGAATAGACCCCTAGGCGTCGAAAAAGCAGTAAACGGTTTGGCGTGTTCGGATAGTGGAACTTGCCAATATCCCTTAGACAAATCGAGTTTAGTAAAGAAGTGAGAATTCGATAGTCTCGTAAGTAGCTCTTCTAGTAAAGGCATAGGTTCAGCATCGAATTTAGTCACTTGATTCAATTTGCGATAATCCACGCAAAGACGTATGTTATTGTCTTTTTTCCGTACTATAACCATCGGCGAAGAATATGCTGATGTGGATGGTTCAATAATTTTTAACTCTATCATCTCATCTAACTCTTTCTCTACCTGTGCTTGAAAATGTATCGGGATAGGATACGGTCTGACTCTTATAGGACTATGGTCAGTAAGAATAATGTCATGTTGAATGACATCAGTTTGACCAGGAATGTCAGTAAGGACATCCTGAAATTGTTCTAACATAGTAGAAACTTGTTTCTGCTCTCCTGGAGATAATTCTGGAGAAATTGCAACATCTTTCCATGATTCATTAGAGTGAAGAGGAATCAGTGGAAAAGGTAAATTTACATCCGAGAAACTCGTTTCCTCATCCTGTATTACTGACAGAGATGAGTACTGTCCATGTTGGACTGGAAAATCGTCCGTTGCCTGGAAAACAGGTTGTAAATAATCAGGACGTTCATGGAATTCCGTGAGCATGTTGATGTGGAAGGTTTTACGCTTCCCGTCAATATCGACGATATAGTCAACATCGGAAACTTTTGATATTATATCGTACGGACCTTTCCAAGAAATGAGAAGTCTATTTTCCCTACAAGGTAGCAAGACAAATGCTTTGTCACCTGGACAAAGTTGACGCAAACATCTCTTTTTATTGGCAAATTCCCTTGCCTTCTGTTTCGCAAATTCAGAAGAAGCAGTTGCCAATTTGCATGCTTCAATAATCTTGTGTCTAAGTGCGATGACATATTCATAAGAGGATTTTGTGTCATCGACAATATTATCAGCAGTTATAAGATCATGAAGTAAGGACATAGGACCTCGCGGTTTCGCGCCAAAGACAAGTTCAAAGGGAGAAAATCCTGTATGTTCGTTGGCGACCTCTCTATATGCAAAGAGAGCCGCGGGTAAAACCCTATCCCAATCCTGAGGATGATCTTCTGTTATCTTACCTAGTAGGTTTTTCAGAGTTCTATTCAAACGTTCCACCATCCCATTGGACATAGGATGATAAATACTACTCAGCGATCTCTCTATCTTCAGAGTCGACATTACTTGAGACATGGTATCCGATATGAGTTGGGTACCATGGTCGGATAATATTTCTGCTGGAAACCCCAGACGAGAAAATATTAACCAAAGAGCATCTGCGACATCAGCAGTAGTTATGCTCTTTAGAGGAACAGCCTCCGGCCAACGTGTGCACATATCAACACACGTCAAAATAAATTGGTGTCCTCTAGCAGACTTTATCTTAAATGGACCAATGATGTCTATCGCCATTTTTTGAAATGGCCGAATGGGAATGTCTGCAGCCTGAATAGGGGCATCATGGCGTGGACCTCTGGATTTAATCTCTTGACATACTTTACAAGATCGACAATAGATTCGTATGTCCTTATTCACAGCAGGCCAAAAGAAAGATTGAAGAACTCTAGCTTTAGTACGGGAAAAACCCATATGTCCAGCACACTGCGAATCATGAGCGTGCTGTAAGATTTTAACTCTCATATTTTTAGGCACAAGGATTTGAGAATGAATGGACTTAGCGGAGTCTTGTACCATACGTACAAGTACGCCATTCTTCATCGTAATCCAAGATTTACGATTTGTATCCTTATTCGGATCACCTTTTGTTGCCAGAGTAAAGAATTTCTTTAGAGTAGGATCATCTTCCTGCTGTTTGATAAAGGAATCGTGGGAAATCTCCAAGGGATCATCTTGGATCTGCGCATCATTATCTTCAGAATGTGAAGATTGTGGCATATTAAGAGCTTGAGCCCTAGTGATTACTGCATTAGCCGATTGCATATTAACATTTCCCAATTAGAAATTTGCTGTGGAGTGCATTCTTTCACTCCATGAATGCGACCGATGATAAGATCAGCGATCGGATTCGGCAAGAGACATGCTTGCACCTCTCCTGTAAAGAAAGGCGTAGCAATATTGATAATGGCAGTGGAGTACTTCTCCAATGTGCCACCAAATGTTACACATTTGACTATATTGCCTGTAGCTCGAGAAGGATTTACGAGTGATTGCCTCACTCCAATGGTAGTGCACCCCGAGTCGAAAAGAATTGATACCGGAGTACCATCTATTAGGCCCCTATTAAAGACAAGAGCACCCCTTCCATTATGCGCAATTGACGCATGAAGAGCGGGAAGTGGGTGACCGCAGCTTAAAGTAGACACTGTGGTTGGATCGAATAATGTTTTGCATTGCGAACACTCAGATGCTCTAGCAAAATCGAAAGCGGAATTTGCTACACTATTGGAGTCTTTTTTATCATTATTCTGATTATCGGTGTCGTGGAACTCCTGTTGTGCAGAGTTAGCCTGGTAATAAGATTTACCATGTCTTTTGTGTTGTGATCTACCTCGGTTATAATTGTCTCTATAATTATTATTGCCTCTGTTATAACCCCTATTTGGGTTTGAATCATAATATTCATGATCATAATCATCATGCTCATTATATTGAGTATCCCTGTAATATTGTTTCTTTTGTCTCCATGAAGCATTTGGGTAGTTCCTATAGCTACTCCCTTTCCGAGAATTTCTAACATTATGGGAACCCCTCGCGTGTCGAGGACTATCAGACCGATTCCAGTTCTTCAAAGAAGAACTCTGATTTGAGCGGTTATCTTGGTTTTGATACTTATCCCAATTAACCTTTTTATCAAATTTTTTTTAGCTCCTTGGAATTTGTGTGAGTAATTCTGATTATATTCTGTTGCCGAAGCAACTGGCATACTCTCTTTAATGTTAGAGTTACCAAGAATCATGTCAGGGTGTGCCGTGGCATACTGGTCACAATATTCTTCCATTTGCTTTATTGTACTAGGTTTACGCTCATGTAAGAACTCTAGGAATGATTTATTTACAGAAGACATGACCTTGTCTCTTAGCAATAAATCCGTAAGACCATCAAATGTTTTCTCTGTTTTGGATAATTCAATCCATCGTGAAAGTGTAATTCGTGCTTTTGAGATGAAATCTGAGAATTCTACACCTACCTCAGGTCTCATTGTTTTAAACAAAAGACGATAACCTTCTTCAGACAGCTGATATCTCTTTATCAAAGCTGCCCTAACAGCATCATAATTATCTTTGTCGGCCTCTTCAACAAAATATAACTTACTCAGAGACTCCCCTTTTAGATTTTCAGACAACTGATTCACATACTGTGATTTGTCAACATTATGAGATCGACAAGCCCGTTCAAATCTAGAAAGCCAAAATGTTATGTCATCACTGGTAGGGTTAAACGCTGGTACCTTGACCTTATATACAAAGGGTTTACCATTACCACCAGATGCCTGATTAACATTACTCATACATGTCAATTTTAATTTCTCTAATTCAAACTCATGTTCTCTTATTGCTTTTCTCTCTTCAGCTTCTCTATCTAATTTTTTTTGTTCTGCAGCAGCTTCTAATTTTTTCTGTTCTGCAGCAGCAGCAACTTCTAATTTTTTCTGTTCTGCAGCAGCAGCAACTTCTAGTTTTTTCTGTTCTGCAGCAGCTTCTAATTTTTTCTGTTCTGCAGCAGCAGCAACTTCTAATTTTTTCTGCTCTGCATTAGTACATAAAAAGAAAAAATGGATGAGAGAAGATACTTGGGATAAAATACAAGAAAGGAAAACAGCAAAACTTAAACTACTAGCGGCAAGTACACATAATGCAGTTGAATCTTGCAAACTAACTTATAACTTGTTAAATAAAGAAGTGAAGACAAAAACTCGAAGAGATAAAAGACATTTCATCAATGAACTGGCCGTAGAAGCTGAAAATGCTGCAAGAACTGGTAATAGTAGGTGCCATTATCAAATTACAAAACAACTATGTCACCAGCCTACTGCTATGGAAACACCTGTTAAAGGTAAATTAGGGAATTCAATACCAACAGAAAAAGAACAAATGAAGAGATGGGCTGAGCACTTCATGGAGGTGCTAAACAGACCACCACCAACAGTAACACCTGATTTTAATAATGAAACATCCACAACCACCTTGCCAATAACTTGCGATGAATTCACGCTGGACGAGATCAAACAAGCCGTTAAAAGATTAAAAAATTTTAAAGCTGCTGGAGTTGACGAAATTTCAGGGGAAATGATTAAAGCAGTTAATGACAACAACCTCTTGAGAATTTTAGATATTATAAATGAAGTATGGAGAGAAGAACAACCACCACAACAATGGAAAGACAGTATTATTGTAAAGTTACCGAAGAAAGGTGATCTATCAGACTGTAATAACTGGCGTGGTATATCTCTATTATCAGTACCTGGAAAATTATTATGTTGCATGATGTTAGAAAGACTTAAATTGCATGCTGACGAAAAGATCAGAGAAGAACAAGCGGGTTTCAGGCCGAAACGATCATGTATTGATCAAATATTCACACTAAGAACAATTATAGAAGAATCAGTGGAAAGGCAATCGCCACTTATTATCACCTTCGTCGATTTTCAAAAAGCCTTTGATAGTCTACACCGCCCATCATTGTGGAAGATACTTACAATCTATGGTTTTCCAACAAAATATGTGAATATAATCAAAGCGCTATATGACAATGCAAGATGTTGTGTTAGAACAAATAAAGGGAATACAGAATGGTTTACAGTAGAAACAGGGGTGAAACAAGGCTGTATTATGTCACCACTACTTTTTGGAATAGCTATTGATTGGGTTATGAGAAACTTTACCCACAATGAACAATTGGGTATAAAATGGACAAATGGAAAATTCCTGGGGGACCTGGATTTCACAGATGATGTAGCATTCTTAAGTTCAACACCAAGACAATCCCAAGAAGCAATAAATAATTTGTGTCATCTCTCGATTAAAATTGGTCTCCAAATAAATGCCTCTAAAACTAAAGCTATGAACTTTTCTAACGAGACCTTTGATATCATCTTGAACGGGGAAAAACTACAGAAAGTTGAAAGTTTCAATTATTTAGGCAGTAAAATGACTCAGGATGGTGACACAACAAGAGAAATCCATACTAGAATTGCTTTGGCAGCTAGCGCCTTCAATAGATTATCTAACATTTGGAAATTACGATCATTGAAATATATACCAAGCTTCGTCTGTTTAATTCAAATGTTTATCTCAGTGTTAACATACGGCTGTGAGAGTTGGAAAATAACAAAATCATTGGAGAACAAGCTGAATATATTCGAGAACAAATGTCTTAGAAAACTCATGAACATCAGTTGGAAAGAATTCAAGACTAATCGACAAATAAGAGAAGACTCTAGGCAGAAATATGTCTCCGACTATATAAGGAAAAGACTATGGTCATATATCGGTCATGTCCTACGAATGCAAAACAACAGAATACCACTACAGGCGCTCACTTGGGTTCCTGAGGGTAAGAGGAAAAAAGGAAGACCAAAAGAAACACTCAGAAGAAACTAATAATAAGAGAAGGAAGAACGTTGGGCCTAAATAATGTGCAAGAGCTAAGAGGAGTGGCGTCACAACGAACAACCTGGAGAGCACTGGTTTCTGCCTTATGCGCCGTGTTTGGCGCTTAAAGAATTTATTATTATTATTATTATCAGCTTCTAATTTCTTCTGTTCTGCCTCAAATCTCCTTTCCTCCACTTGCATCTGCAATTTCTTAAGTTCAGCAGCAGTATCAGCTTCTTTTTCTAATCTTTTTTCTTCAGCTAAGGCTTTCCTTTCTTCTGCAGCAGCTTTTTTTTCTTCTATTTGAAGTTTTCTCTCCTCAGCCGCAGCTTTTTTTTTCCTCAGCAGCAGCCTTTCTTTCTTCAACAGCAGCAGCAATTTTTTTCTCTTCTGCAGCTAATGCTTTGTCATATTGAGCAACAGCCCATTGTTCTAAGTCTTTTCCAGTCTTATCAAGAGATTTTCCTTGTGCAATGAAATAATCTAATGTAGACATATTGTCTTCTTAAATCAGAAACCTGAAAAAGTAAATAAATTACCCTCTTTCACGTTAATGAGAGACAAGTCTATACCATAGATTTAGTCTTAGTCCAAACTTGTATGGTTTATAATACCCAATGATAACTTGAGTACCTATGGACACAATAACTGTATCTCAAATACTGTGGGAGACAAGCCTTACAAAGGTCTTGTATATCTCAATGTAATCAAAGATCACTTGGGTACCTGTGGAAAAAAATATTTCCCTTTACCAATCACTTTGGGAGACAAGCCTTACAAAGGTCTTGTACATTTTGTTTTATAACAATAACAATCATAAAGTACTGATCTGTACTATACTATCAGTGTATACCACTATACGTCATATGTCAACTAAAGACATTACAAAGGACAAACAAGAAAAGACAATATGAACACATTTGCAGAGATCAAATTAAATTAAATAGGAGAAATGAAAAAAAATGATCACAGAAACCGTGATGATAACTGCAATAATAAAATGACAAGACAAATAACGCCACAGTGTATAAACATAAGGGTGTAAAAAACTGAAATGAAAGGAAAGATGAGACCTACAATTATACAAACAAATCAAACAAAACTAAGGAACACCAAAATTATTAACAAAAACAACGAAGAAAAGAACACCTCATCACAACTAACAGAAATAGCAGCAAATTGTTGCTAACAAATTTCCAATTAAGAAAATGTGTACCTATCGAATACTAGTACCAGACCAATGTAACTCGGCATACCTTGTACTAGTCACACAGAACATAAATTAATTTAATACATAACAAATAACATGTAAGCATAAATAGCATATAGCATACAATATAATTTATGTCATGAATGGAATGTGTTGCAGGTATGGTGTTGTAAAGCAGGCACAGTTTATTTTAATTCTAATAACTTGCCACTTTATTGAGTAATAGATTTAATTCTAAACTATTACACTGTCAATTTTTTCTCTTTTGAGCATATGAAGATCCCACGATGAACTATGCACTTTATGTTCAACAACACTGTGATTCTTCTGTACGTTGAGAAATGTCAACAATACTGCTCCAGATATTTTCTACACTTGATACCACTGTCCTGTGTAATACTGTCTGTACAGCGAAAAACTGTCAACAAGCGCTGACCTAGATACAGCATCCTATCGGTAATACAGGTCAAGCTGACATCGACTGTATAGCTGTCCTACTGGTGTTGATGTGTTCAAACAAATGTTCTTTCAGCTGTAAACTGTGATTCTCAACACAAAACTGCGTAAGCTGGACCCAGGAATCTGGCTCGCCACTGTAAAGTTTGTTTTCTTCTTTCCACTCTGTAAAGTTGCTTTCACACACACACTGGATGCTCTGTAAGGAAGGGTGGTGTGTTGTTGGGATCAGGCATGCTCCAGTCTACCCAGCTGTAAATGGGTAACTCACCCTAGTCCTGAGTTAGGGAAGGCAAAGGCTCCAGGGGAAGCAGGCCCTAAACTTGGTCACTTCAACCGACGCAGGATGGTGTATGTATGAAGTAGAAGTGTAGAGTGTGATTACCGCGAATGGTGTACTGTTCGTGTGCTGACCAATATAATCACTCATACACTTGTGTCTACAAGGCACCAATGCAGACTGCTGGAATCTTTGTTTACTCAATTTATTCAGACGTACACACTGGGACATACGAGTACATCATGGTATGTTGACATATCAATTTGTAGGTATACATAGCAGATCTGAAGTCATGACACATTCAGAAATAATGGGCAGTACATCAAAAGTTCAGTGTCATGATACATTATGGCCACATCCCCCTATCTGACTAAACGCGTCAGTGAAGGCGGATCGATAAATAACTAAAGTTACTTGACGTCCATAGTTTGTAGCATATATTATGAAACCACGAAGGGGGTTTCTAGCAAGATTGAGATCTCCCTGTCACTGTCCGATAATAGGGTAAATAATCTGTTCTCTTGGCAGTGATCAAAACAGATGATGACCGAAATCCAACATGGCTGCCTCCCTGAGTTGTCGTTCACTCATTCATAGGAAGGAGAATATAAGCCAGAGTTAATTTATAATGGGTATATAAAGGATTTCATAAATGTTTCCATACAGCTCTACGGTGATCAGGTTAATTCACGTAGCCATAACCGCTGCAGGAAAATCTGTCATCTTCGTCGATACAAAACACGACACTAGCATAGCGAAGCCCAAAAAGTCAAGCTAGGCCTAACCGACGAGAGATCATCAAAATAGGAGCTGGGATTACCTGGAGTCCGAATCATCTATATACTGACATAAGGAGAGTCTCTAACACAAACTATCGTAGAGACACCATCTCCTTCAGTAGAAAAACCACTTCGTAAGACATCTTTTTCTGACGAAAGGACCAGCTCTAGAAAAATGTACCCCGCCATTTGTAAGCAGTACATCGGAACTCATCACGACTTGTCAAAACAACTCATACTTCCGCTAGACCGGAATACAAGAATCTAGTCCCTCCTACCAATCCAAAATATACAATATAGGACTGATTCTACTTGTACTAATAATATGTAATACATATGAATTCAGGCCATAAACACAATAAGCAAATTAATATATTTTCTGGCCCTAAAAAATAAGTACAAACGCAAGCGCAATATCCTTGCGCCGGATCAATATCCAGAACGATTACTCCTATAATCAAAAGTGTGAATCAAACATGGATTATCTCGCTTTTACCATAGACAGCATTTTCATACACAAATGAATGAATGTCTATATTTTTCCCATATTAAATAGCCATATCGATTTTTGTAATATGTGCGTCAAAATATGCACGCAACAGGCAATAAATTATTCATAACACATAAGGAAGGGAAACCCGAGGCCTGTAAACAGTAAATAAATATTAGACAAACATAAAGGTATGTTTTCAGGCACTCGTAAGAAATAAAGAAGTAGAACACTAGACAAAAGAAAAACAACAGACGTGAGTGGCTTCCCCAGGACTCGAACCCAGGACCTTCCGTGCGACAACCCCATCTAGCTATGCAAGCGAACCACACACTATCCTCCCTGCCATCTATTCGCCTGGCCAACGAAAGTCATTCCACTTGGAAGGTGAAAAACAGTGCTACGTCCAGCCCGGAAGTAACTCTTTTGTGTCAAGTACTGGTGCACATACAATAAGGAAGCCTGCACAATTAGAACGCTCGGACCAGTTTAAATTGAAGAGATTTGAAATTCCTGCGACAAAAATGAACTACACAAACTCTCTCTCTCTCTGTGCGTGTGTGTGGGTGTGTGTGTGTGAGAGAGAGAGAGAGAGAGAGAGAGAGAGAGAGAGAGAGAGAGAGAGAGATGCCAATCAAGAGGTCAACCTAAAATGCGCCGGGGGAGGCCATAAGGAAATTGTGGAAGGGACGTAGTAATTCATTCTACTTTTAACCACCAAACAGAGCAGAGGGACTTATGGGCCCTGGAGTGTGGTATTACTAGTTGCTAAAATCCGAAGTGGGATCCTTGAGCGGGTATTTGTCTATATAGATATTTTAAATTTACTTCTATTTCTTATATGTTCCATTGTTCTGTGTCAAGACTACAAACTTGATAAGTGTGTTCACAATTTCTTCTTATCCCTTTCTCTCGTATTGGACATTAATGTGTTTTTCATCATGAAATGTCCTTTACATGTTTTTAATGCACTTCTATGCACATACCATGTTTGATGATTGAAGAACTTTTCTGTTATCAGTTATATGAATGATATTTCAGACAGTAACTAGGACTATAAGTATGTTTTCAATTATTTAGCTATTTCATGAATTTACAACTTGACTGACAAAATGTAAGTCAGCGGTTCTCAAACCCTTGAGACTATGACTACCCTCCAAATGATTTACTGCTCGAGTAGCAAGAATGTAAATCAGTGGTTCTCAGACCTTGGCAGCAATGACACCCCAACATGTTAAAGCAGCATAGAACACTATTACCCAGTGGTTATCAAACCAATGTTGACAGGGACCCAAAAATTAAAATACTGCTCTGTGGGCACTAGGTTAACCAGTGGTTCTCAACCATTTGATGACCCCAGCCCCAAAGCTCACAACTGTAAAACTCATTGCCCATATGGGAAAAACCACTGCTGTAAATAAGCAGACAGCCGGATAGAGGTTGAGAACTCCAGAAACGCTATAATGTCAATTAAGAGGGAGTATTTCATAGATAATAGATAACATACTGTTTCTGAATAGTAGTTAGCATTGTGTTAATTTAATTTCTGATGGACGCTTAGGAGATGATTGCTCTTGAAATCACTAATGGGACTTCAATTGTTTCCAGTCCACCCAGGTTATGGTTACAATGTACAAACCAGGTTACAGTTACAAGGTACTAGCTCAGGTTATGGGTCCAGTGTACAAACCAGATTACGAGTCTACGGTACCAAAAATTACCCCTATCAACCATACCCTATTAACCAGGTTACCATACCAAACCATATCCTGTCATCCAGTAACCAATTCCTTACCACACATCCCATAAGCAGAAGAGGTATTCAGCCGGGCAGACTTACCCATCCTTATCTGTGATGCGCACTGAGTCCAGGGAAGCAACCTCTGCCACCCTCTGATACCATATAACTGTAATACTGTATCTAAGTGCTGGGGCAGACCAAACCAAGAGGGTCCGAACACAAATCATCTCCGCAGCTTCCACAAGCCTTGGAAGAGATGAGTATAACTCCTATCAGCATTACAACAATAGAAGAGATCTCCTGGTCCATGTGATGACCATAGTAGTTGTTTTTTTTCTAAGCAGTAGAGCTACATTTTTTTCACACTTATATTTACATTCAGAAATGAAAGAATCCATACTCTTTTATTCAATTTAACTTAACCGAGTCTTGTTATTTTTTCTTGTTAACTTTAATTGGGCTGTATTTTGTTTTAAACATAAATCAACACCCTGGGGTCGAGCCATAATTAAACTAACTTCTAGTGGGTCGGGATATTTTAGTTAATGTGTCTGGGCATCTAATCTCCTCTCTCGGCCTTATGTTCTTTACATAGTTCTTTTGTAGGATTCCTGAGAGAGAATTTATCGTCCAGAAAATATCCTGTTTAGTTGCCAGAATTCTCTTTGCATTAGGGATTTCTAGTAGACTATTTCCCGAGGAGAAGCAGTTTCTTCGAACTTGTAGTCTATCAATAAGACATTATTATCTTTTATTCTTTCCTTCATACAATCTGTATTTCTGCTCAAAAGTACCCCACGACAATTCGGGGCTCGTCCGGGATTTACTTATTTCATATTTAGATACTTGTCTGAGAAATGAAAACTCTTATCTTTCCTAGACCTCTACTGCTGTAGGTACTTGTCACTTATTGGTGTCCAGGTCTAGGATTAGATTAAAAAGTGGACATATAAATTACCCTAGACTAAAATACATATAAATTTTTGCAAGAAAACCAGATTTTAAGTTGTGTTATGAGAACTCTTTTTAGTGGTACTGCTGGTAATTAGTTACCTATTGTTAACTAATTTTTAATTTGATGGTTATCTAAGTCTGGTTTGATATAATATATGATGTTGTAATACTTTTGTACAGTTAAGACTATAGAAAGTATTTTTGCCTTAATTATTGTTTGTGAGTTAGAGATCTCATACTCGCTAAACCAACCACTACGGCTAAAATGGAAGATTCTGCAGAGTTGGATGAGTGGAGAACTTTCTGGACAGAGTTAGCCATTGAGTGTGAACACTCCGGAGAAGAACTGCATACTTTTGTTTCACAAGAGATAGAAAAATGCTGGATGAGACAGGCGGAAAGGAAAGGAATGGAAAGACAGAAAACTCTCAAACAGGAGGAAGCTCTAAGATAAGCAAATAGACAAGAGCAGGAGAGAGTGGAACAGAAGAGGTACTGCAACAAAAATTAAGGATGGAAGCTTTGGCCGCGAAACTACTGCGCCTCAAAATGATGCTTCATTGATGCTTAGCCGTCGACCGTCAAAGCAGTCAGTAGCCATCACGCCAGGTTGCGTCTTGTGGGGCAACAACAAATCGATTCCACTTTGCTCGGTCGGTGGCCATCCTTCGTACAGTGCCCCAACTCTGGTTCATTCTTTGCATCTCAGCCTCCACAGTCCTCTGCCAAGTTGTTGTTGGTCGGCCTCTCTTTACTTTTTTGCTTCAGGGGTCCATGGCATAGCTGTTCTTGTGATGGCATCGGGGTCTCTTCTGAGGACATGGCCAACCCAGCTCCAGCGTTTGCCAGCTATGATAGTGTGCATGTCCTCTTGCTTGCTCCGAGTAAGCAGATCTTGGTTGGTGATGGTATTCGGCCAAAAGATTCGGTGAATTTTTCTTAGGCATGTTGTGTGAAAAGATGACAATTTCGACATTTCCTTCTCTGTAACTCTCCAGCATTCCGCACCATAGAGAAGCACAGAAAGCACACAGCTCTGATATAATCTTAATTTTGTCCTTGTGCTGTACTGAGAGGACTTCCATACGTTGTTTGGACTAAAAAAAGCTGTTCTTGCTTTGTTCATTCTGTTGTTGGTGTCTTTGCTTGCTGCGCCGTCTGGTGTTACTATGCATCCTAGGTATGTGAAGGTGTCTGTCTGTAACAGTTGCTGATTTCATACTGATATGGGCTCAGGGTTGTTCGCATTGAGCGTCATGACCTCTGACTTCTTTAGATTGATGTTCAAGCCCACCTGCTGGCTATACTTATTAAGTCTATCCGTTTTTTCCTGGATGTGTTGATGTGAATGTGCTAGTAGTGCAATGTCATCTGCATATTCCAGATCTTCCAATGTAGAAAATGTAGTCCATCTTATTCCTCTTGGACTGCCCTCTGTTGTCTGGCGCATCACCCAGTCTATGACTGTTAAAAATAGAGTGGTTGATAAGGGGCATCCCTGTCGTACTCCTGTCTTCACCTTAATGGTTAGGTTGCTCTGCCCAACGCTACACGTAAAGTTGGCATAGAGGCTTTTTATGATTGACACTATGCAGCTTGGAATTCCATAAGTCCTCAGTATTTTCCATAAACTTTCCCTATGTATATTGTCAAAAACCTTTTCAAAATCAACGAAATTAATGTACAGCTGTCTTTGCCATTCTGAGCACTGCTCTATAATGTTCCTGAGGGTAAATATATGATCTACACATCTTCTGTTCTTTCTAAATCCTGCTTGTTCTTTCCTCAGTTTGTGGTCTACTGCTTTTGAAATTCTCTGTATAATTATCGTGCCTAGTATTTTGCTGGAAACTGAGAGAAGAGTGATTCCTCTCCAATTATTGCAGTCTGCAAGATCTCCCTTCTTGGGCAATTTGACAATTATTCCTTTGTTCCACTCTGCTGGTGTTGTCCCTGTTTTCCAGACCTCTACAAATAGTGGTTCTAATAGTTCTGTTGCTAGCTCAGGGTCTGTCTTAAATAGCTCTGCATTTAAATTATCATGGCCCGGAGCTTTTCCATTCTTTAAATCTTTTATTGCTGTGATGATTTCTTCTTTTCGTGGAATGTCTGTATTAACATCTAGATCGTTTTCAGCCTCAGGAACATTCAGTTGTGTCTCTGGTGGTTCCTTGTTCAGAGTTTCTATGAAATGCTCTGTCCATCTTGTTTCCTGTCCCTCTGCTGTCGTGATGAGATTTCCTTGCTTATCACCTACTAATGTAATATTGTTTGCACCTCGTTTTCCGCTGATGAATTTAGTTATTTTGTATACTGTGCTTTGTTCATTTCTCAGTGCTCCACTTCTGCCTGTCGTGCAAGATCGTCTAGGAAATACTTTTTGTTGGCTCGGGTTCGGCGTTTAACTTCCTTGTCCAGCTGACTGTACTGTTCGCTATATACTGTAATTGCTTTAATCTGTGGGACTTCGCTTTCGTATCTCTCCCCTACCCTCTCATGGAAAATTCTTGCGTGATACACCAAGTGTGATTTTGTCAAGTCACGTCCGAAATAAGGTATTCTCTTTTCCATTTATTATCAATCATGTTTACACCCACGACTCCTCAGATCCACCACAGACAATCTCTTTCAAGATGGAGTCCAATCCATCGGCATCGTCTTCTTCTCATCTCTTGTTCCACTGGGACTTGTCTAGTTCTTGTCCTCAGTTCCACGTTGGAAACCTTGTCATACCATTTTAATCCTTCTATACTACGCATGCATCCATTATGACAATCTGTAGCTTTTTGGCTGTCTTTGTTGTTCTCCATGTCTCAGAGCCATATAATAGGACTGACTTCACATTTGAGTTGAAGATTCTTATTTTCGTGTTGGATCCGATTTCCCTTGATCTCCATATATTTCCCAATGCAATGAAAGCTCCTCTTGCCTTTTGTATTCTTATTTTGATATCACTGTCTGTCCCTCCAACTATGTTTATATTGCTGCCAAGATATGTGTACAATTCTACATCTTGTATTGGTGTTTCTTCAAGTTCAACCCTGTTATCATTACCTGCATTTATTCTCATTATTTTTGTCTTGTCCCTGTGTATTTTCAGACCCAATTGCTGTGACCTCTCATCGAGTGTTTTCAATTTGTCCTGCATCTGATTACGGTTATGGGACAGAAGAGCCAAGTCATCAGCAAAATCCAGATCATCCAACTGCTTAGTCAGGGTCCACTGGATTCCATTTCTGTTGTGTGTTGTCGATGATCTCATAACCCAGCCTATTGCTTGTAAGAAAAGAAATTGAGACAAGAGGCATCCATGTCGCACTCCTGGTCTTATCCCAAATGGTTCTGTAAGCTGTCCTTCGTGAAGAACTCTGCATGTCATGTCTTCATATGTTTTCTTTATTAACAAAATGATCTTCAGGGGAACTTCATAATGCCTCATCAGTTTCCAAAGTGATTCTCTGTCTTTACTGTCAAATGCCTTTTCGTAGTCCACAAATCCGATGTATAGTTGTGAATTCCATTCCAGACTTTGTTCAACTATTATTCTCAAAGTGGCTATCTGGTCTGTACATGATCTGTTTTGTCGAAAACCTGCTTGTTCATCTCTCAGTTTCTTGTCTATGGACTCTTTTAATCTCTCAAGGATAATCCTGTTTAATACTTTTCCTGGCACTGATAGTAATGTGACAGCGCCATATTGTCACTACAATAGTCTCCGTGGTTTGGTGCCTTGTTACCACATTGTCTTCACCCTTCATGTTCATGGCATATTTATCGCCCATATATCTTCGCAGCCCACGTGACTGTCAGCCCACGTGACGGCGCAAGCAAGCATTGCTGGGATGTGAAAAGTCTGACGAAGTAGAAGATTTATTACTAGTCCATAATAAAGCCTACAAATTAGTTGTGTATATTTGTGTTTTTGCTCTAGAAATAGTTGTGTATATTTGTGTTTTCGTGCCTTCTAAAGCAATAATCGCGAGTGTTATTTAAGTGGCCAAATTAATACGCGCAGCGCACTAAAGTCGAGTGATTAGCCTAGTGCCTATATAAAGAATGCGATGGCCAGCAGCGGCCTTTTTAAGTATCAGTCCAGACAAGAGAAAACGAAACGAGGCGCCCTGTGTGGGTAGCAGAAGAACAAAGACATGACACATTAGCAATCGAGCACTGGCTGGGTGTTTGGTGTTTGGTTTTGTTCGGTAGTATTAAATGTTGATCTGTATAAGGCTTTGTGTTGCTTGAATTGCTAAGTCTGCTGCTGAGAGGGTTGCAAGCAACCAATAATTGCAACCCCTGTCAAACGATCCTTAATAAATTTTCTTAGTGCATGGGTCTTGGGTGTGAGATAACATCATCATCATCTCGCCCACCCTATCACAAGTGGCGCCGTCGGCAGGATTGACAGACCGCACGCAGTGAAGCAACTCTACAGTAATCAGAGTAACAACAGCTGAAACAGTAGAACACCCAGTTCAGTGCAAGGCGAGGGACGGGATCATCCAGTTTGTCAATATTTCTAGTCAACTCTACTAGCGACAAGATGGCGGCACGCAACACACGTGCTGCTAGTAGATTGGATAACGAAGATGTGGCTGAGGTGGATGACCCTGTAGTGGGGCTGGATCGTCAACCAAAACGAGTACAGTACATCGCGGTACCTACTCACAAGAAAGTGCGGTGCTTTGGAGAGCGCACGGTCCTACGGCCGAGGAATATGTCAGAGAGGTGAGAGCTGCCTGGAGAGTAGGGATGATGAGTAAAGAGGACCAGGCAGATGTTATTCTTGACAGTGTACCCCAAGTGTTCGCAGGGAGCTGAGGATTCAGGCTAATGACGATGACCCAGAAGCAATGCTACATTCCATTCTTAGGGTGTATGGGGAGCGTCGAAGCATCCCAGAGCTAATGGCCACTTTTTACTCTACCCGGCAAGGTGCAAGGGAGTCTCTTTGGGAATTCTCCCATCGCATCCACGAGGTGTTCGAAAGTGTGGTAATGGCACAAAAACAGAATAATGTCACTCCTTTAGAGCCATCCTTTCTTCGGGACCAGTTTGCTTCTTGTCTGAGAGATGATCTACTTAGAAAGTTGGCAAAGGAAATGATCTTTAAAGAGCCTACAGCATCGTTTAAGTCGGTGAGGGACTATTCCCTACGGTTTTTAAAGACTGAACACGCTCCTGGGGCTGATGTTGCCAGTGTCGGAGTAGTAAATACCGTGACGGTGTCACCGTTGGGTTCGCCAGAGCATTATTTATGCTTCAGGCAAGGTTTAGATGAGCAGTGATTCGGTTTTAGTAAAGTAAAAGAGTGTGGAAAAATGGTTTAGGAAAAATGAATAGATTGGGATACAGACTGTTTGTCTTAGTTGAAGGGAGATAAAATGTTGCATAGAGATACTTTTGTAAAAAGGGAGGAAACTCTGTAAATCACGGTTGGTGAAAACAAGGCTGAATTAGACTTAAGCAGGTTTGGTGAGTCCACAGCTATGGTTAAGAAAATTAGCATAAGAAGATTTTTGTAGTAAGCCTTAAAGAAGAGAGTATAAGATTAAGGTAAATTATCAAAGGGAGACAACGGAGAATTAAGTCCCTTGTAGGTTTTAGTGAGCTGAGAAGAAAAAAAACGCACGGGAAAGACTGAGGGGAGTTTAAAATAACAGAAGACAGTTCACTGAAGTTCGCCTACGTGGTAAATAAGCGTGAGCATGTTTTTCAGTGAGTGGAAATAAGGCAGACCAATCGTTTTAACAGGAAAACAAGGAGGAGATCAGCTGAGAATGATTAGGAGAGAACAAGTTACGGCGCGCTGTTGAGCGGTCGTGTTTTAGCAGTCCAGGTTTGAGGAACCGACGTGGCAAGATTGTGTTTCTGCCGGGTTCTCAAGTGTAAACTCTGTGGATGACAGAAGTTTTTCCTAAATAGGTTTATAGATCTAGATTGAATAGCGGTAGCAATTCAGGAGATTAGAAAGAACTGTGATTAAAGTATAAGTCTAGCATTTAGGAGTGATAGTAGGGATTGTGATTATTGTGAGGATTCTGTGTGATCACAGTAAGTACGCTCTTCTCTCAATTTTTTTGTAGAAGAAATGTTTCAGAAATCCAGATGAAATACTACAAGGGTAATGAAGCATACAATTAAGCAAGCTCATGATGAGAAGAAATGCTGATGAAAGTACAAGATTAACTACAAAGTGGATAACTTTTTTTGACTAAGTAAGAGTCTAAGAGGAGACATAGAAGAACATTAATCTGATAGCCACATTGGGCTTTTGCACAAATGAATAATGAGGCATCGTCAATGATAAGTATGCACAAATGAATTACATGAAGAACATCTGATAGCCACATTGGGCCTTTGCACAAATGAATAATGAGGCATCGTCAATGATAAGTATGACGAGTAAGAAACTGAAGAGTAATGACATTTGCGCGATAACTCATGCGCTCTCTCTCAGGTGTAAGTATATGGAGGCTGTTATAGATGCATCTAATTATTGATTTGCTTGTATGAATTATGAACTGATTGTACTAAGATTAATTGAGATAAACCTGACAGAGTTAGTCAGGAGGGAATAAGCACACAATAAGAGGAAGAGGCGCTTGGAAGAGGCCTGAGAGGATATGAAGCACTGGAGGAATAATTTGCGTGGACTATACATGAAATTGTTTGTAAGAAGAGAATCATATGTATACACATGAGATAGCAGTATACCGGGGACAATATGAAATGATAGTAATGGAGAATTGTACCATATGCCTCCTATTGTAAATGGAATTTATGATATGTAAATAAATCAGTTTTTGATGGACACCATATAAGTCGGGCTTAGTCTGTAAAGGTTGTTGAGTGGAAGTGTAAACAAGGTGTTAGCTTTGAGAAAGAAAACCACTATACGAAGTTAGTCACTGAGTAACAACTATGAAGGGATAGAACAAGCCAAGGGTTGGAAATAAGACGGACCATATCTCATCCAGGAATTGTCATCTCTGGCGGTGATGGCCAGTGCATAAGATATTAACCTACTTGGAAGATATACCAGCAAAGAGAATAACATTTTGATGATGATATAGCTAGGCCTGCCATCAGTCACCTAGTTAAATAGATCGCCACCTAGTAACATTGAGAAGAGGTAGCGCTGTTGCAACGGTACCCGATATACAGGCATTAGGCGCAGAAGTTGAGCAGCTGGGAGCACAGGTGGCTCGATTACAGGCTAAAATTGATGCGATATCTCAGGAGCAGGGGAGGCGTACCAAGACAGTTCGCCGTCTTAGACGCAGAGGACTAAAGCCACGTACAGAATCGATGTCCACAGGCATTAAACTAGACCCCTCTGCGGCTGGGAGTCAGGTTACAGAAGGGGAGCAGAATGACTCAAAGATAAAGATGGTTGGTGGTCGACCAGAGTGAGAGGTACTTATAGCAGGAAAGAAAGTCAAAAGCGGCCAGGAATGTAGGGGTAGCAGGAGGCGACCCAGGGCACTGCAGAATTTTGCAGCAGTCCGGAAAGAGAGATGTGACAATGTGTCGTGTTCTATTCCACTACAGGTCGGAGAATTGGTGAGGCAAAGAATGCACTACGCTGGAAGGTCCAACATTCGTGACATGTGGTCAGAAGAGGAGTACATTGTTGTTCGTGCTCCCACAATGACAGGGGGCCCATATGTCATCCAACGAACAGATAGAGCGAGTCCGGGCATTAGAGTCACTGGCAACGAACTCAGACGTAGTGAAGACAAAGATGATTCGCCAGATTTGGTAGATACGACACTAGGCCTACCTGAAGCACCAGCTTTGCCAGAGGAGACAGACCCTAGGGAGGACGAAAATGATTTAACGCCCGAACCAGGCTGGTATGCCCTGCAGCCGATAGAAGGTCGTGCTCCGAGACGTTCTGAGAGGTTACAAATGAAGCGTCAGAGGTAGTGATGTTGTCGGGACGACAACAAAATCAGGCGGGGAATATGTGGCAGCGCCATATTGTCACTACCATAGTCTCCGTGGTTTGATGCCTTGTTACCACATTGTCTTCACCCTTCATGTTCATGGCATATTTATCGCCCATATATCTTCGCAGCCCACGTGACTGTCAGCCCACGTGACGGCGCGAGCAAGCATTGCTGGGATGTGAAAAGTCTGACGAAGTAGAAGATTTATTACTAGGCCATAATAAAGCCTACAAATTAGTTGTGTATATTTGTGTTTTTGCTCTAGAAATAGTTGTGTATATTTGTGTTTTCGTGCCTTCTAAAGCAATAATCGCGTGTTATTTAAGTGGCCAAATTAATACGCGCAGCGCACTAAAGTCGAGTGATTAGCCTAGTGCCTATATAAAGAATGCGATGGCCAGCAGCGGCCTTTTTAAGTATCAGTCCAGACAAGAGAAAACGAAACGAGGCGCCCTGTGTGGGTAGCAGAAGAACAAAGACATGACACATTAGCAATCGAGCACTGGCTGGGTGTTTGGTTTTGTTCGGTAGTATTAAATGTTGATCTGTATAAGGCTTTGTGTTGCTTGAATTGCTAAGTCTGCTGCTGAGAGGGTTGCAAGCAACCAATAATTGCAACCCCTGTCAAACGATCCTTAATAAATTTTCTTAGTGCATGGGTCTTTCGGTGTGAGCTACACCTAGCCCCTGTCACAGTAACATTATTCCTCTATAATGTGTGCACTCTTGTAAATTTCCCTTCTTATGCAACTTACCCAGATATCCTTCCTTCCATTCTGCTGGTATCTCTTCCTTTTCCCAGACTTTACCAAGTAATTTATATAACATCTCTGTAGCCATGTCGATATCTGCTTTGATGGCCTCTGCTGGAATGCCATCAGGTCCAGACGCTTTTCCATCTCTTAGAAGCTTTATGGCTTTCTTTATTTCTTCCTTCGTTGGTCTTTCACCGTTAATTTGTAGCTCTTCTTCTGCTGGCTGGATGTCCGGGGGGTTTTGTGGAGCTGGTCTATTGAGAAGGTTCTCAAAGTATTCTGTCCACCTCTTCATTTGCTCTTGTATATTGCTGAGCAGTTTTCCATTCTTGTCTTTTATGAGGCAACTTGTTTGCTTGTATTTCCCTGTTAGCTTCTTTGTGCTGCTATACAGTTCTCTCATATTTCCCTTTGCTGCAGCATCTTCTGCCTCTCTTGCCAACTCCTCAATATACTTCCTCTTGTCTCTTTTGATACTTCTTTTTACTTCTTTGTTTGCTTCTGTGTACACTTCTTCAGAGTTTTGACCTGCTGCCAATAGTCTTCTGTATTCTCTACATCTTCCAGCTGTTGGAGCACTTGGAATTTGTTGGATACTGTGACCGCAAATTTGTCTCTTGTTTCTTGATTTCTTAGATGTCCTACATTAAATTGTTGCCTATAATTTGCATTGTTGCATATTTCTTGAGTTTCATTTTTACTTTGGCTATCAGAAGGTGGTGATCTGATGCCACATCTGCTCCTCTATATCCCTTTACATCCTGCAATGATGATCTAAACGTCTTGTTTATGCATATATGATCAATCTGATTTTCTGTTCTATGGTCTGGTGATATCCATGTTGCCTTGTGTATTCTCTTATGTGGAAACATGCTTCCTCCTATAGCCAGTTGATTTGAAGCACAGAAGTTTGAGAATAGTTCCCCATTTTCATTCATTATTCCTAGCCCATGTTTTCCCATGACTTCTTTAAATCCGGTGTTGACTGTACCTATCTTTGCATTCATGTCACCCATCAAAATTTTGATGTCTTTTCTTTTCACTTTATCCATAATTTCCTGTAGTATAGTATAAAATGCTTCTTTCACAGACTCTTCTTTGTCATTAGTTGGTGCATAACATTGGATGACATTTACATGTATTTTCTTTTTAGCTGTTTTAAAAGTAGCTGTTATTATTCTGAATCCAACAGCTTCCCATTCAATGAGTGCTTTCTGTGCTTCTTTAGATAACATAAGAGCTACCCCTTCACTGTGGTGTGAACTTTCGTCTTCATGTCCTGAGGACAGCACCAATTCACCTGTGATGAGTTTCTTCCTGTCTAGCCCCTTCCACTTTGTTTCACACAGTCCCAGAACCTCGATTTTATTTTCCCTCATTTCTGCTGTTACTTGTGCCACTTTCCCTTGTTCGTTTAATGTCCGAACATTCCAGGTGCCAAATCTGGAGGTTCTCCTAGAAGAAAGAAGGTTAGTCAGCAACACAGACTCCTTTCGGCTTTCTCTGTGTTGCATCATACGCCTCCCTGCAAGAGGACCTTCCCCTGTCTTGAATGGCTGTGTTTTATTTTCCTTAACTGACTTGTCCATATTTGTTGAAGTTTTTTGTGGTTGAAATTTTTTACAGGATGGGGTAACCAGCCCCATGCCCAACCCTCCTTAGTCGCTTTCTACGACATGCATGGCAGGGAACAGTGTTACTATTCTTTGCTCCCCTTTCAGGCCCCGGTAACACATGGGTGAATTTCACTCATTGTAGATACATAATTCATATATGTGGAGTTTAATTTTATATAACGTTCTTAAGCAATTTGCGAAGAGAAAAGGGGGTTAGTACATTTTAGAAAAAAATTATTATTAATTTTTCTTTTCATTATTTAAGATTGCATTTTGCATTTTGGCTCATAGCTAAATGTACGAAAGACTTTTTTTTCAATACTTCCTTTCACAAATGGTTAATCAAATCCAAGATTTTTCTTCTATGATGGTAAAAAGAAGTAATTCATAGTTATATATTTCACATTCATCTAGATTATTAGATCATCATTACAGACGTACATGGGCATACACTTTCATACGAATTGTATTTAACACTTATCATGTACGTCTCGTGTCAAATATCACTACATGAGAATTAAAAACAGAGTGATCAGTAGTGACGAATAAGATAAAAATAAAGTCAACTATTGATAGTAAAAGGTAAAGGATCCCGTTACACGACCATTTGAGGCATATTGGGAATATGGTGTTAGGCCCACATTTTCTTGACCATCGGAACACAAGGGGTGATGTGGTCAGCATCACGCCGGCCACCTTAATCTTCCCAGAGTTGCTCTGATACCCAATTCATGAGGCTGGATCGACCCCGGAGCCGTTTGCGGTCTAAAAAATCCCACATCAACTGGGGATCGAACCATGGACCACTGAGCTAGGAAGCCAGTGCACTAACCACTGCGCTACCACGGCTCTCTCCCGCGGCTATTGATGGTAGATGTGAAAATTATACAGTCACCTTTGTCTCTTCAGTCCTGCAGACGTCTGAGTCTATATATTACGTGTTTGGCTTCTAATCAGAAACAAGCTAGCAAACCGTATGTCCAGATAGCAGAGTTCACAATTTAGGACAACCAAACTTCCTATGTTACAATGAAGATCTCCACGCCCGCGTTCTGGATATGTTGGTGGCGCAGCATTTTATTCACCTGGTTATCAATGCTTGTGAAGATCAAATTATACAAATCACTTGTATTATCTATTCTCTTGTATGGGTGTGAGGGCTGGACACTCACTGCAGATACGGAGCGAAGGATCAGGCTTTCGAGCATAAATGTTATAGAAGAATTTTGCGCATTTGCTATAAAGAGCACAAAACAAATGTCTATGTTAGAGAGAAGATAAACACCTATGCAGGCCATCAAGAACCACTTTTGTCAATAGTGAAATGTCGAAAGCTTGCCTGGTTTGGGCATGTAACTCGTCATGACTCCCTTTCGAAAACGATCCTCCAGGGAACAGTCGAAGGTAAACGGAGAAGAGGAAGGCAAAGAAAATCCTGGGCTGATAACATCAAAGAATGGGCAGGACACGGTTTCTCCACACTTGTACGCATTGCTGAGAATAGAGAGCAGTGGAGGACCCTGTCTGCTGATGCTTCCACCATGGCACCCCTACGACCCATGACGGGTTATGGGTTGAGATGATGAGATGATCAATGCTCACAAGTTGATTCGCATATACATATATCAAGATCAACTCACTAAGCCACTTACCATCTGTGTCAAGTTAAAGCACGCACAAGTTGATTCTCCTATATATCAAGCTCAACTCACTCATAAGTGTATTTCCTGAATCAAGTGTACATACTCAAAATCTGATGGGTCTTTATACCAAGATCACTTAGACACAGTTTGATTCACCAAGATATCAAGTTCAAATCACTAAGTTCAGCTACTCACTATGTGCATTAAGTGAATTCATTTATTCTCAATCTGTATTGCACAACGTAAATTCACTCAGATAAGCTTCATTGCACGAAACCCACTTGTTACCAGAAGATCATTTCGTAAAGAGCTCCAGTCTAGTCAGGGCGTTATTACGATCAGACAGCAGACATTTTCCTGAGATAAATTTCAACTGTTTGTCGACGCTAGAGAGATTTCCAAGTGATGAAAGACAGTATATCTTTCACGTTCTCATCACTACACATGCAAAGGTTTTCATCAATAAGTCCTGGTCTTGGAGATAATCCACATGGCGTAACACACACCTACATTGAACAGTCAATGTTTACCTATGTATAAACATACAGTGGAGGAAAGTTCAGAGACAGTGTAGATTTGACATCAGTGGTGTAACACTTAATATATAATATCATCATTTTACTATTTACTTAGGTTCACTTTCATATGAAATCTGTGTTTGAATTGTCTTTCACCATCATCCTTTTCACTTTCTACTAACCCCAAATGTGTATATTTTTAGCAAAAAACAGTTTAGCCGCTTTGATCATTACCTAGTTTGTTAATGTATCACTTGCGCTCTATGTGTTTAGTATTTACATATAGGTAAAATCCTTCATTTAGAGGAGGTTGGGAGCTCATTCTTTATTGAGATCTGAGGGCAAAAGCTAAGGCCGTTGAAGAAATAGAAAACGCCCCATAATTTATTAGAAAACACAATCTACAGGAGAGTATTCATCTTCTCTTCTTCTTGTCCTTATCTCGATCATGTCTCTTTTTTTCTTAACGAGCCAATTTCTGGAGACGTTCTTGACAACATTTGATATACCATTCCCATAGTCAACTACTGTCGTAGGAATTGGGGGGGCTCATCCGGGATAACAACGTACATCCCCATCATACAGTAGCGGTGCAACCATTGGTGCCCCACCCAATATATCATATACGACATCTGCAATAATTAACGTTTATCCTCAATAGTTAACTTTTATCCACAATCATTAACTTTCTTCTGCAATGCTTAATTTTTATCAGCAGTAGTTATCAACTCTTTCGTGGATGACTTATATTACTATTATAATCTCTGCTGAAATATCGGTTAACTGTTATAACATTTAACTGGTGTTAATTATTTTTAATTATATATTTATTCTTTAAATAATGTAATACACATCTTAAAAAGTAAAGAGCGGACTAAATAAACGGTACTGTGTAAAATGAGATTTTTTATTTTTTAAATAGCAAGTTATCACCATCGGCACAACTGCATTACTGTAGCCCCGAGGAATTTTCTTGTTTGTTTATTGAGTGTCCATGACTCATTCCATATGACAAGATTGGCTATATGGAACACTGAAGAATCCACTTTCTACCTTCCACTGGCTAAGATTTGGCCAGTAGCCGCCGCCCCCCCCCCCCCCCCCCCCCCCCCCCCCCCATTATTTAGCTGTATCTTACAATAAGCAGTAGTCTCACTTTCTTTGTCTCCAGAGACCAAGGGTTAACTACATGGGGCTTTTTCTTTAATGGACAATTCAATATTTATTACTGCTGATACTGTCATTGAGGGATCCAATTATGCACCCACTGAGGTATATTGGGAATGTGGTGTTAGGCCCATATGTTCTTGACCATCGGCACACTCAGGGTCATGTAGTCAGCATCACGCCTTAACCTTCCCAGAGTTGTTCTGATACCCAATTCATGAGGCAGGGTAGACCCCAGAGCCGTTTGGGGTCTAAAAATACCACCTCAACTGGGCATCGAACCAAGGGCTGCCGAGCTGGGAAGCAAGAGCCCTAACCACTGTGCTACAGTGGCTCTACTATTGTAGTTGAGAGGAGGTAATTGATCAGGCTTCAATTAGTGAGATGGCCAAACTACTTAATTTTCTGTATTTAATCTTGTGAAATACACATTATCATTCATCATTGCCGCAACAAGGTTACATTTCTTTGTTAAATTAGCTCTTATTTGGTTCTGACGAGTTTTACTAACATGACTGTTTGGTTCATTTTAGAACCAGAACTGTATTTAATCTTGTGAAATATAACATTATCATTCATCACAGCTGCTACTGAGGTTACACTTCTTTGTTAAAAATAGCTATTATACTGGTTCTGACCAGTTTTACTAACATGCCTGCTTGTCTCATTTTAGAACAAGAACTGTAATCTTGTGAAATTTGTTTAAAAAATTTTTTTTCTGCATTAAAACAAAAGCTGTGCTAGTAAAAATAAATGGATGGGTATGAAAAAAATGTTTAAAAAGTGATTTGTCTTACGAGGACTAAAGACAAAGAAAATAGCTAACGTTGCGGCCACAGGCCTTTGTCAGGGAAAGGAAAGAAAGTGAGGGCTAGATAGGACACATAAGAATCTAACAAAATATAAAAATAAAAACTAGATACTTCCCTAAAGTCACCTAAGACCTAGCACGCCTGCTGAAGGGAGAGTGCGTCACAAGAAAAGGCAAAAAGTAACACACAAAAAAGCTGCGCAAGTAACAAAATTATGTTTCCTGTTATTCTTCATGGGCGTTTTGAGAGTTCAGAAAAAAAAATGTTCTTTTCAATTTGGATAGCTATTTCAATGTTCCAGTATTTCTTTCTGCTTTGAGGCAGTTTATCTTCATTTTTTTTTTTTTTTTTTTTGATTCAAGTGTTTTCATCATCAATGTCCTTTTAGTTCCACATGGAGCATGGAGCCATAACTACAGCTGGTCCTTCTTGCATGAAGTCTGCACCAAGCATTTACCTGCTCTTGCAGTGTTGGTTCCTGTTACAACTGACTTTACATGGTGAGGTTGCCAGCCTCATATACAACCTCATATTAGTTGCCTAGTACAAGATGCCTGAGGAAGCAATAGTCCTTCTTTATTTATCTCATCAAAGCCCTACCCTGGTACCGAGGTATTTTACACATAATTACATTTTTTCCCCCACCTATTTCTTTGCTTATTCTTTTAATTTGTTTACATCAATTTTCTTTAAAACTTAAAAAAAAAGTATGAAAAAACTTGTTAAATACATTCAGACTCAGGACAGGAAACCAAATGAAAATGAACCAATGGTTGTCAAAGCCACACTTTTAATTTCTTTCTAGATAGTTCTTTTGTATCATCTCTGTCTTTTTTCTGATCACTTTTACAAATTTACAATAAAATTTTAACTGTCTTGTCTTCATAACGCAACGTGGACCATTATAAATTGACCAAAAAAAAGACCACACAAAAAAGTATATACACTTGACACTGGTAATATAAACAGCTAACATCCACATGACATCGCTAGAGATGACATTCCAATGACATCGTGAGAAAACAAGCAATTATTTTTATACATATTATAATTATGTGCACAAAGCTGTTTCCACATATAATGTGAGATTTCATCTATTGCCTTATTCCTCTCCCAAATCATATATTTGTCCCCAACCCATCTCATTATTTCTGCAGATTTGTCACCCATGAAATGTCATATCATTGTAAGGTTTGCGCTCACGTTTTCTCATTTCTCTATAGAATTAGCCACAAATGTTACCTCATTTTTATCTAAATGTTGCCACTAATGACATCTAATTTCTTTGTAAAGTTTATTCTAGGGGTCGGAGCGGCTAAGAGGCAGAGAGCCTCTGATTCTAAAGGTATCAGGTTCGATCCCAGTACAGGGAATAAAATTGATGGAAATTTTTTTTCAGAAGCAGTGGTTCCTATTGATATCATACTCCCTCCCCCTGATCTCCTGGGTAGTGAGATCTCCTGGGTAGTGAGATTGGATGCCTAGCCTTAAATCTAATCCGAGTTAAAAAAATAGGAGCACATGTTGTGCACATTAAACATCCCTCGGCAGTTGGAAATCATAAAGAGTAGGCCATATTGCTGCTGCCCTGGCAAAATTTAAAAATGAGAAAACCTACCCAACACAAAAATATTTATAGAATGTGTGATTCCTATATACACAAATTTGGGATCCTCGCTGGTGCTATGGAGTTTGTGCACTGTGCTGAGACCCTCCTTGAGTGACCTAAAGGAGGAGATCGGAGCACTGATGGAGTTGTCCGTGTGCAATGAAAATGGTCCTTAAAATCAAACCAAACCAGAGTTTATTCTAAGTGCCACCTCTTGTCTGAGTAGAATTTTGTCCTTGATGCCATATAATTTCTCTATACAGATATGGTATGGTCCTGGTTCACTTCTAAAGAAAAACGCATGATGTCACCAACAGAATAATAATAATGGTATGTTTATAAATGCCCCAAGTAGTTCCCATCCCACCCCCATACCCCGGGGGGTGTCTCATGAGACAAAGAAAGAATAGGATAACTGCTCCATCTGACACATCGTACAAGGTGACGAACACGAGGTTGTACATGAGGCTGACAACCCCATCATGTAACACAAATTGTTACAGAAACCACCTCTACAAAAGCATATGAATGCGTTATGCAATCTTTCTGAAAAGGGGCCAGCTGCAGGGGCGGTTCCTTGCTCAATGTGGAGCGCAGTGGAAAATGATGATGATGTTGATAATGTTTATAAAAAAAAATATGCAGTCAATATAAAACAGATGTAACCAAAATAACAACACCACCAAGGAGGTTGGGAATTTACATGAGAATCTATACCAGAGCTGACAATAAGGGAGATAACAAGTTTAATATTACATCCTTCAATGTTGAAAATAAAACAGTTATGGAACTTTACACAGATTATATTCTTGGGTGCAGCAAGATGTCCTATTTTGGGAATTGTTTAGATTTCCAACACTGAAAGAACTTTCTAGAACGTGACAAAAATCAACTTAGGAAACTTTGAATAATTCCAACAATTCAAAAATACAGATCATATTCTAGCCTTAAATGGGAATCTTACTTTAGGAATTATGAATATTTTTAAACAAGGTATGAATGTAAGTCAAGTTCTAGGATGATAGACCCAAATAAATTATATTTTAGGAATTATGAATATTTCTAAACAAGGTATGAATATAAGTCAAGTTCTTGATGGGAGACAAAAAAAATTATGTTTCAGGGAACATGATTAATTCTCAAGAGTGCAGCTCACGTTGTAGGATGATAAAAGCATGACGAGTTTAACTATCATAAACTTCAAATGTAGGTCAATAATAATCTTAAAATAGACATGGCTAATTGATACAAGTCTTAAAACTGGCATGACCCCACAATGTTGGGATGTCTGCTGGCATTCGGTGAAACAAAATAAAAATGGCTAAAGAATAAAATAAAACTGTGATGTGTTTTTAAATTTCTCTGCTAAAACTTGTATTGTTTCATTGCTTTCATGTTAACTTTTATCTACACATCTCAAAGATCTGTGAAAGACAATTATCATCATTATTTCCCTTTTTTGCTCCCTAAGGAGCATAGATTTAACACACAAGCTGGTCCCCTTGCAGAAGCTTGCACAATGCCTTTGTGTAACAATTTGTTTTACATTATAAGGATGCCAGCCCCATTCACAACCTCATATTATTGGCTTCTTACAATAGTCTTTCTTTGCCTCTTCAAAGACACATTGGGAACTACATAGAGTAAATAAAATGTTTGCAATACATTAATCTGATGATTCAAACAGGAATATAGCATCACACATCAACATTATTTTTTATTTGCTAGTTATTAACATCCCAAACACCTTAGAATATGCATGTATATTTTACTTGCAATACAATGCGATCCCAGTTTACGTGAAGGTTATGTTCCAGAGGCATACATTATTTTCTCCAAATAATTTCAGCTAGTTACAATTAGGGTGATGCTTTCTGCAAAGTAGATTATCTTTTAACTAATACGTTTTCATAAAATGCACAGCAAAAGAAACACAAACTATAAGAAACAAAATAAAAACACAAAATTATGAATTTTACTCAATAGAACATATGTTCAGCTAATTTTAAAAAACAAACAAAAGCTGTATGTATGACAGAGTTATCTCAGTAGTGATCTTTTTCACCTTTATCTCAGCTTCTATTATTCTAATCCTTGTGAACTGAGATCTCATAAATCCTGATCACACTGTATTACAATTGTTAATCATTACAAATATGTTCCAAGCAAGATAAGATTCACTACAGGGCGAATGAAAAGTCACTTGCTATTTTTATATTGTTATTTCTTCAGTCCATCCATATAATTTTTATATTGTTATTTCTTCAGTCCATCCATATAATTTTTATATTGTTATTTCTTCAGTCATATCCATATAATTTTTATATTGTTATTTCTTCAGTCCCATCCATATAATTTTTATAGTTATTTTTTCAGTCCCATCCATAAAATTTTTATATTGTTATTTTTTCAGTCCCATCCATAAAATTTTTATATTGTTATTTTTTCAGTCCCATCCATAAAATTTTTATATTGTTATTTCTTCAGTCATATCCATATCATTTTTATATTGTTATTTCTTCAGTCCCATCCATCCATATCATTTCTTTTTTATGAAACATAGTTAACATCAAAATATATTGTTATTTTTTCAGTCCCATCCATAAAATTTTTATATTGTTATTTCTTCAGTCATATCCATATCATTTTTATATTGTTATTTCTTCAGTCCCATCCATATCATTTTTATGAAACAAACATCAAAATAAAGACAATGAACTACCGTTTTATTATATAAAATGGTATTGGGGCATTAACATTACTGCTCAGATTGAGATCCAGTCTGTTCAACACATCATTTCAAAGTGTGTGGCTATTTTTTGCTTTCGTTAACGTTATTTCGGTGGCCATTCTAGATTTTATTTCATTTTGTTTTTTTGTTTGTTTCTGGAAATAAAAAATAAAAATTATACAAATTAGTCAAATAATAGCTATTGCTACTTGTATACTGTAGGTTTTTTCTTGTCTTTTGTCCCAGTAAGATGTATTACTTTTTTTATTTTTCACTATCATCTACTACCGTCTTACTGCAGTCCTCTTTATATCCTACCCCCTATCTGACTGCACTGTCTATCTGTTTTCTTGCTTTTCACTTTTCTACTTAATTCTCGGACGTCCGAATGACAGAATGGTTAGATCGTTCGTCTCTCGCGGCAAAAATGCCGGGTTCGAATCACAGTATCGACAAGTTCCAGTCTACCCAGCTGTAAATTGGTATCTGACTCTTTGAGCTAGGGAAGGAAAAGGCAGCAGGGAAGGGTACTTCTCACCCCACCTCTCTCGATGCTGGACCTAGTATAGCGAAGTCTCCAACACTTCACGCCCCTACAGCAGTATATGCTATGGGACAACCTTTTTACTTGATTCTCCCTTTCAGTCCTTTCTGGTTTTGTTTGTCCTTGACGAGGGCCTTGTAGCCACAACATAGGTTTTTTTTCTTCTCTATTGCCCCAGTAAGACGTATTAACCTTTTTTTTTTCACTCTAATTGTTTAGTCATGTGTTTTAAGCATTTCCAATACATAAAAGTGAGACTATCAAAATCTAAAAATAAGAAGTGACTGTTCAATTACCCTGTACATCTGAAAAATTGCCAAAGATTTGTTGTGGTGATATAGTGAAATAACAATCAAACAAAACAAGAGATTTGTCAGAACCAAATAACTGTACAATTTTTACACAGTAATACAAAAAAGAAGGATTCCAATTACGTGTACGGTGATAAAAACCATATGTGATTCCAAAAAAAAATTCATATATCACACAAAAATGTGTACATATTATATCAATAATACAGAAACATAATGAAGATATTTTCAGATCATAAATTACTAACAATCTGTGTTCTATAAAATACAGAAACCACTATTGAAAAAAAAGTTTGCTTCTTATTAATATACCAAATACTTTATCACGAGATAACTTAAAAATGACAAATAGCCCATAGATAAGTGGGTTCCAAACTTTTGATGATGTGCCATAATTAAGGGAATTTTAATCCATGTTGATGTACCAAAAAGCTACATAATTTCATAAAGGATGCTTGTGTAAAATATAAAAATTGACACGATATGATAAGATCGCCAATGTGGAACTGATGACAAGTACCTGATATGTGCCAGTGGAACATGAGATGAGAAGAAGATGCTGGAGATTGACACACATTGAGTAAACCTATTGATAGCATTATCAGGCAGTCCTTGTTCTGGAATCCCCAGGGTAAGAGAGGTAAAGGAAAACCAAAGAACACGTGGAGAAGAGAACTGGAGACAGATATGAAGGGGAAGAAGAAGACATGGTAAGACCTTGAACTGATGGCACGGGACAGGAAGACTTGACATAAGTTTGTTGAAGGCCCACGTTCCTTGCGGAGTTAAAAGGTGACGAATGAAATCCACAATGATGTACCAAAGATACACAGATTCCTAATGTATACTGTTGCAATTATCTCACATAAGCTGGACCAAGTTACTACTTCACACTGTTAATCTGTAACATGGCAGAAATAAACTGCCTGCTTTTCCATTATCTTCCATGGGCACATATGGGGTGCCATGACAAACAAAAGGTTTGGGAACCTCTGTACTTGCAACTGCTGAAAAGCATGACTGAAAAATATAATTTCTGTTTCTCCGCTTTAACTCCTTCACTATACAGATTATCAACTGTAATCCTCAGCATGTTCCATCTATGGTGTATATACGAGGGCTATTCTAAAATCAACCTCCGATTGGCTGGTAAAAATAAACTGGTTGCCATAGCGACACGGCACATTGCCTGCAGCAATCAATATTGTGTCGCTACACACAAACCCACAGTCCCAATTGTTCAGTTGTTCACGAGTAGCGACCGAGTAAACATGAACCCTGTCATTACCACTCCCGCCAGCTGTGAGGTCCGTGGTGTGATTCATTTTCTGCAAGCAGAAGGACACAGCGCCGCCGAGATTCATCGTCGATTGTGTCGTGTGTAAGGTGATAATGTTATGAGTGAAAGTTCTGTGAGGGATTGGTGCAGGAAGTATTCAGGGATGGGCGCAAAGATGTGCATGACGAGGGGGGACAAGGACAACACTCAATTGTGACTGATGAACTCGTTTAAAAAGTCGACCAAGTCATGGGTGAAAAGCGTCGTTTCATGATTTCAGATCTTTCTGCTAAATTTCCTCAAATTTCGAGGACTAGTCTGTTTCGAATTGTCAGAGAGATTGGATTACCACAAGTTCTGTGCCAGTGGGTACCAAAACAACTGACTGATGTTCACAAAGCTCAAAGAATGGGCTCAGCTTTGACATTCCTTCTGTGCTACCGAGAAGAGGGGGACGAATTTCTCAACAGAATCGTAACTGGGGACGAGATATGGGTTCAGTTCGTGAATGCAGAGACGAAGGAACAGTCCAAACAGTGGATTCTCCAAACAAGCCCAGGAAATTCAAACAAACATTTTTGCACTGAAAAATGATTGCTACAGTGTTCTGGGACTGCAAGGGAATTTTGTTGACGGAATTCATGGCACCAGGAACCACAATAACGTCAGAAATTTATTGTGAAACGCTGAAGAAGCTTCGGAGGTCGATCCCCAACAAAAGACGTGGAATGCTCACCAAGGGCGTCGTTCTCCTGCATGACAACACATGGAGTGCACACTGCGACTCACACAAAGGCTTTACTCAAGCAGTTCAACTGGGAGATTTTCAACCACCTCCCTTACAGCCTGGACTTGGCACCAAGCAATTACCATCTCTTCGGCAAGATGAAGGTCTGGCTGGCTACCCAGCGCTTCGAAATCAACGAGGAGCTCATGGATGGAGTCAACTACAGGCTGGGTACCCTAGTGGCACCGTTCCTTGATGAGGGATTGCAAATGCTGGTGCCACGGGATGACAAGTGCCTGAATTTGGGTGGTGACTATGTGGAAAAGTAATGCAGTTATGTATGTAAGTTTTGAATGTAATAAGATTTTTTTCTCTATTTTTGATTATTTTTACCAGCCAATCGGAGGTTGATTTTCGAATAGCCCTCGTATGTGTTTCTACAGGCAAGCCAACCATTTTTTTTAAGTGTATGATGAATATAAGGGAGAAATAATATTCACAGTATTTCAATGACATATAAACAAAGAAATATTCACTTTATTTTAGTGATAGGTATAACAAAGAAATATTCACTGTATTTCAGTGACAGATATAACAAAGAAATATTCACAGTATTAATACTAACTGTTTTTCAGCAATAGATATAAAGAAGAAAAAAATTCACTGTATTGCAGCGATAGATATAACAAAGAAATATTCACTTTATGTCACTGAGGCTTATTCAGAAGAAATATTTATTTTCATGATGCTGAGGCATATCTTCTTTCTTTTCCTTTTACACTTTACGATGTATGAGGGCTGCAAATGCAGATGGCCCCCTTCTAGAAAGACAATATCAAAGTACTTCATATACTCTTGCAGTAGTGGTTTCTGTAGTTACCTATTTTACATGATGTGCTTGCCAGCCCTGTATACAACCTCACAACCTGAGGGAACAATGGACTTATTCTTCCACTGTCTCCTCACAGACCCACCGGGAAGCCACAGGGCTACTGAGGCATTCGGAAGAAATAGTTAATAGGATGTAGTTTACAAACATGGTGCAATTCAAGACAGAAGTGAAAGAAATGGTTTCATGAAATCACAAGACAAAATAACCATTGCATTAGTCTGTCAGACCTTCATCGAGATCTAAAAAAAAAAAAATAAAAGCCAAAAAAAACATCTTAAATGTATGCCAAACTAATAAATCAATTATACTGCAGACTTTGTAGCAAAAGAAGCAGCACCATCACTTTAGTATCTAACCTGTGACAGACAAAACACCTGGCCATCCTACTACACTGAATGTAATTTCACTAGTAACTATAGTCATCATCATCATCCTCAATTTCCTTTTCATTCCCTATGGAGCACGGAGTCATCCCGGCAGCTGGTTCTCTTGGAGGAAAAAAGCCTGCACCAAGCATTCGCATGTCCTTGCTGCGATGGTTGCTGCTGCCTTGACATTGCCAGCTTCATGTAGAACCTCATATTAGTTGCAAGACAATTAAGAATAATTGAAAAAAAAAGGTCACAGCTACACACTTTTATTTTTAAATGCACTAAACAGAAGAAAATAAATGTTCTTTGATCAAGATGACCATTCGGCACACTTTTGCGGTGATCTGGTCAGAATTATTCAAAGTGGGTGGCAGTTTATATATATATATATATATATATATATATATATATATATATATATATATATATATATATATATATATATATATATATATATATATATATATATATATATATACTCAGTTTTCTTATAAGTGATAAGTATATAATTCTAAAAAATGGTGAGTGTGAAAACAGAAACAATGAAGACACTGAAATAAACTTATACAAAAGAGTGTAGAAGTAATTCTTTAACAAAATAAAATGTTGAACATGGAAAACAAAATTAATTATTTATATAATATTTATTTATAAATTATTTTTAAAACTTGGTTTTGACCTGCATCCAAGTACTGTTTTATTGCAGGAGGAGAAAACGTCAAAAGCACCACCTGGAAAAAAAAGGAGCTGAGGGCTGTCACCTCAGGTGTGCATTCCCATAGTCAGGTATGACTCAGGTGGCTATAATTATATAACCTGTGCAATTTGAAGTTAGAATGACATCTTTTTGATGAACTGAATTAATCTGTATTCTTCAAATATAATGACTTGTGTTTTTCTCCTGTAACAAAATTCTATTTATAAATCTGTACCAACAATTGTCATTATTTTATTGGTAAGTGTGTAAAAAGAAAAACATAAAATACAAATAATTTATTATTTTATCACCACAATCAAAGACCAATTCAGTTATCCCCGTTCCAAACACTTTTCAAACATTTTTTCTGCCATTAAAATAAAAGTGCCAACAGTGTCAGTTAGAAATGATATAACATTTAACATCTTCACATTTTTATGCCATTTTGTTTATTACTGTAGTGTTCACAACTAAATTTTGTGATTTATGGACTAATTTTTAAAAAATATGATCTCATAAGTTTTGGAGTTTTCTTTCTGCAGAAGAAACTATCTAAATAAGTACTGATAGCATTAATGTCACAATAATATTAAACAATTATGATAAAAAGGTTATACAACTTTACCTAGAACAAAATACAGATAAAATATTTTTGTTCTTAAACAATCATAAATACGAAATGCCAACAGCAATCTTCTCATTACTATCTTCTTATCACTGGGACAGAGGTATAGTTTTACATCTGACAATTGTGCTTTAACACATTTCCTTCCCTTTATCATAGAACCTTTTTGGCTCCAGAAGTTACACAATTGTCTCATTATATAACATTTATTGTATATATATATAGTCAAAATTGTCCTTCTTACAACAATTAATTTTTGCTTCTTACAATTAATTTATAATTATTAAGTGAAGCACGCACACATGCTTGCACACACCCATAACTAACAAGTAATTTTAGGTGTTTAACTTTTTGACTCCGCAATTATTGTCCACTCTGTGCCATACTTTTAATTCGTGATAGACTAAAAACAACGCTCAGAGAGTTGTTTTGGCACGGGTGTCAAATCTGACCAACGTTCTGAGCGTTGTTCCAGAGTCAAAGAGTTAATAAATGAGAAAAACATGAAAACATCAGAGTAATGACTAGGATTTAAAGCTAATGATTCAGCATTTCTCTAGAATCTTAACCACATAGAGATCCTTCAATTTCCTACAGTAAGAACAAAAAACCTTTTTTTTAACCCACTATTTTAATACGACAAAACCTGCTAAAACAGTATATCAAAATCTGTGACTTTATGTTGTTACTTATGACATTATAACATGACAAATTGATACACTCGAGACTAATGGAAAAAAATCTTTTAACTGAAAAAAAACTACTGTAAAATAAAACTGGCCCTTTAAAACATTATCAGTTTAAAAAAAAAGATTTGAAAAGGAATATAGAAAAATCATATTTTATTAAGGTAGTCTGTAATGAATGGTGCATCATGGGAGTCTATGACAAGACCTCCCATTTGGAATACTGCAGTTCCTGATAAGTTTTTTTTAACCACTTGAAAGCTGGTGATTTCAATAGCTCCAGAAGTTACTTTTATCAGATGACACTATCTCTGTTGTGTTTCATTCTTTCTTGTGACTACAATATTGCTGCTTCAATGATTCAGTCAACTGTTCCATTTAGCATCCGGGCAAATGACGACATGATTTCCTTTTGGCTCAACTTGATTCTCTTCTCGTTTTATTCCATGTACTCATCGTTTTCATCTTCTTTTCCTTTTTTATCCTTATGAAGCCTGGAGCTGCCACTGTAGCATGTCTCCTTGCAGGAAACCAGCACCCAGCAGTCACATGCTCTTGCAGTAGTAATTTCAACAACAATTTGTTTTACATGATGGAGGATGTCATGCCATGCACAACCTCACGTTAAGTCACTTCGTACGACATGCCTGAGGAGCAGTAGTCATATTCTTTCTTTGTCTCCTTAGAGACCCCTCCCTAGGAACTTCTTGGGGTTGGAAACTTACATCAAAAAAATGCCTGTGCACTTGCACTTTGTTGCACATGATGAAGTTTCCAGCCCCATGCACAACCCTTGTTAGTCACTTCTGTGGTATCCTCTTCAACCTCTGGTAGGCAACTCTTACGAACATGCTTGAGAGCTAGGCAGTGGCCTTACTCTTTCATACTTGGCCCAGTGAACCAGAGGGGCATATAGATAGAACAGAAACACTTGCAAAAATTGAGGAACCCTGCCTCTGGTGATCAGATTAGTTGCTGTTGTGTTATTCCTCTATAACTTCCTATAACCCAGTACCATTCTTGTATTCTTATAATCAAATTATTTCTTAATTTGCCTTGACTGTCGTTGTAACACTTTCAAAGGGGGGGTTTGGGATGTCAGGTATTGGTAGTACCTCTGGTGAAGGAGCTGTCATGCCCTATTCAGGGCAGCTCGGCCACCTTTGGTCCAAACCTGGTATCCAGCTCTCACCTGTGGCTCCTCGTAGCTGTCAGCATGCGACAGCGGCCACCCCCCGGGAAACAGCTTTGACAGGCCGGCTAAACTAGGTGAGGGTAGTTGACTGGTTATAAACCTTCGGTGAGTTAGGGTCTGCCTACCCATGCATGCGAAGACTGGATTCGGTAGACTGCGCAGAAGAAACCACCTGTTGGTTCAACGGGCATGACGGCAATTACCAGCAACGCGCTGTGGAGCGTAAGGAGCACAGCGAGGCACGTAGAAAGCCCTGGTCATCCACTGCACCTGACCTCATCTCCAGTAGTCTTGACTTGTCTTGCCACTGGATTTAGATGGACCCAGGCGAGACAGTGAGGTGGACGAATTGCGCAACTCCTCCTCACTTTAAACCAAATCACTGCGCAAGTCACTCTTTCATCCACTCATCCATCCACTCACAACAAGTCCTCTGGCGATGGGCGAGCGACGAAGTGGCAGGCGTGGGTGCGCTGGCAGTCGTAGTCGCAGACCTACACACAGGCAGCTCAGGCCATATGGTCGTCTTCCACTGATCGGAGCAGCAGTGGGATTCGGCAGCCCCCTGAGTGACTGAGCAGCCCTCTTTAGGAAAGCACTGCTCACCTCCATGGCATGAGGAAGGGGCTAGAAAAGGTGCCCTAAACATTGCCTGCTCCACCATCACCTAACCAGCTTACCGCGGTTGGTGGGTACCCTACTTCGGCGGGCGACACATAAGAAAAAGAAAGGACAGATTTTTCCCCCTCATTCTAGGCGCATGGAATGTGCGCACTCTCCTTGACAAAGACTTTAACGCAAACAGACCTGAGAGGCGAACTGCCCTGATTGGGAGAGAACTGGCCAGATACAATATTGACATAGCAGCACTGAGTGAAACTCGACTTGCAGGCGAGGGCCAACTTTGCGAAAAGGGTGCAGGTTATACATTCTATTGGAGCGGAAGAGGAACTGAAGAAAGACGAGAAGCAGGGGTTGGATTTGCAATCAAAACAGCAATTGTTGGCAAGTTAGCGGGGCCCCCAAAGGGAATAAATGACCGACTCATGACGGTCAAGATCCCCCTGTTTTATGGAAGGAAACATGCCACCATCATTAGCGCATATGCACCAACTATGACAAACCAGGATGATGTCAAGGATAAGTTTTACGAAGAACTACATGCAGTCATTGCATCAGTTCCTAAAGCAGATAAGCTCATCATTCTTGGTGACTTTAATGCAAGAGTAGGCTCAGATATCATCTCCTGGAATGGCACTATCGGAAAGTACGGCGTGGGTCGCTGTAACAGCAATGGACTTCTTCTCCTCCAGACTTGCGCAGAACATGACCTTCTTGTCACCAACACCATTTTTCGACTTCCTACCTGCAACAGGACCTCATGGATGCACCCTCGCTCAAAGCATTGGCACCTAATTGACTATGTAATTGTTAGGAAGAAGGACAGGCAAGATGTCCAGGTGACCAAGTCCATGTGTGGTGCTGAATGCTGGACTGATCATCGCCTCATTGTGTCTAAACTTAAAATTCGTATCCAACCAGCCAGGCGCCCTCAGGGGAAGAAAACTCAAAAAAGACTGGATGTCACCAAACTAAAGAAGACAAAAATCAAACAGTCATTTACTGACACCCTAGAAGACCGTCTCAAATCTATCTCGTTAGACGGCCAAAGTGTGGAAACAAATTGGGCAGCCCTAAGTGAGCAGATCTACAACACTGCTACAGAGGTCCTGGGTCCCCCCATTAAGAAACAAAATGACTGGTTTGATGAGAACTCAGATGAAATAAAGAAGATGTTGGCTGAGAAACACCATCTCCATAAAGCATATTCAAATGATCCAAAATCTACATCTAAGAAAGACACTTTCAACAACATGCGTAGAATCGTCCAACATAAACTACGCCAGATGCGGGATTCATGGCTGAGTAATAAAGCAGATGAGCTCCAAAGCTTTGCTGACAGCCATGAATTGAAAAATTTTTACCATGCACTCAAAGCGGTCTATGGTCCAACACCATCAGGATCATTTCCCCTCCTTAATGCAGATGGTAAAACACTAATTACAGACAAGGAAAAAATTCTCCAACACTGGGTCAAACATTTTAATAATATTCTGAACCAGCCATCATCTATTAACGACGAAGCCATCATCCGCCTGCCCCAAATTCCTATAAATGAAGCATTAGATGATATACCAACTCTGGAGTAAACTAAAAAAGCGATTCGTCAACTTTCTAGTGGAAAGGCCCCCGGCTCTGATTCAATTCCTGTTGAGGTCAAATAAAGATGGCGGTACAGTTCTGATAGAGAAACTTCACATGATCTTCCAGCAAATGTGGCAGAGTGAAACCATCCCACACGATCTCAAAGATGAGTCAATTATACATCTATATAAACATAAAGGTAATCACCAAGACTGTAACAATCATCAAGGCATCTCTCTATTATCAATCGCTGGGAAGATATTCGCCAGAATCCTTCTTAATCACCTTACGGCTCATCTTGACAAAGGTCTTCTACCTGAAAGTCAGTGTGGATTCCGGAAAGAACATGGAACCACCAATATGGTGTTCGCTGCAAGACAGCTACAAGAAAAATGCCAAGAACAGCACTGTGACCTGTACACAGCTTTCATCGACTTGACAAAGGCGTTCGACATGGTCAGTAGAGAGGGTCTATGGAAGATCATGGCAAAATACGGCTGCCCAAAGAAATTTATCACAATAGTGCAGCAACTGCATGATGGAATGCAGGCTAGAGTTCAGGAAAATGGTGAGCTATCGAAGCCTTTCCCCGTCTCAAATGGAGTTAAACAAGGGTGTGTACTTGCACCGACTCTGTTCAGTATCATGTTTTCTGCTATGCTGACATGCTTTCAGAGACGGGGACACAGGAATCGACATCAGATATCGTATTGATGGAAAATTGTTTAACCTTAGGAGGCTTCAAGCAAAAACCAAGTTCAAATTACACACCATCAGGGATCTTCTGTTTGCTGACGATTGTGCCCTCAATGCTGGCTCAGAGGCTGATCTGCAGCATAGCGTGGATAGATTCTCTGAAGCCTGTTCCAACTTTGGGCTTACCATCAACATGGAGAAAACAGAAATCATGTACCAACCAGCTCCTGGCACAATTTATACTGAGCCAATCATCAAGGTAAATGGTGAGAAACTAAATGTTGTGAACAGATTCACATTCCTTGGTAGCACACTATCCCAGAACATCATTATTGATGATGAGGTGAACACCAGGACCTCCAAAGCCAGCAGCACATTTGGCAGACTATACACCAACGTTTGGCATCGAAGTGGCATTAGTCTACAGACAAAGCTGAAGGTGCACAGAGCTGCGGTGCTTCCAGTGCTGCTTTATGCATGTGAAACATGGACTGTATACAGGCGCCACGTAAAGAAGCTAAACCACTTCCATACATCTGTCTCAGGAAGGTAATAAACATCAAATGGCAAGACAAGATCCTGGATACCGCTGTTCTTGACAGAGCTGGTATCCCTAGCATCGATACTATTCTGATGCAGTCACAGATTCACTGGGCAGGTCATGTAGTCCGCATGCCAGACCATTTTAATTAGTGTAGTGACTACATGTCCGCACGAGTGCGCACCTATTGTACACAGTCACGAGTAACTAATTCAAACAAACAAAAATATTTTTGAACGGATCTTGTAACTTTCCTGTAAAACTAAGAAAAATTAACACAGACAACAGTAAGAGTTTTTTATATAACGTAAAGAAGAAAATTCGAACATGACATGAGTTTTGTAAGGGCAAAAAATATATTAATAACTGCATGGAAAATCTAAGACTGCATGCAAAAATTCATGTCCATACAACAAACAGTTTTGGAGAAAATTGATGCTTTCTGTGGGCACGAATTTCCGAACGGACTATAATAAATAACCTTTTACAAAACCTCAATAAACAATTTCTAATAACCAAATGAAGCACTTTCAGATAATGACATGGCTTTAAATATAAATAAATAAACCTTTTCAATCACTCATTATGAATCTGTACAAAGTCAGTGTGTTTTCAAATTAAACTGTATAACAAAAAGTATGACTATACAATCGAACTCATATATGGGTCCCAAGAACTCATGCAAGAATACTTCACAAATACATATCTATTCAACAAAATAAAGTATAGATTCTGACAGAATTTTACTATACCAAAATATTTTTTTCTACTAAAGTAATCATCATCAGTATTTTCATGTCTTTTCTTTACTGCTCTTTAGATAGACTGATCTTTAACAATTTTCCTATCTCATTTTTCATCACTTCTACTATTTTTTTTGTTTCTCAATTCAGTGTTATCCATTCCTTTCATATTATTTAAAATATGTTCTAAATTCTAAATAAAATAGCTCTCTACTTTTTTTTTCACTGTTATTGTTTTATTTACTTCTTCATGACGAACCTTCACTGGGTTAGAGTTATGGCAAAGAGGGGGAGAGGCAAACCAAAAGTAATTTAAAAAAATTAATGGGTTCAAAAACACTAAGGGAATGGACAAGACAAATGTTATAAAAAATAGAGATTTTTGTTGTGTTTGGAGAGAAACTCAAAAGCTACAAGTAATGGCACGTGGCAAACAAACCTTTCAGGAAATCAGGACTATGAATGTGGGAACGCACTTAGAATTTCCTTTTGGTAGTGAATCACAAAACTTTGGACAAGGTGAGTCTAGTTTACAACTTGTCATTTATAAGCTTCACTTGACATTAAATCAATTTTCTTACATTGAATGCCATGACCTGTCTCAAAACAAAAAAGATTCTATAAATGTAAACACTGAGAAAGAATTACTTGTATCCAATTATAGTTGAGATGACCATGTTTCAGATTTAATCCCTCATGTTGTTAACTTAGTTTGGCATATTTGGGAAGACAGGCATTGGTCGAGCAACCATATTTTGTCCTGTCATTGGGACGCTGACCCGATTACTGAGCAGGCCAGGAGGGACAGTAGGTGGGGACAGAGGAGAGGCCCAAGAGGTCATGGTCTGGTGACCAAGTGGACTCTGCTGATGATGTATAAGGGGAGAGAAATGGGAAGGAGAGGCAAGAACCCCATGCACACCGTGCGGTGGTGGCTGACCAATAGTTTTCCATTCAAGTGGAATCTGATTGGCTGTTGATGAAATCAAGGTCGGAGGCCCATTTTGATTGTTTGACATTGATGAAGCAGGGGGAATAGAGGAAGAAGATACTGAGGAGGCAGGGGAGGCTGCATTGTGCCCTCCACCACTGCTACCATACTGCCCTCCTGTGCTGTTTGCCATTACCCCCTGCCCCCTATGGTGGGAGCCTTTATTATGATCTTGGCCTCCATGGGCATTACCAGAATAACTACCTCCGCTGCTGTTACCACCACCACCACTACCACCACCACTATTGCCACTGCTAGGATTACCACCACCACCATTGTTGGCATTACCACCACTTGCAGCACCTGAACCACTAGAACTACTCAGGCTCTGCTCTGCCATGCCCTGGTGCCTCAACATATGGTTACTCATCATATACTCTAGCTTTGTGCGATACACACATTGTGGGAAGGGACATTCTAGCTCTTTACCACCGGCAACAGCTGCAGCAGAACTGCCGGAACCATCAACCATGCTACTCAGCTTCAGTTTCTTAATGGCCAGGGGTTTGCAGTGACATTCTCCACCACACTTCTCACATCCTTCTCCTTTCTGGTAATGCTTGACCCTGTGTGCTCTCAAGTTGTGCCTATCAGAGGTGCTATACCCACACAGGTCACAGACATATGGTTTCAAGCCAAGGTGCTTAACCATGTGCTCCTTCAGATTCTTCTTCCAGGCGGTGGAGAATCCACATACTCTACACACATAGCACTTATCATTTGTGTGGATTCGCATGTGCTTCTCCAAATCACTTGAGGATTCTGTGCGATAGTGGTCACAGAACTCGCAAGCATACTTCTTTCTGGGACATCCACTACATTTGTGGACCAGTACCATTTCCTCACTCTGGAACTTCAGACCGCAGAGGTGACATGGATGCGGCCGTTCGACCATCTTACAGACATATACCTGGTGGTATATCAGTCCTGCCTCTGAGGTCTGTGTGCGTCCGCAGGCACGACAGCGAAGTGGGTGGTTTGTATCTGAATTGTGGACTGCCTTGTGGTGTGCCAAGAGGTCAGTGAATCGGGCAAACACTGCCTGACATAGTGAACACATGGAGCTCTTCAGTAGATCTGAAGAATAAAATTACAATATTTAATTTCACACATCAAGGAGACATGCCCTGTGCAGTTAATGCAGTCTCTGAGAAGACAAAGAAAGAACTGGCCAATGCTCCCTTTAGCATGTCATAAGAAACGACTATCATGCCGTTCTGAATGGGCTGGAGGCAACCTCATCAAGTAAAACAGATTGATACAGAACCACCACTGGAAGAGCACATGAATGCCTTGTTGCAAGCTTCCTGTAAATGGACCAGCTGTAGTGGTGGCTCCCTGCTCCACAGGGAGCTAAAAGGGAAACGATGATGAAAGACAAAGGAGGCATATATCATTTCTCAAATCACCAAGTAATTAATTATATTTAATTTCAGACACATCATCAAAGGCTCACAACTGAATTCCAAAGTAATTCATTCATTACCTTCCAGCTGCCCATGAAGCGAAGGACTCCAACAAACTCTTGCCAAGTCCAACCTTCCCCATGCCATCAACTCCTATCTCGCCTTCCCCATGCCATCAACTCCTATCTCGCCTTCCCCATGCCATCAACTCCTATCTCGCCTTCCCCATGCCATCAACTCCTATCTCGTTCTATCAGCCAATGATATTTCCATGTCTTCCTTATCACTTTCATTTTTGTCTCCACTTCTCTTCTCCGTGTGTTTTTGGTCTCCCGCAACTTCCCTTACCCTGGTGATTCCAGAACAAGAACTACCTTGTAATGCTATCAACAGGTTTCCTCAATGCATCGCCGGTAAATCGCAAGTATCTTCTTCTCATCTCTTGTTCCACTGGCACTTGTCGATGAATTCCAAATACACTGAAGTATAATCAAAGAAAGTCTGCTTATATCATCAAAAGAATAAACAAACAAAATCAAGAAATTGTAGGGCCCATCATGCATCAACTAACAAAGAAAAAGAAAATAGTCCTGAGGCCTTGTTGGGACACAACTAATCAGCTACCTGAAGCCTTGTTGGGACACCACTAATCAGCTACCTGATGCCTTGTTGGGATACAACTAATCAGCTACCTGATGCCCTCTTGAGATACAACTAATCAGCTACTCTCAGAAACCTTTAACAAGAGATGATATAGACTCAGGAAATGTGATACCTGTTGCCCACGTTAACAAAGCCTGAAAAGGAGGCAAGGAACAGTAACAAAGTACTCTACCAGGCATGAGGTAGAAGACAACTAAGGAGGGTTGGGCAAGGGACCAGCAACATTATCATGTAGAAACTTAAACTAAAAAAAGAAAAACTTCACCAACAAAATAAAAATTGTCCAATGCAAGTAATTCAAAGAATTCAAAAGAGCAATCCAGGATGAAAGGTCTACTTATAAGTAGGGCATAGGGAGACCCTAAATAGATGGCACTTGACAAACATAATTAAATGAAGGGCTGTGCTCCACCAACAGCAGAAGGCTAATGAATAATAAGGGGATACTTGATAGTAAGATGGATAAACATTATCAAAAAAGACCGGAGAAACATGGTCTGATGTTAGCCCAAGGTTACATACATAACAAAAGATCAGAAGCAGTCTTTGACCACAACAATTTACAGCACAAGTGTAAAGCAAAATATGTCAAGTAAGAAGTGAATGTTTCAATTAAAAATACTTTTAATTAACAGGTCTCAAAGAGAAAAACTTTCCCAGTGAATTTTAAAATTTCATTCAAAACCAAAAATATTATCAAACCATATTAAAAGTTTGGCTGCTTTCCATCCTGGGCAACTATGAGTACCTTTTCTTTCTTTCGTTTTGTTTCAATATAGTGCTTAAAATACCCTGTTCAACTTTCTGGTTATAATTGTGGTACATTGTGTGACTCCTTCGTTTTAGATGTTAAGCAGAAAAGGGCTGGTCCTGAGACGGGTCCATAGCTGCTTTCTGCAGTTGTTAGCTTGTTCTATATATTGTGGCTTTTTCATTCAATTTGTGTTCTTTTTGGTAGATGTGTTGTTGCTGTTTTCCCACGTTCTCGCTAGTTTGCTATAGATCAGATTGTGCTTTTGGTTTGTCCTGTCTGCATTATATGTGGTGTTTCCTGGATGTGTCGTCTTTCTTATCTCCAGCTGTTGTAGGGTTTTGTTGATTATTGTCAGCAGAAGGTCCTCTAGAATTTCTCTTAATGATTTTTCTTTTTGTTGAGTACCTCTGCATGTTCTAAAATAAATAGCTTTACAGCTGAGATACAAGGCAGTCAACAGAAAAATAAAACATTAAATAATAAAAGCAAAAAGTGCTGCTCACCTTCACCATCTGTTATGGATACTGCCTGAGGTGATGCTGAGCAAAGTTTGGCTCGCTTTGGCTTCTTCTTCCGTTTCTTTCCTGGTCCTGGCTCTTCTGAGAATGAGCTTGCATTTGGTAGAGGAACCATAGAAGGAGGACCCATGCCAGAACCTAGATTTTATGTACAAATATATATATGTTGGTAGCTACGGCCCTTTTGTATGTTCACCTGATATATACCAAATAATGATCATCACCAACACTTTTCAGCTCCTCACAGAACATAGGTCCTCAATAACAACATGCCAGGCCTTTTTTTCCTGTGCCATCCATTTAAACTGTTTCCATTTTTCTTTACCCCTTTTATGACTCTCCCCAGTTCTTTTCTCCACGTATTTTTGGTCTCCCTTTATTTCTCATAACCTGAGGATTTCAGAATAGGGACTGCCTTGTGATGCTTAAAACTGGTTTCCACATTAAGAAAAGCAATAGATACCAAAGAATGGTGTAAGATAAGACATGGCCAACACTAAGGCAATGAGCTAGGATAATGAAGATAATATGATAATACTTGATTTACTCCCCTCAGTTCTAGATAGAATACAGGTGCCACTACAATATTATTCCAGTTTTCTTCATTGTATGCTGTTTTCTTCATCTCACCCCAGATTATAATTACTATTTTCATCTCCTCTTCTACAGATCTTCATGAATCCTCTAGTCATCTCTGCTCCTCCTTCATTGTGTGTTTCACTCTATGACAAGACAAGCTATTCTTTTCATGAGTCATCCTCTGAATGTGATATACCCAAGTCCACTGTCAAATTTCTTTTTTAATAGGAGTTTTGCCGCGTGTTGGAGAGGCGCATACCGTTCAACCTAGACACAAGGTCCAGCAGTTATATTTGGGCATATGTCCAAATATAAAAGACCCTATGGCCTGGAAGTTCAGATACTTGTATGTGAATAGATTTGTTGATTTGTTCTGGTCCATGCATGCTGTTGCTTATTCTTCTTCTTCTTCTTTGTTCATCCTTGGTTGCGTTGTTTCCGTTTACAGTGAAGCTGCGATAATTGCGCCTTTCCAACTTCCGCGCGGCATTTTTTGAACCGGGTTTGCCTTCCCTCTTCGATCCCTACTCTCTCAGCCAGACTGCAGTGATGCAGCCTGTTTCCAGGACCACCACTTGGAGGAGGAGTAGGGTCTTGGTCAGCTCTGTTTCGCTGACCCTGATGTAAGCAGTCAAGCTATGAGTCGCTGACTGCATTCCTCTCTCTTGCTGCGTCTTTGGCCCCTGTTGCTTATTCAAGCCACTTGATTTAAGGAAGTATCTAATTCCCTGACCTGGTTAGTCCCCGGGAGGTATCTATGAGGTGATATAAATAACAGCACTACTGTTCCTTCAAGTATATCATAAAAGTTGACTTCTTTTCCCGTTTGGCTCCTTGAGCATGGAGCCACCTTGGCAGCTAGCCCTCTAACAGGAAGCCTGCATCAATGCATTCATGTGCTTATTTCTGTAGCAATTTGTTTTACATGATGAGGTTGCCAGTCAAATGCCCAACCTCTCATTAGTCGCCACTTATGACATGCTAGAAGTAGCTGTAACCTTGTTATTTCTTTGCCTCCTCAGAGACACCCTAGGAACTATACATGGCCTGTGAAAGTGTAAACACTCTAAAAAAAACTACAATAAGTGTTTCACTTCCTACGCTGATGAAGTATTCCACAAACCTGAATAAGTGTTAAAGTGTTGGTAGCTACTGCCATGTTGACTACTGTTGCTGCTGTAGTTACCTGCATTGGCTTGCTCTCTCAGCTTCTGCAGTAGCTGTACCTAGAACCAAACAAATCTATTATTATCAAAATAATAATTTTAAAAACTTGTTCTAGCCCAGAATAACTAAAGATATGAAACTTTACTGTAAAATGGATTGTCTGAAATCTTCTGATAATACTTAAAGGGAAGAGACAGTTTGGAACCAACATCACTTTTACCCCATTCTGGCGAGAGTCTAACTATTGTTTCAGCATCTTTGCCAAGCTGACAGAGAAGAGCAGATAAATCATTGTACTCTGACATGGTGTGTCAAACTGGAAGAGTGGTTAGAGTACTTACACTCAAGGCAAAGTTAACAGGTTCCAAGTTCAAAACCTAGTTGTGTCATTTTTTGTTTACCCAGCTGTAAATGGGTACCTGACTCTGCCCTTGAATCAGGGAAGGCAAAGGCTGCAATGAAAGGAACTGGGCACCCCACCCCATGATGCTGGACCTAATGTAGTGAATTCTCTAACACTTCACTCCCCTACATCAGTACCTGATTTGAGACTACCTTTACACTATCATGGGATGTGTGTGTGTAAAAAATGGAGCGGCTGTTTTGGGCTGAATGCCACTGATGTTGTTATGTCATATGAATATTAGTAAGAAAGAAAGAAAGAAAGAAAGAAAGAAAGAAAGAAAGAAAGAAAGAAAGAAATGGTCTGTGCATGCATTATGTGTCTTTTTTCTTCATCATTTTCATTTCTCTCTCCAGTTCTCTTCTCCATGTGTTTTTCAGCCTACCTCTGCTTCTCTTTCCCTGGGGATTCCAGAATCAAGAACTGCCTGGTAATACTTAAACAGGTTTCCCCAGTGTGTGTCCTATCCATCTCCAGCATCTTCTTGTCATATTCTGTTCCATTAGCACTTGTCTGGTTCTTGTCATATTCTGTTCCATTAGCACTTGTCTGGTTCTTGTATATTCTGTTCCATTAGCACTTGTCTGGTTCTTGTCATATTCTGTTCCATTAGCATTTGTCTGGTCTTGTCATATTCTGTTCCATTAGCACTTGTCTGGTTCTTGTCATATTCTGTTCCATTAGCACGTGTCTGGTTCTTGTCATCAGTTCCACATTGGTGACCTTGTCACACCATTTCAATCTTGAAGTCTTGCTTATCACTGAACACCACAGAAGTCATGTTACAAAGCCTTATTCAAGCTTTACACACCTTGTCTTCCACACTACAATCTCCGCCAATCTGGGTCACACCCAGGCAGGAAACATCATCACCTTCACTGACTGAAGAGTTCTTACTGCTGCTGCTGTCAGCCATGTTGTTGGCATTGCTGTATGACATACCCACAGGAATAAAGTCATCATTTTCAGTTTTCACTTCTGTGGAGCTGCAATACATAAAGAAGTCAATGTACAAAATGACATATCAACAATCAAAATGTTACACTTAAAGGACATTTTTTTTTTTTTTTTTGCATTTGCATTTGCAATATCACCAACAAAATTACAACCAAAAAGTTACAGACTTTCATAAATTGGTGCTTGTGTGTAACAGAAGGATTGAAGTGGTATAACAAGATTACCACTATGGAACTAATGACAAGAATCAGACAAGTGCCAGTGACACAACAGGCTAAAAGACAATGCTAGCATTGGACAGGGCACACCCTGAGGAAACCTGTTGATAGTAAAACAAGTCAGCCTTGTTCTGCAATCATCAGGGTAAGAGAGGTAGAAGAAGACTTAAAAATACACAGAGAAGAGAACTGGAGACAGACTTCATGTCAGGGATAAATAAGGCATGGAAAGACTGAACAGATGGCACCAGACAGGATTTTGTTGAAAGCCTACAGTCTTTAATGTGCTGAGTGGTTATGATGATAAATATCAGCAAGACAAGAAGCACACTTTATATATAAGTAAAACACATGAGGAAGACAGAAATGACAATGAGGAGGAACTTGAGCTGATGGCACATGACAGACAGGAGACCTTGGCATATGTCTGTGAAAGCTATGCTCCGTGGGGAGTTATAGGGTACTGAGCAGATGAAAAAAAAAATATACACACACATGCATGCACAGGGAGCCGCGGTAGCATAGTGGTTAGTGCACTGGCTTCCTAGCTCAGTGGTCTATGGTTCGATCCCCAGATGAGGTGGGATTTTTTTTTAGGCTACAAATGGCTCCTGGGTCGACCCAGACCCAATTGGGTACCAGAGCAACTTCTGGGAAGGTTAAGGCAGCCGACGTGATGCTGACCACATCACCCCAAGTGTGCCGATGGTCAAGAAAATATGGGCCTAACACCATATTCCCAATATGCCTCAATGGGCATGTAACGGGATCCTTTTTACATGCATGCACACACCACACACACACAAACAGCAAAAGAGAGAGACTAGAAAACATATAAGAAGAAAATAACAAGATGTCCCTACAGATATCAAGAAACTGGACTTTCTAAATGGCCATAATCAGCATTATCTGCTGAAGCCTTGGCAACCACATGAGTGAGAAAGAATGACATAGAGGAAGTAATCAAACACTGAGACTATAAAAGTTGATTAAATATTGAACAATCAACAAATACAAGCACTAGAAAACATGTCTCATATTTTCCTGTGAACTTTCTAGAATCATGAATGTCTACTGCAGACTCAGCAGACTAAACAACAGCACTGAATAGTATGATATGATAGACAAGGTTTGTCAGTACAGGTTTGTAACCTTTTATCCGAAAGCCTCGGGAACAGCTTTGTTTCGGGAACTGGAATTTTTTGGGTTTTCAGATGTCACAAAATCGAATTAGGAAAATGGCCCAAAATCGCCCAAATTGTAATCAAAAAGTAGCCCAATGCTGTCCAAAAAAAACTTTTGATTTACAGAATATTTTGGTTTTCAGGTGTCTGGATAAAACATTATAGACCTGTAGTCTTACTAAAATAAAGGATAAAGAGAAGCCTATGTTCACATGACCACAAGGTCTTCATCAAGAACAAGACATACAAAAAAAAACAGATGAATGTATGAAAGGTGTTGCCATACATAGGATTTTAGACCAGGTTCTTGCATTAAAGTAGAAATGAAATGGTATGACAAGATCACCAATGCAGAACTGGCGGAAAGAACCAGGCAAATTATACAAGAACAAAAGACCACAATTTTCTGACACTGGATAGGACAAGCATTGAGGGCACCATCTGATAGCATTAAAAGAAAGTCCTTGTTCTGGAATTCCCAGGGTATTAGAAATAGTGGGTGACCTACATGCACTTGGAGACAAGAACAGGAGACAGACATTAAAAGAATGAAGAAAATGTGGAATGACCTTGAGCAAACTTGACAGGACAGGAGGACTTGGCATTAATTTGTTGAAGGCCTATGCTCCTTGGGGCACTGAAGGTTAATGATGAAGTGGTTACTGGTATAAGCACTCAGTCAAAGACGTTGATTATGACAACAATTGTATCTCTATTTTTTTTTTTTCCCAGACCACCGTGTTTCAATTATCTACTTTTATTTTTAAGAGATCAATTTCAAGTCAGAATGTCTTGATCAAGTCAACAAATGATCTCTTCTCCTAACTTCTCCCCTACTTCCACATCATTTAGGAGCATAAAACCACCACAACTGCTACCCACTCCTACACCACACTTCCTGTACTCTTGCAGAGTTAGTTTCTGCAACAATTTATTTGACATGATGATGTTGTCAGCCCCATGCATAACCTCACACTAGCCACCTCCCATGATATGATTGAAGGGACAGTAGTCCTATTCCTCATCTCCTCAGAGACCCCCCCCCCCCAAACCATAAACGGTCAATAAATTAGTTACAGCTATTGTTACACATTGCCCAGGTGTTTCTTGTCAGACAAAGAAATAATAGGACTACTACACCCTCAGACATGTTGTACAACCTCATCATGTCAAACAAATTGCTTGATAAATCACCACTGTAAGAATGCTTGGTGCATGCTTCTTGCAGGTAAACCAGCTACAGTGGTGGCTCCATACTCCACAGGGAACAAAATGGAAAATGATGATGGTTATTATTATTAAATTATTATCATAAAAACAATATAAATTACTTTTGTCTGTGCTGCTGATGCAGTTGCTGCATCATGTGGGCATTGTTCTGGGATGAGTTCATTCCACCAGCACTCTGAAGGCCTGTTTTGTTTGGCTGGACAAGTTTCACACAGCTGAGAAGTGACATCAGATATTATTAAACCCCTAATGTTAAATTTATGGCCTAACGTACACAAAATAAACAGAACATTACAAATTGTCAGAAAAAGCCATATTATAAATTGCATGAAACAAAGCTCTTCAATGTGAATGAAACATAATAAGGTAGTCCGGTAGCAGATACTGACCCATTTAGATACTCTTGAGTTTTGGCCACTGTTGGACCACTACTGCAAAGCAGGGGAGGCAATCCGTGACACGTAGTGTAGTGAAGTGTTAGAGACTTCACAATACAAGACACAGCCTCATAATGTGGGTGACCAGTTCCCGTCCTCACTGCTTCTGCCTTCCCCAACTCAAGAGCAGAGTCAGCTACCCATTTACATCTGGGTAGACTGGAGCATAACGCTACCAGGTTTCAATCCCAAAACCTGGTAACTCTGCCGCCAAAAAGCAAGCGATCTAACTGCCTAGCCAATCGCACGCTAGATACACAATAATTAAAGAAGATTTACAAAGACACCATAAAAAAAATAAAAAAGAAATTAATGCTCAAAGAATATGCAATGACTAAAAGGTTTCCATTATCATCAATACAACAGGTGGAGTATGGGTAATTAAATTCTGACAGAAGTAAAAGTTCAGTCGTGAATTTTCCAACAAAGACAGTTTAAAAATGCATGAGTCTCGTTTACTGTTTTTAATTAACATCTATAAACATCTTTTCTTCACTCTAAATTAAAGATCATTATTTAAATAATATTGCTATGGACAAAGGAAGCACATTACAGTATCTATCTCCCCCCCACCCCCACCCCCAGAAGTATATAAAACAGTCTCATGTTCTTTTCTATACTGTTGTCCTAGATTATGTCCCTGAAGAAGACCTCCTAGTCTTAATGTTGGCTCTTCTTTATCCTTTACCACAGTTAGATTACCCTCCTAAATGTTACCATTTACCTCATCATGTTATTCAGGACATCCTCATTACTCTTTTTGGCTGTCCATGGTATTTTTAACATTCTTCTGTAAAACCACATCTCTGTGGTCTCTAGTGCCTTCCCTACTTGTTTACTAAGTGTCTTACTGCAACCCTTCTTATTTTCTTATACACCTGACAGGTGATGATAACTACACTATCATCATGTTCTTGTTGCTTCTTTTTGAAGCATGGAGACATCACTGCAGCTGGTCCCCTGACAGGAAACCTGCACCAAAGATTCACTCCCCTGGCAGGAAGCCTGCACCAAAGATTCACTCCCCTGGCAGGAAGCCTGCACCAAAGATTCACTCTCCTGGCAGGAAGTCTGCACCAAAGATTCACTCCCCTGGCAGGAAGTCTGCACCAAAGATTCACTCCCCTGGCAGGAAGTCTGCACCAAAGATTCACTCCCCTGGCAGGAAGTCTGCACCAAAGATTCACTCCCCTGGCAGGAAGTCTGCACCAAAGATTCACTCCCCTGGCAGGAAGTCTGCACCAAAGATTCGCTCCCCTGGCAGGAAGTCTGCACCAAAGATTCGCTCCCCTGGCAGGAAGCCTGCACCAAAGATTCGCTCCCCTGGCAGGAAGCCTGCACCAAAGATTCACTCCCCTGACAGGAAGTCTGCACCAAAGATTCACTCCCCTGGCAGGAAGTCTGCACCAAAGATTCACTCCCCTGGCAGGAAGTCTGCACCAAAGATTCACTCCCCTGGCATTCGATCACACTACCCAGGAGACCAGGGGGGAGTATGACATCATTAGGACCACTGGTTCTGAAAAAATTTACATAAATTATACTCCCTCTACTGGGAATCAAACCTGGTACCTTTAGAATTCAAGGCGGATGCCATACCTCTTAGCCACTCCAACCCCCAACAAAGAGGATCTCACGTAAGCTATAATGTTAATTCATTCAGTTCTCTTTATTTTGACATATGTTTCATACAAATTAGTTGGATATGAGTGATGAAATATCAATCTACAAATAGGAAGTGACTTTTCAATTATCCTGTATTAAGGCTCTGACAAGGAATCTGCAGCGGAACAAGATCAAAGAGATACCAGATATTACAAGTTATTAAGTCAATGTTAGTAGATTATTTGACAAAATTTCTACCAAAAGAGATGCCAGATATTACAAGTTATTAAGTCAATGTTAGTAGATTATTTGACAAAATTTCTACCAAAAGAGATGCCAGATATTACAAGTTATTAAGTCAATGTTAGTAGATGACAAAATTTCTACCAAAAGAGATGCCAGATATTACAAGTTATTAAGTCAATGCTAGTAGATTATTTGACAAAATTTCTACCAAAAGAGATGCCAGATATTACAAGTTATTAAGTCAATGTTAGTAGATTATTTGACAAAATTTCTACCAAAAGAGATGCCAGATATTACAAGTTATTAAGTCAATGTTAGTAGATTATTTGACAAAATTTCTACCAAAAGAGATGCCAGATATTACAAGTTATTAAGTCAATGTTAGTAGATTATTTGACAAAATTTCTACCAAAAGAGATACCAGATATTACAAGTTATTAAGTCAATGTTAGTAGATTGATTATTTGACAAAATTTCTACCAAAAGAGATGCCAGATATTACAAGTAATTAAGTGAATGTTAGTAGATTGATTATTTGACAAAATTTCTACCAAAAGAGATACTAGATATTAGAAGTTATTACAAAGTGAACGTTATTAAGTAGATTGATTATTTCATAAAAGAGATACTAGATATTAGAAGTTATTACAAAGTGAACATTAATTAATTAAAGTAGATTGATTATTTCGTAAAAGAGATACTAGATATTAGAAAAAAAGTGAACATTAATTAAACAGACTGATTATTTGACAAAAGTTCTACCAAAAGAGATAAACTGCAGCAGAATTTTGATAAAGCAACGAGAGGAAATCTCACCTTGAAATTTAAACTAAGACTAAGATAATCTACACAAGAATCGAGAAGTATTTAAATGTGTTGCTTTATAATGATGTTTTACGCAAACCTATAACACGACGACAGTAAGGAAAGGAACAGATCACTCCACATCATAAAGCTGGACTTAGTATAGTGAAGTCTGTAACAGTTTACTCTCTATCAGTAGTATTTAAAATGGCTACCTTTACTAGTTATATTACAAGGCAGTCCTTATTCTGGAATCCCCATGGAGAAAGGAACAGGAAGCACATAAGAAAGGGATGAGGAAGACATAGAAAGACCTTGAGCTGATGGTACAGGAGGACCTGGCACGATTTTGTTGAAGGTCTATGCTACTGATGCTCCTTAGGCAGCTGAAGGGCGTTGATGATGATATTACAAAGATCTGGGTAGTGCTCAATAAGAACAGATGATAAGAACTATTATTTACAATGGAATTGACTCTAACCCACTAACACAGTGTGATACTACACTTTTGAATTAATTTAGAAGCATAAATAAAAATGTCTACCAATTGTAAAGGCCAAAGAAATGCTCCATAAGTTCGTTAGCATCCAATTTGGTCTCCTCCATAATCACATTGAACTTGTCCATCACATCCTTGCGGACACAGATGGCACCACATTCTGACTCGGACATCGCTATTTTTTAAAAAAAGGAATAAGAAAATGAAAACTACTGACTGAAAATGACCTTTAATATTAATCATTCTTCATCATCATCTTGATCATCATCATCATCATCTCATCACCATCATCATCATCATTATTACATTTCAGCTCCCTGTGGAACACAGGCCTTCAAGAAATAACCTCCAAGCCACCTTGTCCTGAGACATATGTTCAAGGCTTCTCTGTGTCCTCTTTATCCATTTCATATCTCCTTATCAGAGGACCTTCTTCTGCCTTGGATGGCTGAGTTGGGTTGTTTAAATTAGCTTTTGCTGACCAGGCCACGTTGTTGAAGTTTCATGGCTTGAGGTTTCTACAAGAAGAGGTAAACAGCCTGTCGTGGAATATTCTAATCCACATATATAAATTATTAGGTAAATATGAAGCCTAACAAATAAAATTAATAAAGAAAAGAGCAATGGAAAAATAACAGTGCTGTCACAAGGAATGTACTCGAAATCCCCCTTGTTTTCTGCTTCGTCTGCAAATTGTAACGCTTTCACGTTGATAGTAAAGCTTACTGTATTATTACCCGCCTTCTTCAATGAAACGTGTGCTGTATTTCTTGGAAAAAACATTGAGATACCAAGCTGAACAATGACCTAATTTTAATATTCCATTCATGTCTTTTTCTACACTATGTTACCAAAACGAACGAACAGATGGACAAAAGGATAAAGAGAGAGGGAGGGCTGAAAATCAGGAACGCATGCAACACGCGTCGCGCGATACACAAATGCTGCCATCACACGTGTAAGACTACATGCACTAACTTTTTTTCAGACGGACAGTGATAAAATACATTACCCATCCCAGAGTTAGGTTTATAAATCATAAAAAACGCTTATTAGGAAAGATAACAATAGATGGGTTTACGGTTGAAAACATAACAGTACCCAGACAGCACATCTTCGAAACAGGAGGTAGAAAATACATATTTTGAACGCAGCCACGTAGCTCCTTTAAATTGGGATATTTGGGTTCCTTAGGGCTTGCTGACAAAGAATATGTAAAACGTTACGCAAATAGTCCAGGAATTAATAAATTATACCCAAAATAAAATAGTGAGGATGCCTGACAGCATGAAATCATTTCTGCTCATAAAATTTTTTTATAACGTGTTTGAAAAAACCTTGCGTTACCGAAATAGCCTACCATGTAAACTCCAAATTGATTGGAGCGCAACAAATGAAAGACTCACCACGATTGGTCGGGCTATAAATACTATCTTGGTTGTTAGGGGAGACGGGGAAAGGTAACATTTTTTCAAACACTTGTCGAAACGTGGCCTCATTGGCTAGACTCGCTGATATACTCACTTAGGAGCGTTAGTTCGAGACCACTAGTGCAAATAATCTTGATAAAGCAACAGTGCGTTGAAGCCAGCTCATATTTGTGTTAAATAAAAGCCTGGAACATAAGCAGATGGGAATTTGTGCCAGTATTTTGTGCCAGAATTCATTGCTAATCAACGTATCTGTGTTTATTTCCATGAAATTGTGGTAAGCTTGAACCATTCAGTATCTTTTAATGAAAATTGAATGTAAATTGTTAATTTATGCCTGTATATATATGTGTAGTTCAGTGGCAAACAGGAGATAAAGCCTATAATGCTCCAGCCTGAACAGAGGGTGTCGGAGGGAAGTAAAACGGCATGGAATGGCCAAATAGTACACTGACACCTGGATGATTGATTAGACAGAAATAATGCTGGAAGTGCAGAGGCGTGGTAACCATTAAGGAGGTAAATACTGGTATAAAGTATTTCAGATGAAGCTGACAGTTGGCCTAACGCTCTGAACTCAATGTTTGTGTTGTATTGTGATCAGTGTAAAAGAGAATATAAATTAGTTATGAAGTAGAAGGTACATCCTTCTTGTTTTCAGGGACCGTGGTCTTGATGGTACTGAGCAGCACCTGGTCAGAGCTTTGCTGAATCCAGAGTCGGGCAGCATACTCCTTGGTCTTTTTAGCTATCAGTGAGGTGTCTCCAGAGCCCAGGGGAGAATTCGAGCAGAGGAGTCCTTTCCTGCCACCATCACTCAAGATAAGCAGATTTGGCCAGCTGAGCTCAACATTATGTCCCCTCATCTTGAAATGACTTTGTAAAAATAACCTTAAGAGGGGAATTTAATTGTCTTAATATCAGGAACTGAGAACATCTCCAATACTAGTCCCTAAAGACAAACTATTGAAGTCATGATGACAAATACCAACAGAGCTTGAACAAAACAAAACCAGTATTACCTCATTTTACTACTACACAACTGACACACATAGGATATTTGTAATAATATATGTCACTACTATATTCATATTGGTAAATTCTGTACATATAATTTGTAATTTAAATTGATTGTGATTCCTGGTTCCTTGTAGTTGAATCAGGACACATATTCATTCATGCCAGTAATGAATACATATTGTTATTTGAAAAGTTATCAGTGACTCTTTTAAGATATCCTTGTAGAGTGTTATATGTATGTGAGTGTCACAGTGTTGTCAAGTGTAGTGGATTAAATTAAATTGTTTATCCGTCTGTTGTTGTTATGACTTACACTTCATCATACACATACCCTAGACACATAACGTAGTCATCACACTATTCTAGAATAATTCTGACTGAGATATATAGATATGTGGTAGCAAGTAAGGTTATCTATAATACACTACTCTTAATAGATATAGATACCTTCACAGCTGATCTCAGTCAGTACACTAAGTCCCCTATAAATATTCATAACATCCCACTTCACCACATATATTGGGGTCTCGCTCTTGGGATTTTGAATCTTTCCCTATTAAAAATATTGGGGGTAATTCACTTCAGGGAATATAAGAATTAAAAGGTATCCTTGGGTGGAATTAAATAAGGTTGAGCTCACGGTGCCTGTGTTGTCCATTATATATATTTAGAATTTGAATTGTTGGTTAGACATTGTAGAAATTTACCTGATAGACAATGGCGGACCTGGCCAAGTTTCGATCTGCTGCTGTACAGACTGCAAAAGAGTTAGGATTAGATGGGCAAGTTATGGTTGCCTATGTCACTACGGAATGTGACAAATTTATTGAACGCGAAGAAAGAAGATTAGAAAAAGAGGCCGAAAGAAAGTTAGAGGCTGAGACTAAGAGGTTGCAAGCTGAGGCTGAGACTAAGAGGTTGCAGATTGAGGCTGAGGCTAAGAAATTGGAAGCAGAAAGAGAAGACAAAAGATTAGCTACAGAAAGAGAAGCCCAGGAAAAGAGACAGGCTGCAGAAAGGGAAGAGAAGAAATTAGCTGCAGAAAGGGAAGAGAAGAAATTAGCTGCAGAAAGGGAAGAGAGGAAATTAGCTGCAGAAAGGGAAGCAGAAGATAAAAGATTACAAAGGGAACATGAGTTACGACTAAGGGAGTTTGAGTTTCAAGGCCATGCTCCTGAAAATGGTGCCAGTCCCTTTGCCTCTGATGCTACGGTTACTCAAGGAGCCTCAACCTCAGCTATGAATTTTCATTTAGATCATTTTGTTGAGAAAGACGATGATATTGAGAGCTATATAAATAGGTATGAACTATTAGCTACCACGTATGGGTTAGAGAGAGAAAGGTGGAGCTTAAAGTTATCTCAGGGACTTCGTGGGGCAGCTTATGAAGTTTTTGCAAAAATGAGCAGAGGTGATCAGGAAAATTATGACATGCTAAAGCAGGCTCTTTTGTTAAGGTATGAAAAGAATGCAGAATTCTATAGAAAAAAATTTAGGAATGCTAAACTACTGTCAGGTGAAACCTATCACCAGTTCTCTGCACGAATAGAGACATACTTGGAGAAATGGACTTCTCTGGGGAAAACCCAAGATCTTAAGGAAATGGTCCTTATAGAGCAATTAAGAGAGTCCATGGCTCCAGACCTGAGAAAGTTTCTCATGGAACAAGGTGCAGAGAGGCTGGATGAGTTGCTAAATGTTGCTGAAAGGTATCAAGCAGCTCAAGCAGAGGTAACAGGTAATAAAAAGAAACAAGTGGATAACTTTAGGGCACCACAGAACTTTAATAAATTTGATCCTAAGGATCAAAATAAAAGTAAGCACCAATTTGATAGGCCACGGTATGAAAATAAAAATAAATTCCCACAATTCGATGAAAGGAAATATAATGAAAGAAAATCTTTCAACCAAGGAAAAAGGTGGTGTAAGAATTGTCAGATGGACAATCATGACACTGACCGTTGCAGAAGGAAACCTGTGTATATGGCAACCCTTCAGGTCAGGTCGACCTCAAGACAGGAGGAGGATATTATGTTAGATACCACTCCAGAAGAGATGAGGAAGGCACAGGCTGAGGACAAAACACTCAAGCCTTGTTTCAGAAAATTGTCAACTTGTCATACAACTCCAGGCAAGGGAGATTTTTACATGAAAAACAAGTTGATGTATAGGAAGACTGGAGCTAGATCCAAAGGTCAGGGACAACTGGTACTTCCTAAAAGATACAGGACAGAATTAATAAGGAGCCTACATGTGAAACCAGATGGGGACCATGAGAAGATAGGTACCATCATTCAAAAGGTGGCTCACAATTATTATTGGCCCAAAGCAAGATGGGACATTGAGAATTTTGTAGAAAGGTGTAGCATAGCACATGAGGGAACACCCACAAGTGGGAACATGGATCAGGACCTGGACACGCCACGGGGCAAAAGTAGGCCTGAAAATAAAAAGAGATATAAATTTCATAAAGTGGACCAAATGGAATGGGAAGCCCCTTTTCACGGACAAGCTTCACTTAACTGTTTTACAATGGCCACTATGCGGAGAGTGCAAAAAGATGTCTTACCCCAGGATAAGCCGACAATCCCTCAATCGGACTTAAACAAACTGGAGGAAGAGGATGTAGAGAGGAAATCTCTCATCAAGAATTTTAAGTGGGGAGAAAGCCCCAAAAGAAAAATTGGTAGCGGTCGTTTTGTGAATGATAATTCTGGGAGGAAAAATCATCACTATAAAGCTTCGAGTGGAAGAGACCATACCGGTGCATGGACAAATAGGTCCACACAATTAAAGGTCCATATGTAGCTTTGTTAAGAACGTGGACTGATGAAAAGGCAGAGGAAAACATTACATCTTCATACCAATATGTTGAATGAGCTGACCACTCGGTTAAAAACTGGCTGGAAACTTGCCAATGAAAATTTGAAACAAGCCAGGAAGAAACATGCTGCCTATTATAACAGGAAGGCGAAAGACAGAAATTTGGCTGTGGGAGAGAAAGTACTGCTTCTTTTGCCTGGGAGTCAGAATAAGTTACAAATTGGATGGCAGGGTCCATATACAGTTTTAGAGAAGGTGTCTAGAACAAATTATAAGATAGATAAGAAGGGGAAAGAAAAAATCTATCATGTGAATCTCCTGAAGAAATATTTGGAAAGAGAACATCAGGAAGAGACACACTTGTTGACCTTGTCCATCGCCATGGAGATGAAAAAGGAACCACTTTCATCATTTGATATCCATTACACCCCTGTGAGACAGCAGCACAGGTGAAAATCAGTACACATTTAACGAAGACTCAGAAAGAGAGAGTGCAACAGGTTCTAAATAATCATGCAGAGGTGTTAACAGACCGACCAGGGCATACAAACCTATTGGAATATGATATGAAACTAATAGACTCCACACCTGTCTGTATGAAACCATATTCGATTCCGTTTGCTAAGGAGAAAGCTTTGAAGGAAGAGATAGACTATCTGTTGAAGGAAGGAATTATTTCGCACAGTGAGTCTTCGTATAGTTCCGGTGTTGTACTCTTAAGGAAGCCCTCTGGAGAACATAGACTCTGTATAGATTACAGGAGACTGAATGCTATTACAGAAGGACAGGTGGATCCATTGCCGGATACAAATCAGCTGTTTGCCAGACTAAATAAAGCTAAATATTTCTCTAAAGTGGATCTGAGTAAAGGATACTATCAGATTCCAGTAAAGCCTGAGGTTAGACCATACCTAGCTTTTAGTACCTCAGAAGGACACTATGAGTTTAATAGATTGCCATTTGGATTGAAGAATGCGCCTAGTGTCTTCTCTAGAATGATGAGAAAATTATTGGATCCTCTGAATAATCCCTGTATAACAAATTTTATGGATGATATCCTTATAGCAACAGAAACCTTTGAGGAACACATTGACTCTCTGAACATGCTGTTTGATCGACTTAGGGAGGCAAATTTAACAGCCCGACCAACCAAATGTTGCGTTGGATGTAAAGAATTGGAATTTTTGGGACACACAGTTTATCAGGGAAACATGACCCCTGGCCCAAAGAATTTAGAGAAACTACAGAAAGCCCCGAGACCACAAACCAAGAAGGACGTGAGATCCTTTGTCTCATTATGTGGTTTCTACCAGAAGTATATCAAAAACTTTAATTCCATATGTGCACCTTTAACGGAATTGACACGTAAAGGACATCCAGATCGCATTACATGGACACCACAATGTGAAATGACTTACCAAGAATTGAAGGAAAAGCTCACAAGTAAACCCATTTTGAAATTACCTGACTTAAGTCAAGAATTCATAGTAAGGACGGATGCAAGTAATATTGGGTTAGGTGCAACTCTACTACAGAAATCAGATGCATTGGATGGGGAATTAAGCCCAGTGGCATATGCTAGCAGAAAGTTGAATAAAGCTGAAATCAACTACTCAACTAGCGAAAAAGAATGTCTTGCAGTAATATGGGCAATAAAGAAATTCAATATTTATCTATATGGGAAGGCATTTAAGTTGCAAACAGATCACAAACCTTTATCGTTTCTAGCACAGGCTAAGCATGAGAACTCTAGGTTACTCCGATGGTCTTTGCTTCTGGCTCCATATAATTTTAGCATCGAGTATATATCTGGAAAAACCAATTTGGGAGCTGATTTTTTAAGCCGCCATCCGTGTGATGAGAATCACCGTAAACCCCAGAAATAATAATAAATTTCTCTATGTGTATATAGAATAAAGGACTGACATATAATGTCTGTTTTAAGAGGGGAGGTGTCGTGGAATATTCTAATCCACATATATAAATTATTAGGTAAATATGAAGCCTAACAAATAAAATTAATAAAGAAAAGAGCAATGGAAAAATAACAGTGCTGTCACAAGGAATGTACTCGAAATCCCCCTTGTTTTCTGCTTCGTCTGCAAATTGTAACGCTTTCACGTTGATAGTAAAGCTTACTGTATTATTACCCGCCTTCTTCAATGAAACGTGTGCTGTATTTCTTGGAAAAAACATTGAGATACCAAGCTGAACAATGACCTAATTTTAATATTCCATTCATGTCTTTTTCTACACTATGTTACCAAAACGAACGAACAGATGGACAAAAGGATAAAGAGAGAGGGAGGGCTGAAAATCAGGAACGCATGCAACACGCGTCGCGCGATACACAAATGCTGCCATCACGCGTGTAAGACTACATGCACTAACTTTTTTTCAGACGGACAGTGATAAAATACATTACCCATCCCAGAGTTAGGTTTATAAATCATAAAAAACGCTTATTAGGAAAGATAACAATAGATGGGTTTACGGTTGAAAACATAACAGTACCCAGACAGCACATCTTCGAAACAGGAGGTAGAAAATACATATTTTGAACGCAGCCACGTAGCTCCTTTAAATTGGGATATTTGGGTTCCTTAGGGCTTGCTGACAAAGAATATGTAAAACGTTACGTAAATAGTCCAGGAATTAATAAATTATACCCAAAATAAAATAGTGAGGATGCCTGACAGCATGAAATCATTCCTGCTCATAAAATTTTTTTATAACGTGTTTGAAAAAACCTTGCGTTACCGAAATAGCCTACCATGTAAACTCCAAATTGATTGGAGCCCAACAAATGAAAGACTCACCACGATTGGTCGGGCTATAAATACTATCTTGGTTGTTAGGGGAGACGGGGAAAGGTAACATTTTTTCAAACACTTGTCGAAACGTGGCCTCATTGGCTAGACTCGCTGATATACTCACTTAGGAGCGTTAGTTCGAGACCACTAGTGCAAATAATCTTGATAAAGCAACAGTGCGTTGAAGCCAGCTCATATTTGTGTTAAATAAAAGCCTGGAACATAAGCAGATGGGAATTTGTGCCAGTATTTTGTGCCAGAATTCATTGCTAATCAACGTATCTGTGTTTATTTCCATGAAATTGTGGTAAGCTTGAACCATTCAGTATCTTTTAATGAAAATTGAATGTAAATTGTTAATTTATGCCTGTATATATATGTGTAGTTCAGTGGCAAACAGGAGATAAAGCCTATAATGCTCCAGCCTGAACAGAGGGTGTCGGAGGGAAGTAAAACGGCATGGAATGGCCAAATAGTACACTTGACACCTGGATGATTGATTAGACAGAAATAATGCTGGAAGTGCAGAGGCGTGGTAACCATTAAGGAGGTAAATACTGGTATAAAGTATTTCAGATGAAGCTGACAGTTGGCCTAACGCTCTGAACTCAATGTTTGTGTTGTATTGTGATCAGTGTAAAAGAGAATATAAATTAGTTATGAAGTAGAAGGTACATCCTTCTTGTTTTCAGGGACCGTGGTCTTGATGGTACTGAGCAGCACCTGGTCAGAGCTTTGCTGAATCCAGAGTCGGACAGCATACTCCTTGGTCTTTTTAGCTATCAGTGAGGTGTCTCCAGAGCCCAGGGGAGAATTCGAGCAGAGGAGTCCTTTCCTGCCACCATCACTCAAGATAAGCAGATTTGGCCAGCTGAGCTCAACATTATGTCCCCTCATCTTGAAATGACTTTGTAAAAATAACCTTAAGAGGGGAATTTAATTGTCTTAATATCAGGAACTGAGAACATCTCCAATACTAGTCCCTAAAGACAAACTATTGAAGTCATGATGACAAATACCAACAGAGCTTGAACAAAACAAAACCAGTATTACCTCATTTTACTACTACACAACTGACACACATAGGATATTTGTAATAATATATGTCACTACTATATTCATATTGGTAAATTCTGTACATATAATTTGTAATTTAAATTGATTGTGATTCCTGGTTCCCTTGTAGTTGAATCAGGACACATATTCATTCATGCCAGTAATGAATACATATTGTTATTTGAAAAGTTATCAGTGACTCTTTTAAGATATCCTTGTAGAGTGTTATATGTATGTGAGTGTCACAGTGTTGTCAAGTGTAGTGGATTAAATTAAATTGTTTATCCGTCTGTTGTTGTTATGACTTACACTTCATCATACACATACCCTAGACACATAACGTAGTCATCACACTATTCTAGAATAATTCTGACTGAGATATATAGATATGTGGTAGCAAGTAAGGTTATCTATAATACACTACTCTTAATAGATATAGATACCTTCACAGCTGATCTCAGTCAGTACACTAAGTCCCCTATAAATATTCATAACATCCCACTTCACCACACAGCCCCATGTCCAATTCTTCTGAGCCACCTTCTACAACATACTCTAGAATACAGTTTCTCAAACTTTTTCAGACTGTGGCTCACTTACCAATGCAAATTTCTTTCACAGCACACTTGTGTTCTTAATGCTGGACTCTAGTGTAATTAACCATAAATTTGTAGTATTTTACAGTTTACACTACATTGACTAACTTCAAATTCTAGTACAATATATATTTTAATTGTAAGATATGACAAAAATATAAAATTTGAGAGAGATTTTACATTTTATTATGCAAGTGCCTTGTTTTCAATGTGACATATGAGCCTTCTTAAAGGCACAGATCTTCTTTATTCGTGGAAGAATATTGGACAAACACTCTTAATTCATGTTCCACTGACTGAAGTTTGGATCTGAATTTGGTTTTAAATTTTGCGGCACATCTCTGGCTCTGGTGTGCAGCGGCACAATGTTTGAGAAACTATGCCCTAGAAGGTTACAGTTTCTCACCTGTTTGCTTCATTTTATGGCCTCATTAACATGTATCCATTTTTACAAGTACAGGTCTGTATCCTTTAACTCAAAATCCTCAGCTTAAGATTTTTTTGGTTTTCAGATGCCACCCTAATTATGTTCGAGATGTAGCCGAATGTCGTCCAAACTGTGTTCAAAAATAGCCTAAAGTTGCCCAAAATAGTCAGAAATTGTCCAAATTGTGATAGAAAAGCGGCCCAAAAAAAGTTTCAATTTTCAGAACATTCCGGTTTTCAGGTAAAAGGATATACACCTGTAATAACTGTTTTTCATCATTATCATTATCCTTTCATTGTAACTTTTAATGGAGCAAGGAGTCACTACTGTAGCGGTCATATTCACTGAAACTGATTGAACCTACGTTGCTGCAGAACACATAGCTGGAACGTAGTATTGGCTCGGCATTGTACATGTTACAAAGGGTGCTCACAAGAAGACATACTGAAAACCTGTATCCTGATATTTTGATTTTCACTGTGAATTTTAAAGAATGTGACCCATAACATTTGCTGGGTTCAGGCTGCAAATACAGTATCATTTAATCATAACACTCGTGTCTGCTCAAGGTTATTTCATAATCCGGTGAATAATTCTCAGAAATGTATGTTGTTCATTCAGGGTGACTGAAAGGTCACTTCCTATTTTAAAATTTGTATATCCCCACTTGTACCTATCTATTGTGTAAAGATAAAACAAATGTCAAAACAAGGGGCATTAACTGCCATTTGACTAATAATTTTAATTTTTTATTTCCAGAAACGTTTTTTTTTTTAAGGTCCTGGAGCAGGTCGACCACTTTAAATACCTCGGAGCTGTTATAGACCGGAAGGGAGGCATCAAAGAAGAGTTGGCAACTCAAAAAGCAGCAGCTGGGAGACTTTTTCAGGCCATAAATCGAGCATTCCTCAGCAAGAGAGAAGTTGGTAAGAAAACGAAGATGGCTGTATATCGCTCCACCTATGTCCCAGTCTTGACGTATAGATGCGAGTCATGGGCAATGACTACAACCCACAAAAGCCAGATCCAGACCTCATAAATGAGGTATTTGAGGAAGGTGGTTGAAGTAACAAGAAAAGACATGGTCCGCAACCAGACGATACGTCAAGGCCTAAAATCCCACCCCCTGCAGACCCAAGTAGAACAGTCCCAGCTAAGATGGTTTGGCCATGTCTGCAGAATGGAAGAAGATCGGCTACCACGACAAGCATGGGAAACTAAGAGCCAGGGATCCAGACCTCCAGGACGACCCAGAGGCTGCTGGGAGGACAACATTAGACAATCTTTGAAGGACCGAGGACTAGAATGGAACCAGGCCAGGAGGAAGACAGCTGATAGGATAGTCTGGCGCTCTCTCTTCCAAACCTCTACACCTCATGGTAGAAGGGGAATGACTAAGTAAGTCTTTCCAGAAACAAAATAAAATAAAATCTAAAATGACCAATAACTTAATGTTACAAGAGACAGCAAAAATGGCTGAGGTCATGTATTTATGTTCAGCTGTAATGTTAGTGTGGAATAACACTTTATGTACCGTAAAATCTCGCGTATAATACGCACTCGTGTATAATACGCATGCTTGATTTAGCCCAAAATTTTCTGATAAAATGGAAATTCGTGTATAATACGCACCATAATTTTTCAAGATTTTATTTTATGAAACATTTGTTAAAAAACTGAAAGAAGATGGAAGATGCTACGCGATAGTAATTCTTCGACGAACTGAAAGATCATGTCGCTTCATAAAACGAACTGCCCATCAGTATGATGCTTTAAATGCTGTTGTGCCTGTACGAGGTTTTTTAAGTTCCAGAGCTTTAAGTCGGATTTCAATGCATGAAACACTGATGCCTTGTTGCCTTCTATCCACTACTTCTTCTTCTTCTTTTGTCCTTAGCCAACGACCGGCAAAGCAGTCAGTGGCCATTACGCCTAGTGGCGTCTTAAGGGCAACAGCGAACAGATTTTCTTTGCCATTGTTCCCATCACGCCTAATGGCGTCTTTAGGGCAACGACAAATCAATCCGTTTGCTGTTGTTTCCGTAATCAAAGTGACTGGCAAACGGGTGATCAGCCCGTTGGTTCTATCCACTACCCAATCCAATAATTTTTTTTTTCTAGGTCTGGAAGATCTGGTGGTGACCCACGATTCACCTTTTTCTTACTAGGCAACACTTGCAGCGCCTCTTTGTTTTTTCGTCATAATCGAATGTTGCACTCGTTAATGGAAAAATGTCGACTTGCTGCCCGATTGCCGTTAGATTCTGCATATTTTACCACTAAGAGCTTTTCTGCTGCTATACAACATTTTCTCGAATTCATTTTTAGGGCTCAAAATAATCAAATGACAAACTTCACAACCAAGCTTAATATCAAAACAGATTGAAGACCAAGAGTGCGAAATGCGTTTTGCAACAATGTCTGACACATAAGAAAACACATGGCACATTCAATTTTGCGCCATTTTTACTCTCAAATTGTGACAAAAAACGTGACAGACTTTCCAACGTAGGTTACTTTCGATATGGAAAATTACGTATTTTTTAGTACTCGCGTATAATACGCACCCGAGTTTTAGCGGGCAAAAATTAGTAAAAATTGTGCGTATTATACGCGAGATTTTACGGTAATGCAATAGCAGTTAATTCTCTTTATTTTGACATTTGTTTCGTATAAATCAGTTGGCTAGAAGTGAAGAAATAACAATTTTAAAATAGGGAGTGACTTTTCAATCACTCTGTATTTCTTGCAATATAGTTTTTCTTTAAAAAGTTTTTTATAGTAATCTGCTCCTGAAATTAACATATCAGCTCTTCTATTTTAAAGTAATTTCTGGCTTACAACCACAGGAAAAACTTCCATTACGTATACAGGCTAGTGACTAAGCCTGTCATGCACTAATAGGAAACAAATAATGAGAATAGGTAAATGGTAGGCACTCAGAAAGAAAAAAAACAAAGAAACAAAGGAAAAAAGAAAGAAAGAAAGGTGGACGCTAAACAACAGAAAAGTAACAGGTACCGGTACTCTGAAGATTCAATCAGGATTCAAATGACACCATCCTCATGCCAGAAGAGTGAACTGTATTATGACAAACAACCAGCTAGGCACTCCTTGAGGTTTCCCTCTCTAGATATTTTTGTGCTGGCACTGCTGGCTATTATAACACTCATAAAATGTATGTCATGTGATTTGTATTAAACACGAACATTACCCATGTACTATGTGGCTCTGACTCTTGGAGTAGAATGAGACAAGACATAACAAAGCTACAACATTTTGAGAACAAAGTAATTGGAAGACTCTAGTCAAATACAATAATTCCTGTAAATGAAGTATAAGAACAAATAAGGAAATACTACTTCCTTCCTTCCCTTAATCGCTTCTTTTTGAACATGAACGTTTTTTTTAAAAGTCAATATGTACTTTAATAATATCAGATGAATGATGCATATCAGAGGTGAAGGTTGTTGTTTAACTAGGGCTGCTGAGCTTTTCGCTCTTTTGCAGCCAATACCAAGGTGAAGGTTCCTTGGTATTATCTACACTGTAGGTCTAGGCTTTTCCTGTGGTTTTTCTGCTATTCCAAAATGTGTTGAGTTGAAGTCATGAGCCCTAGTTTCTCCAGCTTGGCTTGCATTTAAAGGATCATCACATCTGGTCCCAAGCTAGGAGTTAGAAGCGTGTGGCATGCCGTACATTCCCCACCATCCAAGAGGGCTTTCCAAATATGCAGAGCTAAAATACTGTGCTCTGGTTCTGGGCTCTCCCAAGGAGTTGTTATGTCCTACACAGAGCCACTTTTCAGCTCCCCCTGCCTACCCTAGGGTCCATAGTGAGATCCTCCTACATGCAGCCAACCAGGTAAAAAGCCAGAGTTATGTCTGGGGCTCAAGTGACTCCTCCAAGCTTAGTGTGCAAAGCTGGGTTCTCAACAAGTTTCACCACAAGGGGAATCCCTGGAAGTGTGTGGATGATTTTAAGAGTCAATGAGGGTGTAATTAGACTCACACATAGAGGTTTACATCCACATCCCCAAATATTATAGCATTGTGCCTAGCTGGTGGTCATACAAAGATGACTCCAGATATGTATAGAGGTGAAGAGTAAAACAGTCTAGGCAAAAGCAGCATTCCATAAAATAAAACATATTTATGTAACAAATCTTTGTCAATGAAAGTAAGAAACAGAGTTTCCAAAGCCATACAGAGCCATGAGTTATGAACAATTAAAAAACAGGCAAGAAAATCTGTGGGGGCCACAAAGATGTGGTTTTATACAAGAACGTTTGGAATACCATGGACAGCTAGAAAAGAGTAAAAGAAAATCCTGAAAGAAGCCATTATGCAAATGAAGCTTATATTAAAAGAAAAGAATCCACTGTCTTTTGGCATGTTATGGGACGAAAGCTGGAAGACATTGTGACACAGAAAAGACTGAGTGAAAAAGAAACAGATATGACAAAGAAAGAAAATACTGGACAGTCTGACATCACAGCATGGAACGATGTCAACAAAAGAATTGATGAACAGCACTGCAGACAGGAAGTTGTGAATGTAGACATGCTACAAGAAGAAGAACGAACGAACGAGTGAACGAACGAACGAACTTTATTTTCAAAGGGTTAAGAATTGGGCACGCAGGCCCGTCTGACATTCTGCCCTTCCTCTCTCTCTCGTCATGTATACTTTATCCTTTCATCCTCACATTTACTTTAAGCATAATTAAGGCATTTATCATTATAAAAGTAATATTACATTTGCAATAATCATCATAATTAAAGTACGTTTTTAAAATAAAATTTAAAAATAAAATAAAATAAAAAATAATAATAATAATAATGAATTCAAAAATAAAGTAAATAAAAACAAACATTAAAAAAAAAAACAACAACAACAAGACATAAAAATCGAATTCTTCGTACAGTAAATTAGTGATTTGAGACATATTCAGAAGTATGTTATAAGAACTCGTGAAATTTTCAAACGGTGTGCAACTGAATGACTCAGGGACTTTTTTTAGGTTCATCAAGACGAGGTGGGGTAAACAGTTACTTTCCTCGTTGTCTTTGCGTCTCGAACGAACGAACGATGAAATGTTAGCCCATTACTGTAGTTACCCCCAATGTTAACCCATTACTGTAGTTACTCCCAATGTTAGCCCATTACTGTAGTTACCCCCAATGTTAGCCCATTTCCATAGTTACCCCCAATGTTAGCCCATTACTGTAGTTACCCCCAATGTTAGCCCATTTCTGTAGTTACCCCCAATGTTAGCCCATTTCTGTAGTTACCCCCAATGTTAGCCCATTACTGTAGTTACCCCCAATGTTAGCCCATTTCTGTAGTTACCCCCAATGTTAGCCCATTTCTGTAGTTACCCCCAATGTTAGCCCATTTCTGTAGTTACCCCCAATGTTAGCCCATTACTGTAGTTACCCCCAATGTTAGCCTATTTCTGTAGTTACCCCCAATGTTAGCCCATTACTGTAGTTACCCCCAATGTTAGCCCATTACTGTAGTTACCCCCAATGTTAGCCCATTACTGTAGTTACCCCCAATGTTAGCCCATTTCTGTAGTTACCCCCAATGTTAGCCCATTACTGTAGTTACCCCCAATGTTAGCCCATTTCTGTAGTTACCCCCAATGTTAGCCCATTTCTGTAGTTACCCCCAATGTTAGCCCATTTCTGTAGTTACCCCCAATGTTAGCCCATTACTGTAGTTACCCCCAATGTTAGCCTGTTTCTGTAGTTACCCCAAATGTTAGCCCATTACTGTAGTTACCCCCAATGTTAGCCCATTACTGTAGTTACCCCCAATGTTAGCCCATTACTGTAGTTACCCCCAATGTTAGCCCATTACTGTAGTTACCCCAAATGTTAGCCATTACTGTAGTTACTTCCAATGTTAGCCCATTACTGTAGTTACCCCCAATGTTAGCCCATTACTGTAGTTACCCCCAATGTTAGCGCGTGCCTGTAGTTACCCCCAATGTTAGCCCATTACTGTAGTTACCCCCAATGTTAGCCCATTACTGTAGTTACCCCCAATGTTAGCCCATTACTGTAGTTACCCCCAATGTTAGCGCGTGCCTGTAGTTACCCCCCATGCAGGAAGTCTGCACCAAGACACTTCTGTACTCTTGCCGTGGTGGTTTCTGCAGCGATCTGTTTTATACTAAGTTCCTTAGTTCCATGCCCAACCTCACCTTAGCCACCTTTTACTATACATCTGATGGGAGCAGTGGTTCTATTCTTATACTGTCTCATGAGGGACCCTGGGGCAAATAATGAAATAAACTACCTTTATATACAAGTCTTGGGACCCCTGGGCCAAAAAAGGAAACAAACCACCTATATAAACAAGTCTAGGGACCCCCAGGGCAAATAAGGAAATAAACCACCAATATATACAAGTCACCTACATGAGGGGGACCAGCACAGTCATTAGGTCTGGGCCTCACTTCATAAGGGTATTTCACCTTAACCAAGGATGAATGATTCTCCACTTGAACCCATTGGCTGTGTTACAATGAGGAGCTTCACAATGTGATGTGGTCCAGGCCTCACTTGAGCTCTCAAGAGGGCCTGACCACCAATAGCCACCATCATCAGATCATGCAAGCTATAACTGTTAGGCTATTTTGAGTGAATAAGGCTGATATGCAAAACATGGAGGCTTGAAATAAAGAAGAGGGGATGTAGCATACGTGGGTGAGTTACAGCATAGGGAAACCTGGAAGCATCTTACTCCTGTCTAATAATAATAATAATAGCCCCTTCAGTCATAACTGACCATGGGTATGCGCCCCTGAGGTGACAGCCTTCAGCTGCTTATTTTTCTGGTGCTCCTTTCGATGTTTACTCCTCTCTTCTGCTTGTTGTGTGAGCTTCTTTTCACCCAATCTGAAGTGGCGCCGTAAATAGCATTGACACTTGGTGCGATCGACAGCTTCATCCTCCCACATTGCTGGATTTATGTCCTGTGCCCTCATGTCTCTCTTGTACACATCTTTGAATCTCAGCTGCGGTTGCCCAACTGTTCTTTTGCCATCTGCCAGTTGTCCGTAGAAGATATATTTCAGGATGCGACTATCTTCCATGCGGCAGACATGACCAAGCCAGCGTAGTCTGCATTGTCTAAGCAGTGTATACATGCTTTGAAGGCCAGCACATGACAACACCTCGACATTAGTCACTTTATCTTTCCATGAAATGCCAAGGATGTGGCATAGACACCATAGATGGAAGGTATTGAGCCTTCTTACTTGCTTAGCATAGGTTGTCCATGTCTCGCATATAGGAGTGTGCTGGTGACGCAGGCATTATATACCGTGGCTTTGTCTTCGTTGTGAGTTTGGAGTTTCCCCAAACACGCGATGTGAGGCAGGCAAAGGTAGCTGCAGCTTTGTCAATTTCTGTGTCCAGTGAGAGTTTGTCATTGATGGTAGACCCCAGGTATGTGAAGTGTGCACCACTGCCAATTCATAGTTATCGATAGTGATAACTGGTGCAGCACCCACATCCTGACTAAGCACATTTGTTTTCTTTAGACTTATAGTGAGACCAAAGTCCTTGCATGCTTGGGTGAAACGATTCATCAAGCTCTGAAGCTCCTGTGGGCTTTGACTGATGATTGCAGCGTCATCAGCAAACAACAAGTCACTTATAGTGACCCTTCTGATTTTTGTTTTTGCCTTCAACCTTGCGAGATTAATCAGATGGCCATCTGACCTAGTGTGACGTCATATTCCTTCAGTTCCATCTCTTAAAGCATGTTTCAAGAGTAAGGCAAAGAAGATCTCGAAGAGGGTTGGAGCCAGAACGCAGCCTTGTTTAACGCCACTCATATGTCAAAGGGCTGTGATATTCTTCCAGCATACTGGACTGTTCACTTCATGTCGTCATGGAATAACTTTATCATTTCTAGCAATTTAGCAGGGCAGCCTATTTTCAGGAGGATTTTGAAGAGTCTATCCCTACTAACCAGGTCAAATGCCTTTGTTAGGTCTGTAAAGCCAACATATAAAGGCCTTTTCTGCTCTCTTGATTTTTCCTGAAGCTGGCGGAGAGAAAAGATCATGTCTGTTGATCTACCAGCTGTGACGTACGTCTAGTTTGACTAGTGAATTTTCCCTGATATGATGGATGATTTAAAGGGGACCTTTAGCTTTTCATAACATTAGAACCCCTGAACATTTGTTGTAACTTTTCGTTTGCCAGAACGCATTCCACCGGGACTCATGTAGGATACAGCGACGAGATTAAGAGACAGACCGAGGGATCTTAGGGGAGACTATCGGCGCTATCAAAGACAGTAGTTTTCCCTGATACGAGACGCAGTTGCTTGCCGCTAATTTCGCGTCTCGGTGTCAATCGAGGAACCGAGCGAACGGGGGAAAGCGAAACGGGCAGCAGCGAGCGGATACGAAGACCAGGGGGCGGCTTTTTCTCTTGATTTGGCGGTCAGATCCCCTATAGTTCGTGAGATCAAATAAGTTGTCAAGTTTATCATGTCCCACTCAACTTACATTTCATTTTAGCTAAATAGACCATGTAGAACTAGACACGTTATCACTCGCTGGCCAGATCTTTACAGAAGCACTAGCTTTATTGAAATCTTGTTATAGATTTTCCCCTGGATTTTATATATATTTGCAGTGATTTCTAATTCTGTGCAAAGCGGTAATATATATTGTGTAAAGTGATCAGTGGTCTAGCTCAGTCATTCTATTTAAAGGGATTCTGTGTTAATTTAAATCTATTTAATTAAACCATCTCAAGAGTTCCAGTTTTAAATATAATGATCTATCTATTATATTATTTCAAAAGATAATAGATGCTTAAATTAACTTTTAAAGTCGCGAAGGAATTTATAATTAATAAATTCAGTTAAGTCTTAGTTTTATAGATGTGTGTTTTTAACCACTAGAACTCGCGCAGTGTTTATTAAATACATAATTAAATACGCGAGCATATATATAATAGGCTTAACGGGAAATTCATCGCGCTTCAGAAGGTTATTTGTTTTCGGTATATTACATGTCTTTTTTTTTCTTTCATACAGAGTGATCGTAACCTGTGCGATCCCAGCATTAAGAAAGCAATAAAGAAATCAATCTAAGCAAAGCAAAGCATAAACAGTGTGTAGAGTTCCCCTGACGCAGAACTTGTTGAGACTGTGTAAATTTTTAATCTTTGAGGCGATTCTATGTTTGGAATTCCGCTATCTAACTTATAGCAAAGAAAGCACACCCAAAGACAAATTTAACGCACCATCAAACAACTTAAGTCGTAACGGGAAGAAGAACACTGGCCCGAGCTTTGTTAGTTTACTGACACAGAGAGATAATTCATAATTTCCTGAACAGTGATGTGACTAGTTTTCTCACTGGACTTAAACCATACCTCACGGATAAAGTGTACCAGCACGCGTAAGAATTTTATTATCCGCGGCATAGTCAAATAGACCACACCATCCTCACCCCGGTATCAGAGACCGTGCCCTCCCATAGAAACTGTTATTAAGAAAAGAGACACAACTACAGATTCATTTTCCAGCGATTACGGGACCCTTTTATGTGCTGACCGCCTACCCGATAATCTGGGGCTAGAACTTGAACAAACACTCATACATTTAGTTGAGGTGTAACTGCTGTTGTGTTATTCTATGGAGTGCAAGATTTTTTCACAATCGGTAAGTGAGAGCAAGATGAGTGAAGGCCTTTGCTAGCGCGTGTATGAATGACAGGAAATTAATTCTTTTGTGTGACCATTTTGTTAACTTGCTTACCTGGTAACATATATCTTTTCTGTATACCCTACATTGTTCCTTTAAGTGGGATAGTTGATAATTTGTTAACTCTGTTTAAAACCACCTCCTTTCCATTTGCTTAGTAAAGGGAAGAACAGCTGGGAAGAACAGGTTTTTTTTTTTCTATCACTTATACCTAACTTGGTAACACCTCTTTCAGAGTAATTAACTTTACTGTTAGGTTAACGTACCCGTGTTCCTGATATTATCTATCTCTGGACTGGGTTTGTCTTTGTCTAATGAGCGGGAAGGGCTTAGTCGATACCAATCTTCTTCACCCCCTCCCAAACTTGTTATTTGCATTTGTGTACTTATGATAATTTATGTAATATCTGATATTTTTAGTGATTGATGTTTAAAGTGAATAAAATCACCTAAACTCATTTAGTTCTGTGTGTTGGATATACCCAAAGCCCAACATTTCCCCTATTCGTTTAATATAGTTTGTATCAACGTCGTGTGTGTGTTTGAAAACACCAAATCGGTGAGCGCGCAGATGCGAGTCTGGAAAACTGGCAAATAATTGTTTGACCAGGAGAGTGAAAGAGAAGATTGAGAGACACGATTTGTCGTAAATAAGTCTGTCTTTACTCTCCTCCAGCACGTTGTGAAGTAACTATTAAATCTCTACATTTTCTATCACTGAGCTTTCCATCATCATTTTCCACTCTAAACCGGACCACTATTTCTACGACTCTTTTCTCTCAAAATAAATTTACGACAATATTTGGCCGGCTCGTCTGGGATAATTTTGAGATACATTTGATGCACACATATTTGTGGGCTGGTTCTGGGATCTTGAGCTACATTTGAGGCAATCGCATAGCCGGGTTAAAGATATTTTGAGTCTGATTTAGTTTGGGTCTAACTAGGTAGAGTGTGAATGATTTGTCTTTGTGAATTAGGGAAATAAATAAATAATTACACCCCTAGACAAACGTTCTTTAAGTATTTGGGTTGTCCACACAGCATATTTACAGGTTGTTTTCTCTCCACAGCAGTAGAAAGTACAGATAAACAAATATATTTGCTATTTTATTATCCTCTGGCGGAGATAATTATATTTCTTTCTTTATAAAAGTTGCTGGGATTGCGTGATTGTTTTACAGTCACTAAGGTTTTTGAAGTCAAAAAGAGTTGAGCTTAGCTAAAGACGGATTGTTCTGATTTTGAAAAATTAAGTTAACAACGTCTCATCTCAATAATTGACTTTAGGGACGGAGTTTGTTGTCAGAGATTTAAAATTTAGGGGAAATTTTTTTTTTCCTTTTAAATTGTTTTAATATAAATTTTTCTCGACTGTTAGTAAAAGTAGATTCTTTTCCAGTGTAACTTACCATTTAGTGGCATAGTCGCTTGCGTTTAGAGCCTTAATTGCCAGATAATAGCAGCGATAAGTTTGCACAGTACAGGTAGGAGGTAACACAGGTAAATTTGTACTTGTGTTTTTTTCTCGTAGCGGTTCAGAGTTCCTCCCTTTCGCGTTTCTTCTTACTAGTTCTCTAAGCATACTTCATCTTATTCTTTAACAATGGCAGAGAGGATAAAGATGAGGTCCATCTTGAGGCTGGAAGCGAAAGAGGCAGGATTAGATGCAGAAGCTGCAAACGCGTTTATTAACCAGGAATTGGAAATATATGACGCGGAGCAACAGAGAGCCGAAGCTGAGAGGAAGGCGGAGCAACAGAGAGCAGAAGCTGAGAGGAAGGAAGAGAAAGAAAGAACAGAGAGGAGAGAAGCCCAGGAGAGGGCAGATAAGAAAGAAGCGGAAGAACGTCTTTTGGAACAGAAGAAAATTGAAGCAGAGATGGAAACTCGCAGAGAGAGAGAGAGAGAGACAAGGAAAGACAGCATCAACTGGCGCTTAAGGCTCTAGAGAGTCGGGGCGCCTCTACTTCGACTAACGGAGAGCCGTCTTCGCCCCAGTCTCAATCAATGGACCTCTCCAGTACTCAATCTGCCCAATTAACTGCTATGTCGTTTTCTTTAGAATCTTTTCCTAGCCCTAACGAAAAAATTGACAGCTACCTAGAAAAATTCGAGAGACTCGCGAATCTTTATGGGTTAGAGAGTACCCGCTGGGCGCTCAAACTTTCAACGTCACTGAAAGGCAATGCTTATGACGTGTACACAAAGCTGGGACCGAATCAACATGATTACGACATGTTGAAAAAGGCCTTACTACAGCAGTTTGAGATGACTGCCCGAAAGTTTCTGCAGTTGTTCAGAAACAGCCGAAAAGAGAGCACGGAAACATTTCCACAGTTCTCTTCACGTCTCACGGGTTATCTGACAAAGTGCATTGAATTATCTGACCTACCTCTTTCATATGAGGGACTCCTCGAACTAGTTCTTGTGGAGCAGATAAAATCCACTTTGTCGAATGAAACACGTAGATTTTTGGCTGAACAGGGGGCAGTCAGGCTTGAAGACATACTCAATAAAGCCGAACGCTATAGCAATGCAATGGCCGAACTTCCCAGCACTAAACGTAAACCCACCGATGAGCCATCTCGAAAACAGAATCTAGAACAGGCATCCTATTCTTCCACTTCCTCTCAACATTTTAACCAACGAGATAACAATACCCAGAAACCTCCCCAGGAAAAATCGAAATTCTACAAAACCCGATACCCCCCCCCCCCAACAACAATTCTGATCAACCCAACAAGCCTACGTGGCAGCGCGGCCACCAAGGTCAAGGAAAAGGGAAGACCCCTACACCAGGAACGTCTGATCAGGGCAAACAAACCGGTGCAAACCGCATTGGATGTTTGCATACAGCCTCGAAAGGTAGAGTCAATGTCAGTGATTCTCAACCTGAGGGGGGACCGACCCTCAACTCGAGGAACTGTAATTTTGAACGGTACCTCTACTACTTGTCTTTTTGACACTGGATTAAGTTTTGATTGTATTGTCGCTAGGCACCTAGTCAAACCCGGTCAGGAGACAGAGGAAACCGTCAAACTTAGTGGAGTTTTCAGGAGTGATGCACCCAGGACGCTTCCTATCGCACTGGTAGAAATACACTCTGACTTTGTCAGAGGAGTTATTAAAGCGGCCATAATGGATGATCCGATCTACCCAGTTATCCTGGGATGTAGATATGTGTTCATTGGGAGACCTAAGGAGCCGATTGTGGCAGCGGTAACCACAAGAGGGCAAGCCAAGAAGGAGAGGGAGCCTGCGCCAAACTTGTTGCCGAATGAACTGAAGGAGGCGCAACAAAAGGACCCTACTCTGGCGCCCTGCTTTAAAAAAACTGCCCATGGCTAAGGACCCCAGACACAACGGAGACATCTTTTCTAAGGATGGTGTATTGTATCGTAGAACGGGCAACCCGGACACGGGGAATAACCAGCTCCTAGTACCGACGCAGTACAGAAACCAGATCTTAGAAATGGGGCACTCTCTCTTCCCTTTAGCGGACACATGGGACAAAACGCCACTATTCAGCGAATAAAAAAACCACTATTGGTGGCCAGGAATGAACTCTGACATTGTCAGGTATGTGAAATCCTGCGCCCAGTGCCAACGGGTAGCACCCAAGCACTTGACACCCCCAGTACCTATGGGGCAAATGCCAATAGTAGGGACTCCATTTGAACGGGTTGCTGTCGACATTATTGGTCCTCTGGAAAAGACCAAAAGAAGGAACAGGTTCATCCTGACCTTAGTTGACACTTGCACTATGTGGGCCGAAGCCGTACCGCTACCATGCACTAATTCCAAGCATGTCGCAGAAGCCCTTGTGCAAATTTTTACACGGTTGGGATTCCCTCAACAAGTTTTGACGGACAATGGATCCCAATTCCGTAGCCTGTTAATGGAGGAGATCTTTAAGATCTTGAGGGCCAAACATATCCACACAAGTCCCTACCATCCGGCCGGAAAGGGGCTCGTGGAACGTTTTAACGGTACCCTCACCATGATGTTACGTAAGCTGGGTCAGGAGAAACCGGAAGACTGGGACCAATATATATCGGCTGCCTTATTCGCCTACCGAGAGGTACCCCAAGCGTCTACGGGTTTTGCGCCAGCTACACTTTTATTTGGCAGACCTATTAAGGGGCCACTAGAAGCCTTACTTCGGTCCCTGACAGACCAGAAGGCTGACGAGACAGTCGTCTCTGCAAGCAAGTATGTATCTGAGCTTAAGGAAAGGCTAAAGCTAGGATGGGATCTAGCTACTACCAACCTTAAGAAAGCCCGCGCTAAAATTACTAAAAGATACAACAAAGCTGCAAAAGAGAGAGAACTACAACCAGGGGAGAAAGTCCTATTGCTACTTCCAACCGGAAGCAATAAACTTCGCATCGGATGGCAAGGACCGTTTACCGTCCTTAAAAAGATCTCACGTACCAACTACAAGATCTCCATCAAAGGAAAGGAGAAGGTCTTCCACATAAATCTGCTAAAGAAATATTTGGAAAGACCGGTGCCATCCTCCGAGCATCTCCTGGCTGTCGCCATAGCAACGGAAGACGAGGAAGATGATGATGGTTGCATGGAGTATCCACTGCAACCCACAGAATCCTTTAAAGATGTCAAGTTCGGCGACAATCTCTCACCAGAACAACAAACAGAAACTAGGGTTCTACTAAAACAGTACAGCGCAGTCTTAACGGATGTACCTGGTCGAACAAATCTCATTGAATTTGATATGAAATTAACAAACAAGACCCCTGTTCAAACCAGAGTTTACCCCATCCCGTACGCTAAAGCTGATGCACTTCGCGGAGAAATAGACAAGCTGCGTCAGGCAGGAATTATCAGTGAGTCTACATCTCCTTACAGCTCGAGCGTAGTGCTGTTGCAGAAGCCCAATAAGGAAGTTCGGCTGTGCATTGATTACAGGTTGCTAAACGCTGTAACGGAATTCCAGCCCGAACCTCTCCAAACTGTTTCTGAGTTGTTCACCAAGCTCAGCAAAGCAAAGATCTTCTCCAAGATTGACCTCAGTAAAGGTTATTATCAAATACCAGTCAAGGAGGAAATTAAACCTTTGTTAGCTTTCAGCACTAGTGAAGGACATTACACATTTAACGTGATGCCGTTCGGTTTGCATAACGCACCAGGAGTGTTCACCAGGATGATGAGGAAGCTTCTAGAACCTTTGCAAAGTCCCCATATCCATAATTTCATGGATGACATCTTAATTGCATCGGAAACCTATGAAGAACATATTGCTACGGTTGCTATGCTCCTCAGGAGACTACAGGAAACGGGTCTCACAGCCAGACCTAGCAAATGTCTCATCGGGTTTGAACAGTTAGACTTCCTGGGGCACACTATTTCTCACGGATGCAGTTGGCCTATTAAGAAGAACGTGGAGAAAATAGTGACAGCAAAAAGACCCCGAACGAAGAAAGACGTACGTTCCTTCATATCGCTATGTGCATACTATCAGAAGTACATCCAGAACTTCAACGGACTGACGGCACCTCTGACTGACCTCACAAAGAAAGGTTGTCCTGATAAGGTCATATGGGATCAAAAGTGCGAACACGCGTATAGCACTTTGAAAGGACAGTTGTCTGCATACCCCATTTTGAGGTTGCCTGACCTCAAGAAACCTTTTGTACTGAGAGTCGACGCGTCAGGTCAGGGCATCGGGTCAACACTGCTTCAAGCCGATGACAGTGACCTGAACATGCTATTTCCAGTTGCCTATGGCAGTCGGAAATTAAATAAAGCGGAACGGAACTACAGCGTAGTTGAAAGGGAATGTCTTGCTCTGATTGACGGTATCAGACGCCATCATGAGTTTCTTTATGGTACATCGTTCACGGTGCAAACAGACCATGCTCCGTTAGCATTTCTTGGTGCCAATAAAGAATTTAACGCTAGGATCATGCGTTGGGCCCTCCTTCTAAGCGTCTATTCTTTCAAAGTGGAATATATTCCGGGAAGACAGAATGTCGGGGCTGATTTTCTGAGTAGAAACTGGTCTACAGAGGAAGAAGAGCAAACTGAAGATACCACTCATCCTAAAATCACCAATCAGGTCACCTCCATTGTCAAAAATAAAAACATGAAAAATGGTTTCATGTCTAAAAGTGGGGACGATTGTGACGTACGTCTAGTTTGACTAGTGAATTTTCCCTGATATGATGGATGATTTAAAGGGACCTTTAGCTTTTCATAACATTAGAACCCCTGAACATTTGTTGTAACTTTTCGTTTGCCAGAACGCATTCCACCGGGACTCATGTAGGATACAGCGACGAGATTAAGAGACAGACCGAGGGATCTTAGGGGAGACTATCGGCGCTATCAAAGACAGTAGTTTTCCCTGATACGAGACGCAGTTGCTTGCCGCTAATTTCGCGTCTCGGTGTCAATCGAGGAACCGAGCGAACGGGGGAAAGCGAAACGGGCAGCAGCGAGCGGATACGAAGACCAGGGGGCGGCTTTTTCTCTTGATTTGGCGGTCAGATCCCCTATAGTTCGTGAGATCAAATAAGTTGTCAAGTTTATCATGTCCCACTCAACTTACATTTCATTTTAGCTAAATAGACCATGTAGAACTAGACACGTTATCACTCGCTGGCCAGATCTTTACAGAAGCACTAGCTTTATTGAAATCTTGTTATAGATTTTCCCCTGGATTTTATATATATTTGCAGTGATTTCTAATTCTGTGCAAAGCGGTAATATATATTGTGTAAAGTGATCAGTGGTCTAGCTCAGTCATTCTATTTAAAGGGATTCTGTGTTAATTTAAATCTATTTAATTAAACCATCTCAAGAGTTCCAGTTTTAAATATAATGATCTATCTATTATATTATTTCAAAAGATAATAGATGCTTAAATTAACTTTTAAAGTCGCGAAGGAATTTATAATTAATAAATTCAGTTAAGTCTTAGTTTTATAGATGTGTGTTTTTAACCACTAGAACTCGCGCAGTGTTTATTAAATACATAATTAAATACGCGAGCATATATATAATAGGCTTAACGGGAAATTCATCGCGCTTCAGAAGGTTATTTGTTTTCGGTATATTACATGTCTTTTTTTCTTTCATACAGAGTGATCGTAACCTGTGCGATCCCAGCATTAAGAAAGCAATAAAGAAATCAATCTAAGCAAAGCAAAGCATAAACAGTGTGTAGAGTTCCCCTGACGCAGAACTTGTTGAGACTGTGTAAATTTTTAATCTTTGAGGCGATTCTATGTTTGGAATTCCGCTATCTAACTTATAGCAAAGAAAGCACACCCAAAGACAAATTTAACGCACCATCAAACAACTTAAGTCGTAACGGGAAGAAGAACACTGGCCCGAGCTTTGTTAGTTTACTGACACAGAGAGATAATTCATAATTTCCTGAACAGTGATGTGACTAGTTTTCTCACTGGACTTAAACCATACCTCACGGATAAAGTGTACCAGCACGCGTAAGAATTTTATTATCCGCGGCATAGTCAAATAGCCCACACCATCCTCACCCCGGTATCAGAGACCGTGCCCTCCCATAGAAACTGTTATTAAGAAAAGAGACACAACTACAGATTCATTTTCCAGCGATTACGGGACCCTTTTATGTGCTGACCGCCTACCCGATAATCTGGGGCTAGAACTTGAACAAACACTCATACATTTAGTTGAGGTGTAACTGCTGTTGTGTTATTCTATGGAGTGCAAGATTTTTTCACAATCGGTAAGTGAGAGCAAGATGAGTGAAGGCCTTTGCTAGCGCGTGTATGAATGACAGGAAATTAATTCTTTTGTGTGACCATTTTGTTAACTTGCTTACCTGGTAACATATATCTTTTCTGTATACCCTACATTGTTCCTTTAAGTGGGATAGTTGATAATTTGTTAACTCTTTTTAAAACCACCTCCTTTCCATTTTCTTAGTAAAGGGAAGAACAGCTGGGAAGAACAGGTTTTTTTTTTTTCTATCACTTATACCTAACTTGGTAACACCTCTTTCAGAGTAATTAACTTTACTGTTAGGTTAACGTACCCGTGTTCCTGATATTATCTATCTCTGGACTGGGTTTGTCTTTGTCTAATGAGCGGGAAGGGCTTAGTCGATACCAATCTTCTTCACCCCCTCCCAAACTTGTTATTTGCATTTGTGTACTTATGATAATTTATGTAATATCTGATATTTTTAGTGATTGATGTTTAAAGTGAATAAAATCACCTAAACTCATTTAGTTCTGTGTGTTGGATATACCCAAAGCCCAACATTTCCCCTATTCGTTTAATATAGTTTGTATCAACGTCGTGTGTGTGTTTGAAAACACCAAATCGGTGAGCGCGCAGATGCGAGTCTGGAAAACTGGCAAATAATTGTTTGACCAGGAGAGTGAAAGAGAAGATTGAGAGACACGATTTGTCGTAAATAAGTCTGTCTTTACTCTCCTCCAGCACGCTGTGAAGTAACTATTAAATCTCTACATTTTCTATCACTGAGCTTTCCATCATCATTTTCCACTCTAAACCGGACCACTATTTCTACGACTCTTTTCTCTCAAAATAAATTTACGACACCAGCTCAGAATCCACACTGTTATTCTGGATATATGCGCTCACCTAACTTTTGTAGTCGCATTAAGATGACTCTGGCAAAAACCTTACTAACAATACTCAGAAGAGAGATGCCTCTGTAGTTATTGCAATCACTTCTGTCTCCTTTATTTGTATACAGTGTTACAATCTTGGCATCTCGCATGTCATGAGGGATAGTTGTCTCTTCCCACACTGGCACAGCACCCTATACAGGGGAAGTAATAGCGTGCTCTTACAGCATTTGATTAAATCGGGAGGAATTCTATCACTGCCTGGTGCTTTGCCAGAGGCCAAGCTATCAATGGCCTTGCTAAGTTCCTCTAATGTTGGTTGAGCATCCAGCTCCTCCATAGTTGGCAGACATTTCACAGCATCAAGAACTGCAGGCATGACGGTATTTTCTCTAGCGTAAAGCTCAGAGTAGTGTTCGACCCACCTCTCCATCTGCTTACCCTTATCGGTTAGTTTTTCTCTGCTGATGGTTTTTTGAGGTTCAGTCTTACTCTTCTGGGGACCAAGGGCTTTCTTTATACCATCATACATTTGTCTAATGTTGCCTGTTTGCGCTGCGGTCTGGATGCTCTCACTGAGCTGGCACCAATAGTCATTTGCACAGCGTCGAGCAGTTTGTTGAACTTTGCTTCTCATAGCCTTAACTCTTAGAGGCCGAAAAGACGCTGGGAGCGTACATCCGCAATACCCATAGAAGCCGAAACAACGATGGGAACGTCACTTTTGTGTTCTGTGAAATGTGTTCCGTATTTTAGTAATTTGGTATTTTAACATAACGGAAGTTACTATTTTTTTATTCAGAAGAGCGCTATCTTTGAGTTGTGATTCGGAAACACGCTTGTTCTAGCTAATTTCACTGTGAAAAAAACGGTAAATCTGTCAGCTTTCGATCGGCGATTATTGTTGTTTATACAGACAATGTCTAGCGAACCAACCACATCATGTTTATCAAAACGTAAGTCTTTTTTATCTGTAGAAAAAGCTAGGGAACTGTGTATCTTTGACGAATTTAGCGATAATGATGATTTTGAAAGTCAAAATGATGATTTCGAATTAGAACTTAACGAAGAAGCTAGTTCTAATGAGGAGGGGGCGTGGTCACAGCCAGGCCCTAGTGCTACAAAACGACAAAAAGTTTTGACCAAATCATCGACAAAAAGGGGGAAAAGCATTAGTACCAAGGAGCAACAAGGGGCAATTAGTAATGAATGGATTTCAGTACCAAACATCAGTATTACAGAGACCCAAAACGCATTCAGATTTCTTCCCAAATATGGTCGTAAACCAGGAGTACACGATGACTTAGGTCTTAGTGAGGCATCAACTCCTTTTGACTGCTATAGGACATTGTTTACTGATGACATTGCAAATTCAATAGTACATTCTGTAAATGAGTATGCAAATCTTAAAGTTCTTAAAAATAATCCATCCCTAAAAAGATCTAGATTTTCCAGCTGGACAGCACTATCAAACTATGAGTTGTTAAAATTTATGGCTACAATAAATGCTATGGGCATTGATCCCAGACCTTCTATTAGAGACTATTATTCATCAGAAACTGATTGCCTTTATGCTCCATTTTATCACAAAAACTTTGAAAGAGATAGATTTTTGTCTATCTATCAAACAATGTTGCATGTGGGACAGCCTGATGCTGAGGGAAAAAGTAAAGTGGAGCCATTCATCAACTCTTTGATTGAAAATTTCAATAATGCCTTTACGCCCTTTGAAAATGTTTCGGTTGATGAAATGATTGTAGGATTTAAAGGGAGATGGAAATACAAGCAATTTAATGCAACTAAGCCTAGTAAGTATCATATAAAGAGTTTTGGTCTTGTTGACAGTACCACTGGGTATGTTTTATCCCTGCTTACGTATTATGGAGCGAATACCTCATATGATCCAAGCACAGACACCAATAGTGGGATGGCAATAAAAGTCTTTGGAACTCTATTACAGCAAATTGGAACTGGTTATCATATATTTGCAGACAGGTTCTACACCACCAGGGCACTCATTGACTATTTGCTTCAGCAAAAGCAATACTATACTGGCACCCTCCAGTCAAACCGAATTGGCTTTCCATTAGAAATAAAAGCACTTTCCATACCATACATGGAACGGAAATGCTGGCAAACTAAAGATTCATCTTTGCTTTGTATTGGATGGAGGGATAAGAAAGCAAAAAAGCCAGTAATCATTGTTTCCACCAAAACAAATACAGGAATGACTACCACGACAAAACCAAAGCCAATAACAGTCCATGACTATAATCAGAGCATGAATGGATGCGACCGTGCTGATCAAATGCTTGGGTATTATGGCATTCACAAACGACGCAGCAACAAGTGGTGGAAAAAAATATTCTACTGGATAATGGAAATTACTTGTACCAATGCTTTCATCCTCTATAGGCTCACAGGCAGTAGAAAAATGACATTAAAACAGTTCAAAATATCTCTGATTGATGCTTTGCTTCAGTGGGCCGCAGATCTAATGCCCGAGCCACAGAAGAGTATCAAGACAACCCCGGGAAGACCAAGGACAGCCAACCCAATTCAGAGGCTTGAAGGAGCTAAGCATATGATAGCTTACACAGAAAAAGACAGAAGATGTAGAGTCTGCAGCAAACCAGATTCTCCAAAAAGAACAAATTTTATTTGCGAGGGTTGCGATGATTATCCTCACCTCCACCCAAAACACTGCTTCAAGATATGGCATACGCAAGCCACCATTGACTAAAATGTAAATATCCTTTCAGATAAAATTGTGTACATATTGTTTATGCATAATAATGTAAGTACAATACAATATATGATTTACTTTGAATATGACCTTTTTGTTTCCAAATTTTAATAATGATAGTACGGTCCGCTGGAGAGTCTCTTAAACATTAAAAAAAACATCACAGAAAGCTGAAACTTGTAATTAATATTCATATATGGATTAGTGTTATTTAAAAAAAACCATGGAGCACTTTGGATAATATTTCAGTCTTTATGCATCTGTTGGTGGGTACATTTTTCATTCACTAAAATGAATTAAAAAAAAAAAATTGTTTACATTATTACTGATAATTAAATATAATATGAAGAATAGCACTTAAAAGCCCCAATATTATAATTCTAAATATATTTATCTTTACTGTGAAACATAATTTGTGTGTCTTTTGTTGTGTAATATCAACACAATATATGATTTAATTTAAAAGTTCACGCGGCCTTGAATATCTTCTTTTTTATTTTAATGATGATGGTACGGTCTGCTGGATGGTCTGTACAAATTTAACAAAATATCACAGAAAGCTGACACTTGTAAATAATATTCATATATGGATTAGTGTTATTCTAAAATATGCTGGAGCACTCTGGATAATGTTTCAGTTTTTATGCATGGGTTGGTGAGTACATTTTTCATTAACTAAAATGAGTTTTTATTAAAAAGTAGTCTATAAAATATGTAGAATATCACTAACATCCTTCATATTCTAATTCTAGACTCATTTATCTTTACTGTGATGTATAATATGTGTGTCTTTGTTGTATAAAAACAATACAATATATGATTTAATTTAAAAGCTTCACGCGGCCTATAATGTCCTATTTCTTTCCAAATGTCTATAATGTTTTTTATGGTTCGCTGGATGATCTGTAAAACATTAACAAAATATCACAGAAAGCTGACACTTGTAAGTAATATTCATGTATGGATTAGTGATATTTTAAAAGACCCTAGAGCACTCTGGATAATATTTCAGTCTATTGCATGGGTTGGTAAATACATTTTTGATAGACTAAAATTATTTTTTTCTTGAAAGTTTTCTATATTATTACTCATAACTGATTACTATAAGTAGAATATCACTAAAAGTCCTTCATATACTAACTCTACATTCATTTATCTTTACTGTGATGTATAATATGTGTGTCTTTGTTGTATAACAACAATACAATGTATGATTTAATTTAACAGCTTCACGCGGCCTCTAATGTCCTTTTTCTTTCCAAATGTCTATAATGTTTATATGGTTCGCTGGATGGTCTGTAAAACATTAACTAGATATCACAGGGAGCTGACACTTGTAAATAATATTCATATATGGATTAGTGATATTTTAAAAGACCCTAGAGCACTCTGGATAATATTTCAGTCTATTGCATGGGTTGGTAAATACATTTTTAATAGACTAAAATTATTTTTTTCTTGAAAGTGGTCTATATTATTACTCATCACTGATTACTATATGTGGAATTTCACTAAAAGTCCTTCATATTCTAACTCTACATTCATTTATCTTTACTGTGATGTATAATATGTGTGTATTTGTTGTATAATAACAATACAATGTATGATTTAATTTAAAAGCTTCACGCGGCCTCTAATGTCCTTTTTCTTTCCAAATGTCTATAATGTTTATATGGTTCACTGGATGGTCTGTAAAACATAAACAAAATATCACAGGAAGCTGACACTTGTAAATAATATTCATATATGGATTAGTGATATTTTAAAAGATGCTGGAGCTCTCTGGATAATATTTCAGTGTTTATGCATGGGTTGGTGAGTACATTTTTCATTCACTAAAATGAGTCTTTTCTTGAAAGTGGTCTATATTATGACTCATAACTGAATACTTATGTAGAATATCACTAAAAGTCCTTCATATTCTAACTCTACATTCATTTATCTTTACTGTGATGTATAATATGTGTGTCTTTGTTGTATAATAACAATACAATGTATGATTTAATTTAAAAGCTTCACGCGGCCTCTAATGTCCTTTTTCTTTCCAAATGTCTATAATGTTTATATGGTTCACTGGATGGTCTGTAAAAACATTAACAAAATATCACAGGAAGCTGACACTTGTAAATAATATTCATATATGGATTAGTGATATTTTAAAAGATGCTGGAGCTCTCTGGATAATATTTCAGTCTATTGCATGGGTTTGGTAAATACATTTTTAATAGACTAAAAAATTATTTTTTTCTTGAAAGTGGTCTATATTATTACTCATCACTGATTACTATATGTGGAATTTCACTAAAAGTCCTTCATATTCTAACTCTACATTCATTTATCTTTACTGTGATGTATAATATGTGTGTCTTTGTTGTATAATAACAATACAATGTATGATTTAATTTAAAAGCTTCACGCGGCCTCTAATGTCCTTTTTCTTTCCAAATGTTTATATGGTTCGCTGGATGGTCTGTAAAACATTAACTAAATATCACAGGAAGCTGATACTTGTAAATAATATTTATATATGGATTAGTGATATTTTAAAAGATGCTGGAGCTCTCTGGATAATATTTCAGTGTTTATGCTTGGGTTGGTGAGTACATTTTTCATTCACTAAAATGAGTCTTTTCTTGAAAGTGGTCTATATTATGACTCATAACTGAATACTATATGTAGAATATCACTAAAAGTCCTTCATATTCTAATTCTACATTCATTTATCTTTACTGTGATGTATAATATGTGTGTCTTTGTTGTGTAATAACTCAGAAACTTTAGAATTTATAAAGGTACTGCTTTAAGGTAAAAAATAATTCTGGCAAAACTGATGAAAAAATTCCGGCCTGCAAGAGTTAAGGATCTGTAGGGTTCTAGCACTCGGTGAACGTTTGTATTCAACCGCAGCACTGCACTTAGCTTCAATGACAGGTGACATCACATCTGATGAAGCATCAAACCAGTCATTTGACTTCATTGTTTTCTTACTAAAGGTGGCAAGTGCAGTACTTTGAATGGTGTTTCACAGGTGCTCCCAGTTCTCTGTAACAGTATCACAATGCTGAGGGCTACTGAGCACTTTCTTGAAAGACGTGGTAAATTGAGCGATCATGACAGGGTCTGACATCTTGCTGGTATCAATGCCTGGTTTCCCTTCATGTCTGACACGATGTAGCTTTCTTGGTTGTGCTCTGATTTTGCAGCAAACCAAGGAGTGATCTGTATCACAGTCTGCACTATAGTACGAGTGTGTGGAGAGCACAGACCTGAGAAGTGGCCTTCTGACGAGAATCAGATCCAGTTGATACCAGTGCTTGGATCGTGGGTTTTCCATGACACCTTATGCTGGGGTTTTGTCTGAAAGTAGGTGTTGGTCACGCAGAGGTCATGATGGACACACAATTCCAAGAGCCGTTGTCCATTTTCATTCATCTTGCCAATACCAAACCTGCCCAGACATGAAACATTATCGGCACCCACTCTAGCATTAGTCACCAAGGAGAACAAGCTGTTCTTGCCTAGGTCTGCTTTTGATGACTGCTGCTAGATTCTCGTAGAACTCGTCATTAGCTTCTGAGGCAGAGTACAGAGTAGGAGCATACACACTGACAAGGGTGATGGGACCTGCGGTAGTTTGCAGGCGGAGCGTTCTGATCCATTCTCACCTGGTTCAACCATTTTAGTTAGCGTCCTGTCTACCCAGATGTAAATAAGTACATCAGTGCTCTTGGGTTAGGGAAGGAAAGGGCAGAAATGAATGGAACTGGTCATCACACCTCATAAAAGCTGGACCTAGTATGGTAAAGTCTATAACACTTCACTCCCCTACGGTACCGTCTGCTATGGGCCTACCTTTCATTTTTTAACGAGGGTAGGCCTTCTGCATACTAAATAATTCCAAAGCATAGGACCAAGAAAAAGATGGACATACGGCACAAAAATGATCCTAAATGTGCTAACCAAGGACTAAAAAATGGTATGAGGGTTAAAGTACTGTTTGTTCTGTACTGTGGTGTTTTTATGTGTTTGCAAAGCTAAGACGGAAGATATCGCAGATGCAAGGCCATGATAAATGGGTATGTAACTCTCCAAGATCTTCGTTAACAATATGCACGATTTTTGCCCTTGGTTTCACTACGTCACTAATCACCGGGGGGTACTAAGCATTGGTCAAGTCAGCGTTTAAAGACTAAATTATCCAAATGCCCTCAAGTTAAAACACTAACGCATTAATATATTGAAAACAGATTCTATGTCTTCAGTTTATTAAGTCAGGAATAGATGAAACATCATAGAATAAGTGAACACAAGCAGTGGTTGCACATAGCAGAAGCCTTGTCGATCACTGAAAGATGGCCGACACGTCGCCTTTGCGAACATGGGGGGAAAGGGGGGAAGAAGTATGCCACCATATTTAACGAATAGCTTCAACTCTTGTATATTATGCTTCGAATGCGGTAAACCTAACACTAGAACGTATCCTTACCTGCGTATGAGATTCATGAAAAATGCAGGGAATGGAATATGATCAAATAAATTTACGCTGACTACCCCCCTACTCCTCGAAGTATTTGCAGGAAGGGAGGTAATACGGGAAAAGAGAAGGGGAAAAAACGTATGGGGAGGATTAAAAAATAACAAATAGGAAAGGAGAGGGCGGGCGAGCTCGCTGCAGAAGTGAAACGGAGGGCCAGGAGCGACACAGGATTCGGTATGTGTGTCTGTGGTTTGGAAACGACGTAATAATGATCGAATGCATTTTTCATAGCGGAAAGAGAAAAATAGTTGGACAAGCGCTGGGGGGACGGTAAGGGAAAAACAGAAATGACATGAAAGGCTTATTTGGTCCGCTTATAATCATTAATATATCACGTAAGAAAATTATGCATCTCCAAATGAAAGTAAACCAACGGGCTGATCACCCGTTTGCCAGTCACTTCGATTACGGAAACAACAGCAAATGGATTGATTTGCCGTTGCCCTAAAGACGCCAATAGGCGTGATGGGAAACAATGGCAAAGAAAACCTATCTGCTGTTGCCCTAAGACGCCACTAGGCGTAATGGCCACTGACTGCTTTGACGGTCGGTGGCTAAGGACGGAAGAAGAAGAAGAGAAATGAAAGTAAGAAGAGTAGGTCTTGCTGGGACAAAGAAAGGACTTACGCAACGACCGCATGGCCTTCGTCAGAGGCTTCTTAGTCTCTTCAATTACTATGCGTGGTGGCGTAGGTGATTATATCTCTCCACAACTTTCTGTTTCTAGTATTATTTATCAGTTCTTTTGTTGACTTCTTTTCGTGCAAAGTCAAACTGTTCGGTATCTTCTCTCTTTGTCGTCCCCTATCTCTATTTTTTTTCCTTCAGTCTTTCCTGTTATCACAATATTGTCTAGCATTCTTCTTCTAATCATACGCACAAAGTAAGCGAACTGCTTCCTCCTAATGTGAGTAATAAACTTCCTTAGCGCACTAGCCTCTGAAAGGCCACCCTTGTTACTCTGTTTAGCAGTATATTGCATTCTTGGCATTCTTCTGTAAAATACCATGTGCTTCCAGGGCTTTTTCTGCTAATTGTTCAGACATGGAAGCTGAAGGAAAATTTTTAATACAACCTAAAACGCATTTATCTTCACAGCACAGAAAATGTGGCTATTGCAAAAGCACTAGAAATAATTACTGACAAACTCCCCAAAAAAATTAAGTCTTAACAGACTAGATCTTAGCACTTCAAGCACTAAAAAAGCACGAGACTGTAGCCGACCAGATATAGCAGAAGAAATATTGCAGTTTAGTGAATACAGTAATACAGGCTGCACAATACTATTAGCATGGATACTTCGCACGTGTGAATAGAAGGAAATGTGGTAGCAAAAACAAGAAGATGCAGCTCAAACCACATAAACACAGGGTTGGGCTCTGTGACGGTATTGCCTCCCCTGCTTTGCAGTAGTGGTCCAACAGTGGCCAAAACTCAAGAGTATCTAATATTGGCTTCAAAGGTATCTACCTTCGCACAAGATCACTCTTGGCACGGATGTAGATAGAAGGGTGATGACACTTCTATTACAAAGGGAGTCTTCACAAGATATTCAGAATAAGCGAGAACAATACTGCTTTGGCTGAGTATGTTAACTCTGTAATTCTGCCGACGCTTTTGTTAAGGATTTAAGCACTTATTAATTTCAGCTCGTTTAAGCCCCCACCCCTGATTTACTCAGTGGAATTCTATTATTCTAGTATAGCTATGTTTAGAGTGTGTGAAGTAATTTGACTGAGACAAACATGCAGTAACTTTAAAATGATTAAATCGAAGTTAAATTTGTAACATTACAAATAACCAAATTTAATAATCACTTTAGGTTTTAACAGTTGGAAAATAATTTGAATAGTTATGGATCAAAATAAGTTATCATCACAGTCTTTATGGAATGTGAGATGTTACAAGAAGTTCAAGTGGCAGCATAGATTTGAACTTAGCTGCCAATTACGGTTCTGCTCCCTCTTATGAGGTGGTTCTTTTCACTCTGCTCAAGCTCGTCTCTGATCAAGGTTGTCGGGGGTAGCTCGTTTCCCAGAAATGTCAAGTAGTGTCTACCACATGGGTCCTTCGTCTTAAAGTTAGGGTCTCTTCAGACTCCACTTCCGTCTACTACAGGGGTAACACGCATTTTTGCTTACCTCAAACCACACAAGCTTGATACGTTCTTTTTAGGACGAGACACAGTGAAGACATCCTTGGAACTACACAAGTTATCAGATAAGTTGATATTTTTATCCATCCTCAGTGTTAGCGTATTGCAGTTAATTTTAGAAATTAAAATAATAGAAATTAAATAGCGCCACGTGGCAATTCTTTGAGTGAGATCAGGCAGCCATCTTGAAAGACATATTTAAGTGGTGAATAATTTATACTTTTGTTGATAGTATTAGAGTAGGCCTACTGTAGTTAAGGTTAAGTATTAGGGGACTATTTAATTTAAGAATCGTAGTGGGATAAAGATATATATAACAAAACAAACCAAAAGCCAAAGATTACATATAATATTCAATCATCAGAATATAATTCAAAGACAACAAATAGTAGCATACTAAAAGACAGGGAAAATAACCAATGGTAGTATTCACCAGAAAACAGTCCGAGGAAGGGAAAGCGATGGCCAAAACTCCAGAAAAAGACAAAACTTCAGAAAAAGACAAAACTTTAAACCGGACAGAAAGAAACAGGACCACGAACCCTGAAATAAAAAAAACAGAACTAAAGGACACGAGTAAAACAATAATGGAAAATCGGGAAGGAGGCGCGGAAGGAAAAACAACAAAAAGCAGAATCAACAAAGGAGAAAGATCAGGAACCAGCACAGCGAACGGAAAGAAAGGACCCAGGGAAAAGGATAATCAGGACAGCCAGGTAAACGCGGACAAAACAAGTCATGAAACCAGAGGGGATAAACTGAAAGGAGGCTCAGAAGTAAAAACAACAAAGGAAGGCAAAACGTGGGCAGAAGCAGTTAAAAACCAAAGTAGGGACACCAGACATGATAAACTAGAAGAAAATAATAACCCAAAAAAAAAAAATGAAAGTACCAAAAAAGACTCAAGACATCTAGCAACCCAGGCAGATCCCAAAAATAAAGATGTAGTAAACATATGAACTCCGCCCATGCCGGTCCCAAGCCCGGATGAAAAAGGAGGAGGGCGGCCTGCATGGAGGCCGTAAGGAGGCAGCCCCTCCACCATGCAAAGGCACAACAGACCAATCACCTGTTTGTCTTAAACTATGATTACGAGAAATACAAGAGAGAAAACCGGACTGATTCTAAAGGCGACGAACTGGAACGGACTACGGACTACGACTTATGGAACTTGGAACACAAGAAGTATAAATGGGAAGGAAGAGGAGCTGGTGGAAGAGATGAGGAAAGCAAAACTAGAAATCCTGGCTATAACAGAAACGAAGAAAAAAGGACAAGGAGTCATGGATCTCGATGGCAACACGTTGCTCTACAGTGGTGTACCCATATCTGAAAGAGCTAAAGGGGGCGTGGGTTGCATTGTGGCCCAAAATCAAAAAGATAGTATCAAGGGATGGAACTTTGTCTCGGAGCGCATTATGGTTGTAAAACTAAAAGAAGGAGAAACCATAGTCAACCTGGTCATAGTGTATGGGCCAAATGAGGATGAGAGAGCAGAGGTCAAGGAGGAATTCTTCGCGCTGCTTCAAAGGACAGTGGATGACTGCCTAGATGAAGTTATCATGCTCGGAGATTTTAATGCCAGAGTTGGAAATGACCATGCTAGATGGGGTGGCGTTATCGGAAGATATGGAGAAGATACTCTCAATGACAATGGAAAGCGACTCCTTAGATTCTGCAGTGAGCAGAATCTGATCATTACAAACACAAAGTTCCCCCATAAGCGCATACATGCATACACTAGATGTGAACCAACCAAGAATGAGAAGTCAGTGATCGACTATGCCATTGTTCGGAGAAGCTCATTCAGATATGTCCGAGATGCAAGAGTCTGGAGGGGGCCAGAGATTGGAAGTGATCACTACCTGCTAACAATCAAACGAACAACTGAAAGAGTTGCTCAGCCTAGGAACTGCCCAACATCACGCAAGAAACCAAGTAAACGAGCAGGAGAATGAGCATTAGGACCTACAAGCTGAGAGAGCCAGAAATTAAGACCAGATATCAGGGGCTTATTGCTACAGCAGTGAGCAACACAGAAGAACGACCTGATGACTTGGAAACCCTCTGGAATAAATTCAAGGATATCATACAGACAGCTGCTGCAGAAGCATGCGGTGAAGTCCGACTTGGGAACCAGAGAAAGAGGACACCTTGGTGGACAGAGGAAGTCAAAGAGAAAATAAGAGAGAAGAAAATGGCATGGAAACAATACTTAGGAGCTAAAAACACAACAGGACAAATAGAAAAATATAGAGAATATGTGATACTCAGAACAGAAGCAAAGAACAAAGTGCTAGCAGCAAAACAGAAGTCCTGGGAAGAATTTGGAGAAAAGCTAGAAAAAGATGCACAAGAAAACCAGAAATTGTTCTATAAGACCCTAAAGAACATGAGGAAGGAAAAAACAATGCCCTCTCAAATTTATAAAGGACAAGCAAGGCAAATTGCTTACTGCCCCGAAGGAAGTAATGGAAAGATGGAAAGAATATTTCTCAGAACTCCTGGATGGTGAGCATGGTGAAGCAACAGAAATGATAACCACTAGCACAGAAGAGAAAACCAATGATGGTGAAGATGACATAAAGATGGAAGAACTGAGGGCAGCACTAGAGAAAATCAAGATGGGCAAAGCAGCAGGGCATGATGGTATAACACCAGAAATGGTTAAGTACATGGGAGCATCAGGCGACCTATTACTCTTAAAGGTCCTACAGGCAGCATGGTGCAACAAGACCATACCAAAGGATTGGGAGATTGCCATCATAACACCAATTTTCAAAAAGGGTGACAATCGACAATGTGGAAACCATAGAGGCATATCCCTTCTCAGTGTCCCTGGTAAAATCTACTCTAGAATCCTAGAGCAGAGACTCCGACGCCTAGCTGAGCCACAATTGGATGAGGTCCAGTGTGGATTCCGAGCAAACCGAAGTACTCAAGACCTAATCTTCACACTCAGACAGCTGAGTGAAAAGGCCCTTGAGTATAAGAGTGAGATCCATCTTTGTTTCATAGATCTGGAAAAGGCGTTTGACAGAGTCCCCTGGAGCAAACTTTGGGACTGTTTGGCAAGGAAGAATATTCCAGCACCTCTGATTCATGCTATACAGAGCTTCTACAAGTCTTGCAGAAATTATGTGAGGACAGCAAACCATAAGTCAGAAGAGTTCAGGACCACCACTGGTGTAAGACAAGGTGATATCCTGTCACCTTATCTTTTCATACTCCTCATGGACGATGTCATCAAGGCATGTAAGGAGAGAACAAGAAAGTATTCAGTGGGGTACTGGAAGATGAGACAGGTCTATATTTCGGAGCTGGCATTTGCTGATGATGTTGCCCTGATTGCTAAATCAGAGGCACATCTCCAATCCAACCTGCAAGTCTGGAAGGAAGAGCTGGAGAAGAGAGGGATGGTCATAAGCAGCTCTAAAACAAAATCCATGGTGATATCACGAGAAGAAAGAAAACATCAGATTAAGTTGGGAGAACAGGTCCTGGAGCAGGTCGACCACTTTAAATATCTCGGAGCTATTATAGACCGAAAGGGAGGCATCAAAGAAGAGTTGGCCACTCGAAAAGCAGCGGCTGGGAGACTTTTTCAGGCCATAAATCGTGGATTCCTCAGCAAGAAAGAGGTTGGTAAGAAAACGAAGATGGCTGTATACCGCTCCACCTATGTCCCAGTTTTGACATATGGATGCGAGTCGTGGGCAATGACTACAACCCACAAAAGCCAGATCCAAACCTCAGAAATGAGGTATCTGAGGAAAGTGGTTGAAGTAACAAGAAGAGACATGGTCCGCAACCAGACGATACGTCAAGGCCTGAAATCCCATCCGCTGCAGACCCAAATAGAACAGTCCCAACTAAGATGGTTTGGCCATGTCTGCAGAATGGGAGAAGATCGGCTACCACGACAAGCATGGGAAACAAAGAGCCAGGGATCCAGACCTCCAGGACGACCCAGAGTTCGCTGGGAGGACAACATTAGACAATCTTTGAAGGACCGAGGACTAGAATGGAACCAGGCCAGGAAGAAGACAGCTGATAGAATGGTCTGGCGCTCTCTCTTCCAAACCTCTACACTTCACGGTAGAAGGGGAACGACTAAGTAAGTAAGTAAGTAAGTAAACATATGTCGTTTAAAGATAACGCAAGTAGCTGGTGAGGCTGTCAAGATCAAGGCATTAGATGAAGACAAAATTATAAACATCCTTGATCCTGTGTTAGGCAAAAAGGCGATAGCCAAAATTTCAAAAACCCATTTTGGCATAATAATTATCCCAAATCAGAGTGACAGAATAAAAGAGATGTTAGAGGAACTCAAAGTAGAAGCAAAAACAGTGACTCTTGCACACGACATAGAAGTAAGGATAGAGCTAGCAAAAGTGACCAGTAGATGTGTGTTAAAAGGAATAAACACTACCCTTTCAAGCGAGGAAGTTATGAACATCCTCGCAAAACATAACCCAGACATAAAGCTGGTACACGTGGACAGAATAATGGTGAAAGGGAGTATCGTTACCCCAGTGGTAGTGATAACAACAGAAGGTAGGGAACCCACCAAGACGGTACTATTTGGGAAAACACACAAAAACACAGAAGCCTTCATTCCCCCAGTGTTGCAGTGCTCCAACTGCATGAAGTTTGGTCATGGGCGCCACACTTGCAGGGGGAAGGCAGTATGTAGGTTTTGTGCGGGGGCACACCCTTTCACGCAATGCGAAAAGGCAAAGTCAGATACTGACTATAAAAAGGATAATGCAAACAGAAAATGCATTAATTGCAAAGGAAATCACAGCGCCAGATTCCAGGGCTGCCCAGTATATCAGCAGACCAAAAAAGCATTGAGGGTAGCTATAACAACCCAAACCCCTTTCACAACGGTCATTAAAGAATTAAAAGAAAATGATACTTATACGAACAATAAAGTTATAACAGAAATTAAGAGTGTGCAAGAAGATGTCAAAATGCTTAAGTCACAGATGGCAAAAAAAAGTAAGAACAAGTTAGAAAGTAATAAAAGAGTACCAAAAAACCAGTCAGATGATTCAACTACATCCTCGGATGACACAAGTGCACTGAAAAGTACAGAGGCATTGCTTCAAGAAGTGAAAGCCATGCAGCACCAAATTTCCCAGGATATAGCTAAACTGACTGAACTGAAAGAAGAAAATGAAATGATACTAGTCAAACTGTCTGAACAAAAAGAAGAAAGTGAAATAATACTAAAAAGAATGGAAAGTGAAAAACAGGAGATTAACATAGGGAGAGAAGGGAATGTAGCATTGGATGAAAATAGGAAAGTGGTCAAAAAGAACAAAAGCAACCTAGAAGAAACTATCATAGAAACTATCAAAAAACGATTTGAGGGATTGTTACCACACTTAGCGGAAGAAGTTAGGGAAATAATGACAAGTTTAAATAAGGATTTTCTTGAGAACTTGATGGATAGTGGGTCCACAAGTACAGGAAATAAAGAATAAGAGCAAAATTGATAGTTAACCAAAATAAAAGGTATACTAGATGATGATAAAATTCAATTTAGAAAGATTTAGAATTATCCAGTGGAATTGTAGGGGTATTAAAAAAAATTTTGCACCCCTACTATCAGAGACTGGAGGAAATACTGATATATATGCTCTTCAAGAGACCCATTTAAACCCAAATAATAGATATAGTTGTAAGGGCTTTAAGATACTTAGACACGATAGGAAAGAAGGTAGAGGAGGAGGTGTCGCAGTCTTAGTTAGCGAAAAATTTAAAATCATAGACTGGGAAGTATTTAATACAACCAATATAGAAGGTATCCAGGTTACTATAGCAGCTGAACCAAACAATCTAACAATTCTAAATGTATATGCTAAAGATGGCACAATTAAAGATGAAGAAATACTAGCCATAAGCACCAGACTAGGCCCCAAAACAATCATAGTAGGCGATTTTAACTCCCATCATTGTGCTTGGGGTGGACAACATGCAGATAATGCAGGAAAATGCCTACTTGACTTCATAGAAAACAATGAACTACTAATACTAAATGATGGATCTGCAACAAGAATTAATCCACAAGCTAATAGGGCAGACTCAGCAATAGACATAAGTATAGCAACTAACAACCTAGCGAATGTAAATTGGGAAGTGTTACAAGACACAAACTCAGATCATCTGCCCATTGTAATAACCATGCATGAAAATGTCATTCCAAACCCAGAACCAGAGAAACCTACCTTCAACTATAAAAAAGCAAACTGGGAAGCTTTCCAATCAGAGCTGGAGGTGATGGAATATAAAGACATGGAATCAGATGATACTGACTTGTGGGCGGAAACACTGACCAATGAAATTCTGAAAATAGCAATAAAGTATATACCAAATAAAAAATATGCCACAACACCTTAAACCAATAAGTAACATTAATAAGAAAAGAGAAACTCAATGGAATAAAGAACCAGTTGCCTGGTGGAATAAAAGCTGTGCAGAAATTCATGAGAGAAGAAAAAGGGCCTTACAAAAATATAGAAATAACAGAACAGAAGAAAACTATGATAAGTATAAACTTATTAGGAATGAATCTAACAGAATAATATTCAAAGCCAAAGAAACTAACTGGAAGGAGTTTTGTCAGTCACTTAAACCTAGCACTCAAATTAGAGAAGTATGGAAAAAGCTTAAGGCAATCAAAGGGAACAATAAGAAAACAATAATGCCAACAATCAAACTACCAAAGAGAGCAGAAACAGATAAAGAAAAAGCTAATGCCCTTGCCGAGTATTTCTATAAAGTCAGTGCAAAAAGTAGCCTTGGACAGGAAGAAAATGAGAGAAGAGAAAGACTTAGGATACAGTTTTTAAAAGAACTACCAGACCAGATAGAGGAAACAAACTATTTAGATGCTGATATAACAGAGGAAGAAGTAACTAATGCAATAAAAGATAAATCTAATACTGCCTCAGGGCAAGATATACTTAGTTATGAAATCCTTAAGAAAGTACCCAAAAGAATTATAAACATAATAACTTCACTTTATAACAAAATCTGGAACTTAGGAAAGATACCAAAAGCATGGAAAGTAGCTATGATAGTACCCATTCTAAAACCCAATAAGGAAGCCCATGAAGTAAGTTCATATAGGCCTATCTCCTTAACATCACAACTAGGTAAAATACTGGAAACTGTTGTGAATAAAAGAGTTAAATTCTACCTGGAAAAAAACCAGTTATATAGCCCAAACCAGTCAGGGTTTAGAGCAGACAGAGGTACAGTAGACCAGCTTGTAAGATTAGAACATGATGTAAAGCTAGGGTTCAAGAGGAAAGAGAAAACATTGGCAGTCTTTCTAGATGTAGCTAGAGCATATGATGAATGCTGGCGCGATGGAGCTCTTTACAAAATGAAAAAGATTGGCATTACTGGTAAAACCGATAGGTATCTAGAAAACTTTTTACAGGACAGGTATTTTGCTGTACAGGTGAATAATGATAGGTCAGAAATATATGAACAACAGAATGGGATTCCTCAAGGATCAGTGATCTCTCCTTCAATTTTCACTATAGCTGTAAATGATTTAGCAGATGAATTTAATGACATAAAGAATGCAGTATCACAATTTGCAGATGACTGTGCCATTTGGCGATCTGGAAAAAACTTGGACCATGTTTACAAAAAACTTCAAAATCAAATAGACAAAGTTTCAGAGTGGATGAAAAGTTGGGGCTTCCAAATTAATGTAAACAAAACAGTAGGTATGATTTTCAGCAAAGGAAATTTAAAAAAAAATAACAAAATCAATATAACCATTAAAGGACAGAAAATATGTACCTCCTCAACAACTAGATTTCTGGGCATAACTTTAGATAAACAACTAAATTATAATAAACATATAGACAATTTGGTAGAAAGCTGTAGGGGACCCCTAAATATACTAAGGATTGTAAAAGGTAATGGATGGGGGGGCCAGCAATAAAATAATGCTTATGTTCTACAAGGCCTTCATCAGGGGGAAACTGGATTATGCCAGCATAGTCTATGACTCAGCTGCAGCTTCTAACAAAGCAAAACTGGACAGGATTCAAAATGCAGCCATGAGAACTATTACAGGTGCATTTATATCGACACCAGTAGAAGCTCTAGAAGTAGCTCTCGGCATACCTCCCCTTGGTCTAAGACGGAAAGAACTGAGATTAAATTATTGGAGTAAAGTAGCACAAGAAGTGACCCACCCAGCACATAAAGCATTTGTCAAAAACCAACCAAGTGTATGGGACGTCCCCTTAAATAAAGATAGATATCCAACAGGATGGAGAACTATAGAAGACCTAATGCAGTTCAAAGAACTATCAAACACAATTGAAAATAGTAATAAATACAGAAGCAAAATACCACCCTGGGAACTAAAAACACCAATCATAGACTACTCACTTACTGAAAAGATCATCACTACAAGCACTAGAACACCCAGGTAAATGTAGCCGGCCAGACATAAAGGAAGAAATTCTAGCAATTAATACATCACTAGAGAACAGAGGATGTAGTGTGAGGCTAGTGTGGGTTCCAGCACACATAGGTATAGCTGGCAACGAGTTGGCAGACCAGAATGCCAAGAAGGGAAGAACAAGTAAAAACAATATAAAAGCAGGACTGGGAAGGTCAGAGATCAAGAGCCAAGTGAAGGAAACTATAAACGAGGAATGGAAGACAACATGGAAGGAAAGTAGAAAAGGCAGACACGCGTTCAAACTGCTGAAAGAACCAACGAGGACATGCCAGGTCAGAGAAGAATTAAAGATACCATCGAACAAAAAACTGTGGCGTCTCCGACTCGGTGCAGCATACTTCATGGTAGAAGAACCACACTGCCAAGAATGTCAGGAAGAGAATGACATAGACCACTACCTGATCCACTGTAAAAAGTATGAACAACAAAGGCTTGAATTAAAAACTTACTATAGAAATCACAATATAGACTTAACAGGTGATAAGGTTTTAAGTATAGATGCCCCAAGAGATGCCCAATCAATACTTAAAAGATATATACATAAAACAAAGGAAAAAATATAAGGTTAGAACTTCAGAAAAATCGTCCAACTAAATAGAAATTAAGCAGCAAGAACTAACAAAGCATTAACAAACAAAAAAAAAAAATAACTACTCATAGGACAAGGAAAGACAAGGTATTAAAAAAAAAGGGACAACAACTCAAAAAGAACAAATACTAATACAAATTAAAACCAAGTGTAAAGGACAATAGTTATCTAGAAACAATACAAAAGAGAAAATAAAATTGACAAATACTAATATAAATAAAAATCAGCACCTGCAAAAGACAACAGTTATTTAAATTGAATACAAAATTAGTAAATAAAATGACACTAAATACCCCAATTATAACCAACTTTCAGGTTGAACAGGGTAGACCAAGATGGAACGAGAAGATGCAACAATGATCAGAGGCTGAGTGCCCGATCTCCACCCATCATTTCATCAAAACAACAACAACAACGACAACCTTCTTGTTCCGGAGATGGTACTTTCTGCAGGTACCACCAATAACTATGGTGAAAGAATAGAACGAAACGCTCTTCTGAGTATGTGTGACGTATAATGGAAATATAGCCACTATATCCGACAGCCTTTCATGACCTCGGCGTAGTTTTATAATTCGCTAGCAAGCCATGCATTAACACCCTGCGATTGCTCATTTTTAATCCACGCCTCTTTGTCTTGAGATGTAAACAAACAGACATATTACCAACGTCCGCGACCTGCCAGCATAACAGGCATCGAGCTCTGATTTGTTTACCTAAGTTTCTCACGCGAGCTGATCTGTCAATCATCGGACATCGGGCAGATCGCACGTGGGATAAACACTTAACCCTTTGATGTTCGTACTCAGGGAGAAATCTCTGACGCCGATTAGCATTTCATCTCGAGACATGAGCGATTTTGAAAGAAACCCCGTTATCGGGACGAGGGTCTTTTGATGTCGGCCAAGCAGCGCTTGAACACTGACATTATCTATATCGATAAATATATTCAGGATAACTGTATATTCCAGGAAATATCACCAAGATTAGGTAAGGAGCGAGAGCGTGGTCACGTATGTGAGAGAGAGAGATTGAATATTTTCTTGTTACGGTAGCTTCTACCAAACTAGTTATTTTGCTTTAACATTGTTTACTTGACGGAGTAGCACGTATTAGGAACTCTGTTTTTCTTTACTGTCTATACTGTAACGTAGTGCTAACATTTAACCTTTGGGGTTATTAACTTGTTGGGTTCTTATCTTCTCAATGACGGGAGGGCACGGGTATTCTGTCATTTTTCTATATATGTAATTCTGATGTATTTGATTTTTCTCTTAGATATTCGATGTAAAGTTTAAATGATAATAAACAACAAAAGAACTAAACTGTGTGTGTTGGTCAGACCCATACCCATTTAACCATAGTTTTTTTCACGTTTGTGTGACTTGTTGTCACATAGCTCTGTGTGTGTGTGTGTGTGTGTGTGTGTGTGTGTGTGTGTGTGTGTGTGTGTGTGTGTGTGTGTGTGTGTGTGTGTGTGTGTGTGTGGTTAGTGTAACTTATATTTCTCAATATATGGAGGTGCAAGATTGTCTTATACTAAATTATAGTCGTATAGATAGGCTGGACTAGAGAAACTACTCAGTCCAAAGACAGATGTTCTCCTTAAACTATTCACTCGTGAAATTCTATTTCTTACACCTTTACTTCTCACGTACTTTTGCCATCTCCTATACTCAGGCGGGACCTTACATAACTTTAAAACCTATCCAAGCACAACAGTATGGCGTTTTCCACCCCATAATGGGTTCCTATCTTCCCATACCACCATCCCAATTACTCAGACTTTACCCTCGATGAGAATTAAATTTAATCCCTCGGGATAAAACTTTCTTTACATTTAAATAGAATAGCTTTCATAGTTACTTTATATTTAAATGAAAAGGTTAATAATACAGATAAAGTCTGTTTACATATACATCCTCCACTGATTGAAAAGTGTTCACAATATAAATTGAATATGTTTTCATTTATGTTTTACACTGATTGAAAAGTTTGAAACTTCCATTACTTAAAAATGAATATTTTCACATAGACATTTACACTGGTTTAAAGCTTGAAAACTTACATAGATTTTAAAGTGAATATGTATATATGGATAGTTACACTGCTTTGAAAATGTAAGTATTATACTTAGAATGTTCTTCATTTCTTTCATCTTTCCCTCTCTGCTCCATAGGGAACCTGGAACTACTTTATGCTTTTAGTTCTCTTTATGAAACTATCAATAAAGCAATCACAAGCCCGTGCAGTGGTGGTTCGTGAATCATCATTCTATACGCTGAGGTTGCCAGCCTCAAATGACTTTGACATCCACAAGCGAGTTTCACATATTAAACTTCACATGTTGGTAATAAAATATGAAATGTAAATCACAACTTACGCCAATCCTGACTCACAGACTTTTTGCTCAGATGAATAAAAGAGACTTGAATCGGCCTCTTATACGCGTCTGGGGTGTCGTTAATTTAATAAGTTCCCTCTCTGACTTCGTGTGTAGTCCTTCAGTTTCCTCAGTCCCGGTTTCCTTATTTAAAATGTTAGAGATTTCCTGGGCTATATTGTAAGTCCTGATAAATACTCCAATAAAAGTTGTCCGGTATTTTAAGAAGGAATTCTGAATTCTAATTCGGGACCTCAAGACGCAGCAATAGAGACCGCAGTCAGCGACTCATAGCTTGACTGCCTGCGTCAGGACCAGCGAACCAGAGCTGGTCAAGACCGCACTCCACCTCCACGTGGTGGTCCTGGAAACAGTCTGAAGCTGTGCAGGCTGGCTGAGCGAGTGTGGATCGAAATGGGAAGGCAAACCCGGTCCTAAAAAATGCCGTGCAGAAGTCGGATGTGTCGACCGAAAGGTGCAGATATCACAGCTACGTTGTAAACAGACACAACGCAACCACCGTCCTTTTCAGGGCGAACGAAGAAGAAGAAGAAGAAGAAGAAGAAGAAGAATTCTAATTCTTCACTGTAGCAGTCTGGTGTCTTGGCGAGCGATTTCTCAAGTGAAATAGCTTGAGAAAATGATCAGATTATATTCCTTGCCTTCCCATGCCTTCGTTTGCTATGAGCTATCAAAAAACTCCAATCATATTCAAATAGGCGGGTTATGGGGTAATTTCAAAATATTCCGACATCGGATAATTTTGAACGTAAGGTAGAGGTCAACTCTCCCATATATGATAATAAGATGTCCGATATCCTTGTGTACAAACTTACAGACATATCGGTAAACTCATACAACACCGTGTTCAAAATGTAACCGTCAGCAGAAAAATAACGAAGAAAGAAAGAAAAGTGCGATAATTGAGAGCACATAATAAAAATCAGTACCACAAATGTACCGATACTGCTGGAGTGAAACAAAGATCGATAGGGGCCGCCCCGTTTTGTCACATGCTCAATAGAGATTAAAAGTAAAATTTAAAATATTATAGCAAAGGAATTGATCGAATATTGGAAACAAGGAAAGGCAGACCCTACTATGGAGCATGTCTGAAGAAAAACACCATAGCACATTATGTGCGAACATGTAAGAAATATGAACAGCACGGAAAACTAATCATGGAATACTTCAGATCACAAAACTCCCAATCATCATCGCCAGAAACTGTTCTAACAATTTCCAACCCAAGGAACTACACAAAATAATAAAATTCCATATCACCAAAACAAGAATTCACATATAATTACCACAGCAAATGAAAGCGATAAATGAAGAACACATATTTCAGGACGAGAAGTAAAATAAACTATCAATGTAAAAAAAACAAAAACAAACAAACGTTCAACAGATACATTTAAGATAATGTCAACGCAAATAAAAAGGATGGAAAAAATTAAGTAAAATAAAACTTAAAACCCCCGTACAGCACAACAGGGTAAAGAGAGTAAACGTGGGAACATGGAAGGGAATACACATTAAATTTTACAGACATTAAGTAACGCCACAGCGTAGTAGAGAAATTCCAGACTAGAACAGTCTGCACAAGAAAAATAACCAATTATTATGATATATATATATATATATATATATATATATATATATATATATATATATATATATATATATATATATATATATATATATATATATATATATATATATATATATATATATATATATATATATATATATATATATATATATATATATATATACAGTACTTTGCAAAAAAAAAAAATGGCAGTCATACTGCTCAGCTAAATAAGCTGAAATCTAATTAAATATGCATGTTCTGCCCCAAATTTGCACTCCACTGAAGTGAGCAAACACTACCAAAAGTAAAAAAAAATTTGCGTAGAGTAAAGTCCCTTGATAATAGAGCAGACGACAATTTCTAATGCTTGTGGCAGAAAATGGATACAAAGTCAAAGTGTATGTTAATTTCACAGCTTTGGAATGAAGGAAATCAAACATGTTCCAACATTTCTAAAACATTGAACATTCCTGAGCGGACTGTCTACAGAGTTGTGAGTACATTAAAAGCAGGTAATGGAATCGAGCAAAAAGAAGCTAGTGGGAGGCCAAGAATTTTGGACACAAAGGACCATCGGCGTCTCGCCCAAATCGTTCGGGCTGGGCCAATGAAGAGTATAGAAAACATACGGCAGCGCATGATCGAGTTGGGAAGCCCAGAGGTATCTAATGCTACTGTCAACCAGAAGCTACACAGGGTGAATTACACAAAAAAGCGGGTAATTTCGTCACCATTGCTCAAAGAGACTCACAAACAGATGCGCTTGAACTGGTGCCACGAACATCAAAATTTGTTATGGGACAATATGATTTTTTCAGATGAATGTTCTGTTTGGTCTTATCCTGCTCAAATAAATATTTGGACGAAAGACTCTGTAACGCCTGTGTACCAGCGACCGAAACATACCCAGAAATTCCATCTTTGGGGAGGGGTGTCAGCAAGAGGTGCCACCCCACTGTGTGTTTTCACAGGAATTCTCACGAAAGAAAGGTACATCGACATACTAGAGGGACACCTTCTGCCATTTATGCAGGTCATGTACCCCGATGGGTGCACATTTCAACATGACAATGACCCAAAGCATACAGCTCATACCACCAAAGCATGGCTGCAAGAGAAGAATGTGATAGTGCTGAAGTGGCCCAGCAACAGTCCCGACCTAAACCCAATTGAAAACGTTTGGGCACTACTCAAGAATCATTTAAAAAAGAGTGGACTTAGAGACGTTGAACAATTGAAGAAGGTAGCTGAAAAATACTGGGACAGTCTGACTCACAATTACCTACAAACACTTGTGGGAAGTATGCCTCGCCGCATCCAGGCTTGCCTTGCTGGAGAAGGCAACATTATATTCTACTGAAACCACCACTAATAGATAGGGGAGATACCAATCTTCCTCTGGACATACAGTTTTTATTATTATTTGCTTCTATGAGTGTGCTGCGTTGCGAAAATATGACTGCCATTTTTTTTGCAAAGTACTGTATATATATATATATATATATATATATATATATATATATATATATATATATATATATATATATATATATATATATATATATATATATATATATATATATATAAACGAACACTATATACCCAAATTATAACCCACATGAGGTTGACCCGGGTATTCCATGCTCAGCACAAACACCAGTTGCTCTGTGCACGAATCAAAACTAAACCAAACCTCACTTTCATATTTTAGAACTGGTTTTGTATAATACCTAAGAACCATTCTTTCTTACTTCCATTGACAAAGATTTCACTGTAGTGAAAATGGCTTACTTACTTACTAAGTCGTTCCTCTTCTACCGTGAGGTGTAGAGGTAAATGGTAATTTATTATAATTGTCTCTCATTTTCTTATAAAATGCAGTGTCGATTTGATTGGAAGGGAATGCAAAAGATACACTAGCCTGCCACAGCATTAACAGGCCAACAGTCTGCTAGACCCCATAGTTTAGATGTAAATTGGCAGCCAAAGCATGGTCAGACAACGGCCAGTTAGACCATATAGATTGGATTAAATAGCCTGACAAAGCATGGCCAGACAGCAGTCTCCTAGACCTTATAGATTAGATGTTAATAGCATACCTAGATCAACATTAGACACGATCTTTTCTCTCCGCTAACTTATGAAAAATCAAAAGATCAGAAAAAGCCTTTATATGTCGCTATTGACGACCTCACAAAGGCATTTGGTAGTGATACTCCACTTCACATACCTGGGATCTATCATAAATGGCATACGCTAACTAAGTAGAGAAATTGACAGCCGCATTGGCAAAGCTGCAACCATCGTTGCCCGCCTCACAACCCGTGTTTGGGGAAACTCCAAACTCACAATGAAGACCAAGACTGCGGTATATAATGTCTGCATCACCAGCACGCTTCGATATGGCGACGAGACATGGACAACCTATGCTAAGCAAGGAAGAAGGCTCGACACTTTCCATCGACGGTGCTACGCCACATCCTTGGTATTTCGTGGAAGGACACAGTGACAGATGACGAGGTGCTGTCACGTGCTGGCCTTCAAAGCGTATGTACACTGTTTAGACAGGGCAGACTACGCTGGCTTCGCCATATCCGCCGCAAGGAAGATGGTCGCATCCCCAAAGATATTTTCTATAGACAACTGGCAGATGGCTGTGACAAAACGTCTGAACATGCTCTTTTCTGTGATCTCTCACACCTTCAGCCCTCCGGCAGTATCCTTTCTTTTTCTTCATTTTTCTCACATCGCTTTTATTTGGCATAAATCATGCCTTTTCATTCGTTATTTTCACTATTTTGCTCTATGCTGGACATAGCATGGTGAATTCTCTAACACGCCACTGCCCTATGGCAGTATTTGCTATGGGAGTAATGCGTATCTTATTGTTTCACACTCCACTCCCAGACTGTTATTACGATTCGCCAGGTTTGGTGACCCGGCCAAAAATAATATTTTATCGCCTAATCCGTCTGACCGCCTGTGGAAACATTTGACCCCACTGGAAAGCTGTTAATCATGTTGACACAAGCCCGGTATTGTGATACGATGACAAAAGACCATACGGTCTGACCAGACATCTGTCTAGCGGAGGCACGCAGATAAAGGTGATAAACAGAGGTGCACCGGAAGTCGTAGGTAACAATATGACATCACTGCGTAAGAGGCCAAGCGTGTATATTAAATTTAATATTTTCAAATACGCGTGGGATGAGTAATGATAATCTTCCCCACCCAAACAGTGCTAGATAGATTGGATTGGTTCGCCAGAATCTACTTTGATTTGATTGGAACTTTCGGCGGAAACACAGCTGGGATTTGAAACTAAGGATTGTGAGAAATAATCTAACAAACTCGGAGTCACAGCACACAGACAGACTGCATCGCAGTGGCAACTAAACACCTCCTACAAGCCAGAGGAAAGAGGATAGGACTTATCATTCCACAACTATAAGTACCAGATCGAGTATTGGGCAACTTTGGAAGTACATGTAAACTCGCAATTTTAATACAAGACTGGAAACTTGGGAATTTTGTCACAAGGAGTCATAAGAGGAATTATAGATTTCCAGACCAAGTTTTTCACCCGTCATAAGAGGAATTATAGATTTCCAGACCAAGTGTCTCACTCGTCATAAGAGGAATTATAGATTTCCAGACCAAGTGTTTCACCCGTCATAAGAAGAATTATGGATTTACAGACCAAGTGTCTCACCCGCCATAAGAGGAATTATAGATTTCCAGACTGTCGTGAAAAATTCTTAATACCCATATATAAATTAGAACATAATGTAAAGTAGAACGAAATAATACAAATAAAGAAGAATGGTGTAAGACCAGTGCTTTCCAATAGCGTACGCTGTGTTGTAGAACGCCATAATGGCTGAACCAGAAAACCTTTTTTTTTGCTCCTTCTGCATAAACTACACGCGTTCCTAAAAATAAAACTGGTACTGTATTTCTGCTTAATGACCTAGATATAATATTACATTAATGTCATTATATACACTGCGTTAACCTAAAAGACAGACGGGCTTAGAAGAAAGAGAGAGAGAGATGCACGGAGGAATGCCAATCCCACGTCGTCTCGCGATTAAAAAGGGAACGCGAAAGGCATGCAGGCTTGATTTTTTTCAAATAGACAGTGATAAAAAACACTAACGATACGAGGTAAGGTTTTAAAAAAACATGTTTAATGCTTATTAGGAAACATGACACAATACTGTTTTACGTCTGAAATCCTGACTTTATACTGACAGAACAGTCGAAAAGGCAGAACAGGTGGCGGTTTGAGGAATAATAAAAAAAACAAATACACGACTATCCTAGAATAATACATATTTTGAACGAAGCCACTTAACCCCATTAAACTTATATATTCTTGTACCTTAAGACTTGCTGACAAAGAATATGTTATGTGTTACGCAAATGATCTAGTACTTAATAAATTATAGCCAAAATACTATAATGAGGTTGTCTGACAGCACAAGATCATATTTGCTCATAATAGCTGTTTGAACAACACTGCTTTAGGGGAATGAGGCCAACAAGTTAGATACGATTTGATTGGCTGTAGAAATATGTAAGGCGAAACCTGATTAGTCGGACTGCAAATACTAGTTGGTTGTTAATGGCTACGGTAGGATGGGTAATATTTTTTCAAAGGCTCTTGTAAACATGGTCTCATTGGTTAGAGCGTTCGATATAGTCAAATAGAAGCGTCAGTTCAGGGCCATTTTTGAAAATAAATCTTGTGACACTAAAGTGCGTTGAGAGCAGGCTAAGAAATTTCTAATAACGGAAAAGCCTGGACAGAGGCAGATCAAATTTGTGCCAGAATTCATTGCCAGTCAACGTTACTCGTTTAATATTTCCATGAATTGTGGTAAGCTAGACTTATTTCCTATATATATATATATATAACATGAAAATTGAATATGAAATGATAAATTGTGTCTGTATGTGTGTGGTTCAGTAGCAACCAGAAGGCAAAGCCTAGATATTGCTCCACCATGTAAAAGCTTGCCAGAGAGCAGTATAAATGCCTAGGCATATATGGGATTGCCCATTAGTAACATGACACCTATCTTATTGTATAGAAGGAATTACAGCTGGAATTGCAGAGGCGTTGTAACCATTAGGGAGAGGAATACTGGTATATTGTCACATGAGAAGCTAGTAGTTGGCATACAGCGCTGAACTCTGGGGTTATTAACTTGTTGGGTTCTTATCTTCTCAATGAGGGGAGGGCACGGTTATTCCGTCATTTTTCTATATATGCAATTCTGATGTATTTGATTTTTCTCTTAGATATTCGATGTTTTAAAGTTTAAATGATAATAAACAACAAAAGAACTAAACTGTGTGTGTACTTCAGTGTGGAAATAGATATTATATATTAGTTCTGAAGAAGGAGGTACAACCTTCTTATTTCAGGGACCGTGGTACTAAAGTATTAGAGCAGCACCTGGTCTGAGTTTTGCTGGATCCATAGGGCTGGCAGCAGACTCCTTGTCCAAGATATCGACCAGTGGGGTATCTCAAGATAACTGAGAAGCAAGCGAGCAGAGGAGACAGTTTTCCTGCCGCAGACACCTAAGTTAAGAATTCGTCAGCCAGAGCAGCTCACCCTTGTATAACCCTCCTTAAAATTGACTGTAATAATAAAGCAAGAGGGACAGTTAGTGTTTTACAAATAAAAGAACTGTGATCCCTTCAAGATTATTTCCACCATTAACAAACACATGAAGTCGTGATGACAAACAACAACATAGCTACAAAAGCCAAGTATTACCTCTTAATACCAGAGCATAACACTACACACATATTGTAATAATATTCTATGTCAGGACAAAGATCCTCTGTATAATTTTTGTACATAGACACTGTGTTTCCATTTGACTGTGATTCCTGATTCACTCTGTAGTTGGATCAGGATATCTATTCTTGAAAGCAACTAATACATAATTTAAAATTTAACACTTGACTTACTTAAGCTAGTCTTCTAGAGTGTTATATGTATGTGCTTGTCATAGTGTTGTAAAGTATTGTGAATCTTAAATAAAGTATTTATCTGTCTGTTGTTGTTGTGAACTTTCACTTCATCATTATCATAACCCTAGACATTCAACGTAGTCATCACAATATCCCAGAATAAGTCTGATTGAGGTCTAAATGTGGTAGCAAAGTAAGGTCATCTGTAACACACCACACATATTAGATACAGATACCTTCACAGCTGATCTCAGTCGTGAGAAATTCTAAATCCACATATCTAAATTAGAAAGTAAATATAAAGCCTAACGAATTAATTCAATAAAAGGAAAGAAAAATGGTAAAAGAACAGTGCGGTCACAATAGCGTACGCCTGTATTGTAGAACGTCATACTAGCTAAACAAGAAATCCCCTTTTTCTACTTCGTCTGCATAATTGTAACGCTTTCACGTTTACTAGTAAAGCCTACTGCATCAAATACACGCGTTTCTAAAAATAAAACTGGTACTGTGTTTCTTATTAAACCTTGTGATAGACACACTGCGTAATGACCTAGATTTAATATTCCATTAATGTCATTTTATGCACTACATAAACGAAAAGACAGACGGGCTTAGAAGAGAGAGAGAGAGAGAGAGAGAGAGAGAGAGAGAGAGAGAGAGAGAGATGTACGGAGGAACGCATGCAATACTACCACCGTCTCGCGATATGAAATTAATGCCACCCCACGCGAAAGGCATGCAGGCTTGATTTTTTTTTTCAAATAAACAGTGACAAAAAACACTACCAATACGAGGTAAGGTTTTAAAAAACATGGTTAATGCTTATTAGGAAACATGACACAATACTGTTTTATGTCTGAAATCCTGACATTAGCCTGACAGTACAGAAGACACCCCATCGTATAGAAGTGAACGGGTGGTAGGAGAAAATACATATTTTGAACGAAGCCACTTGGCTCCATTAAACTTATATATTTGGGTGCCTTAGGACTTGCTGACAAAGAATATGTTAGGTGTTAAGCAAATAGTCTAATAATTAACAAATTATAGCCAAAATACTATAGTGGTGTTGTCTGACAACACAGGATCATATTTGCTCATAATGGCGTGTTTGGACACTGCTTTAGAGGAAATGAGGCCACCACGTTAGATCCGATTTGATTGGCTAGAATAATATGTAAGGCGAAACATGATTAGTCGACTACAAATACTATTTTCGGTTGTTAATGGAAACGATAGGAAGGGTACATTTTTTCAAATGCTTTTGTAAACATGGTCTCATTGGCTAGACCATTTAATATAGTCAATTAGGAGCGTCTGTTCAGTGCCACTTTTTGAAAATCAACTTGGTAGAAGCAAGTGCGTTGAGAACCAGCTCATATTTTTCTAATAAAAGCCTGGGACAGAGGCAGATCGGAATTGTGCCATAACTCATCGCCAGTCAACGTATTTGTTTAATATTTCCTTGAATTGTGGTAAGCTAGACATATTTGATATCTTTTTGATGAAAATTGAATGTGAATTGATAATTTATGTCTGTATGTGTGTGGTTCAGTAACAAACATGAGGCAAAGCCTAGATATTGCTCCCCCATGAACAAAACTTGTCGGAGAGGAGTATAACTGCATGGGATTGCCAAATAGTACTATGACACCTATCTTATTGAATAGAAGGAAATAATGCTGGAATTGCAGAGGCGTTGTAACCATTAGGGAGAGGAATACTGGTGTATATTGTTTCATGAGAAGCTAGCAGTTGGCCTACCGCGCTGAACTCGGTGTTTGTTATGTATTGTGCTTCAGTGTGGAAATAGATTATAAATTAGTTCTGAAGTAGGAGGTACAACCTTCTTGTTTCAGGGACCGTGGTACTAAAGTATTAAAGCAGCACCTGGTCTGAGTTTTGCTGAATCCAGAGGCTGGTAGCATACTCCTTGGTCAAGATATCGACCAGTGTTGTTTCTCAAGAAAACTGTGAAGCAAGCGAGCATAGGAGGCTGTTTCCTGCCGCCCACACAGAAGTTAAGATTTCGTTGGCCAGAGCAGCTCAATCTTGTGTATACCCCCCTCTAAAATTGACTGTACATTAAATCAAGAGGGACATTTATTTGTTTCAATTAAAAAGAAACTGTGAACCTTTCCAATATTATTTCCACCAGAAACAAACACTTGAAGTCATGATGACAAACAACAACCTAGCTTGAAAAGCCAGTATTACCTCATAGTACTACATCACTACTTACACACATATTGTAATAATAATATATGTCAATACAAAGATCCTATCTATACCTTGTGTACATACAACTTGTGATTACATTTGATTGTGATTCCTGGTTCACTTTGTAGTTGAATCAGGATATCTATTATTGAAAGGAATTAATACATATTTTAAAAGTTATCACTTGACTTATTAAGATAGTCTTATAGAGTGTTCTATGTATGTGAGTGTCACAGTGTTGTAAAGTATTGTGGATTAAATTAAATTGTTTATCTGTCTGTTGGTTGTTGTGAACACACACTGCATCATTATCATAACCCTAGACATTCAACGTAGTCATCACAATATTCCAGAATAAGTCTGACTGAGGTCTAAATGTGGTAGCAAAGTAAGGTCATCTGTAATACACCACACTTATTAGATACAGATACCTTCACAGCTGATCTCAGTCAGTACACTAAGTCCCCTATAAATATTTATATCATCCCACTTTACCCCATCCCCTATAAATATTTATATAATCCCAACTTACCACACAGACCAAGTGTTTCACCCGTCATAAAAGGAATTTCTCAGACTTAAGTGATTCGAACAACATCTAAATACAGGGCTGTGGGTCCATTTTAATCTGCGCTAGGAGAAGTGTGTATTCCCAAAATTGTGGGGTAAGTGTAAACAATTTATTTACTAATGTAAATTTTACAGGTTTCTTGTTAAGTGGTTATATATATATATATATATATATATATATTTATATATATATATATATATATATATATAATATATATATATATATAATATATATTTATATATGAGGCTGGCAAACCTCAAAATATGAAATAGTACTATGCATGAACCACTACTGCAAGGGGGGGGGGAAAATTTGGTGATTGTTTTTGACTAGTTGTGCGGGGGAAACCCGACAGAAGATCGACCCCCAGACCCCGAAAGCGACGAGTAATGAGTGATGATACATCACGTGTGCCTAAAGTGTATAGAATCATGTTGCGAGATGTATATACCTTTTTTAATTGTAATTCAGGCAAATCATTATCCGTGCACTCCAGACGCAATTTCCTAGTTGACCCCCAGAGGGATATTGGTGAATTTTCATCAAATTCCATGAGTTACATTGTATGCTCGAGAATTTAATTCTTCTGAGAGGTTAACATTCGTGGGTGGAGCGCATGACAATGGGCCTGTTAGTTTGCGGAGAACAAATGTACTGGGGCATTTGTTTCTGTCTAATTTGTCACAGTTCGTGGTTACAAGACATCAGACTTAGGTACTGAAGTTCCTACGCCACTAGTGTGAGAGAAGAGTGTTACCACCAACCGCCTACAGTGGACGAGTTACGTGGAGAAGTGTACTCATCGCCAAAAAGAAGTGACGGAAACCACAGCTGCAGGACTCATCTGGAGCTAAGTTTTATATAATAGGCTACAGCAAAAATACGGACATTATTAATGCCCTAACAAAACCTCAGTGAGGAAACTTTAATTTCAATTTTCACCAAATTTTCCATATTTATTTTCCCATGTTAAAAACTACTTGACTATTAAATTTGTTGTATGTTATTTAAAACTAAACAATAATAGTTGATTCGGTTTATTTGTAACAAATGCAAACGTATGAGCCAATTTTTCTTGATAAATATATATTATAAATATAGAGCCATTAATTATAAGAGGGCAAACGTTGGATTACTCTAGCTAGGGGCTTGACGGGCCAGAATCATTGCATAACTCCTTCACAAAAGGCGACGAACCAGATAATAAAGTTAACAAATTTGCTCAGCCCTTAAGCAGCGTTTTGTTCTTGACTTCTGGGAATATCTTGTGAAAGGCTCCCCTAAGGTAGAAAAGTCATTCATCTTTCTAATCTACATCTTTGCCAAGAGTTGTGAAGATAGATACCTTGGACGACCTACTTTTAGATACGCTTGCGTGGTGACCATTAGTGGACCACTACTACAAAGCAATGGGGAGGCAATCCCGTAACAATGGCAAAAGAACTGCCGGGCAACCGAAGCTAAGGCTCCAAAGATGTGTGCAAGAGACATGAGGGCAACTGGACATAAATCCAGCAACTGGGAGGATGAATCTGCCGATCGCACAAATTGGCGATGCTCCCCTACGGTGCCACATCAGATTAATCGAAAAGCTCTCACGACAAGTAGAAGAGAAAGAGCACGACGAAAGGAACACCAGGAAATAAACAGCTGAGGGAAATCACCTCTGGGCGCATTCCTATGGTTTCAGTTAGGACGGAAGGGGGCTACAACTAAATAGCCTGCCAGACAACTGCTGCCCGCTAGACTATATAGAATTAGATTTGAATAGCCGGCTAAGGAATGACCACAGAATAGAGAGCTAGACTATACATTAGAAATAAATGTCCTTGAAAAAATGCGGATAATGAAGAATGCCATATTCTCATTTTCAGCACTTATAACGTTAAAGTTTGTCCTGGTCCCTCCTCGGAAAAATGACTGCAAACCACCATATACAACCAAATTTGGAGTGGATTAATTCCCAGTACAGGCGAAAAAATCAACCTGAGGCTGCTGATATTGTTGATGGGCCCCATTCATATATGGCTGGTGAGCGAATGTTGTTGATTGGGCCCCCAGTCACATAGGCTGGTGTGAGCGAATGTTGATGTAAAATGTGTGTAACGTTGTCTATCCATTTGTCTTTTGGTTTTCTTCGTACCCTGAAAACTAGATCTTCTACTGTCGTAGGCACATAGTTAATTGATTGGGTTCTTTTTTCATTAGTTGGCCCCAGTGGCGTACTAAAGGGGTGCGGGGGACCCACCCCCGGGTGACAGCCAGGAAAGAAGTGAGCCGCCGGACATTATTATGATCCACATTACTGTTAAAAATATATTTGCAAGCGTGTTTCTTTAATGGGGGGAGGGTGCCTAGGGTATGATCCGCCTCGGGTGCCAAATACATTTGGGACGCCTCTGAGTTGGCCAGACTGCCTTATTTTCTACCTCTCTATATATTTAATGTAGGATGTAGTTCCTGAAGTTATTTTTTTGTTTTTTATGTCATAATTTCTCATGTCTCTCCTGGGGTATCATTAATGGCTTGTCTTATAATCATTTGGTTTTGGATTTTGAACCCACACTTGAAAACTAGTGTTTTTTGTGTGCATGGGATTCCCGGTTCAACCCCATGTGGGTTATAATTTGGGTATATAGTGTTCATCCATTCCATATAGTGTATTACCTTTGTTGTTTTTCTGTGTGTGTTGGCTCCTTCCAGGCTGTAATTTATCTGCCGTTTATTTTGGCATTGTTTAATGTACTATGGTGTTTGTAATGGTTTCTTCTTCCATGATACCATATTACTACTCTAAACCTCTCTCTTTCCTTCTTTCTTTCACTCTCTCTCCTCTCTCTCTCTCTCTCTCTCTCTCTCTCTCTCTCTCTCTCTCTCTCTCTCTCTCTCTCGCTATTGACATCTTTTTATCTGCTGGGATTTTGTTGGTTTTGGATTGGTGGTTTTTGTTCGTTTGTTTTTTTGTTTTTTATATTATAAATTCTCTCTACTGATATTGAATGGATTGGTTTTTTTTTTTCCTTGTCATTCTAATTTGTTCTAGTTGTTATATGTTGGTTCTTGTTTTGGTAATATACAAATGTTATTATGTTGTGAAAGCTCCCTGGGTAGGTCAACTTTCAGTATACTTCTTTTCAATGACAGTGATGTCGAGTTTTGGGTTCTCAAGTAATTCCATTAGTGGATTTACTGAGCTGTTCGTAGTTTTTTGCATGTTAAACAACATAATGCTGCTATGTGTGTTTTTCTCCAGACATAGGTGAAAAGTAGGGATCCTCTACCATGGAAAAAGCCTGTTCCTAGTTGAAGTCTAATCACGTTTCCCTGAATCATTCCGCCACGACGTGTGATTTTCCTCGCATGTGACTCTTGTTAGGGACCATGTTGTACAAACACACGATTGCAAAATGTATAGGAAGGAGATAACACAGGATTATTATCAATTGAAGTTCCTCACTGACTCTTGAAAACATCCACACACTTCCAGGATTCCCCCTGTGGAATAAAACTTGTTGAGAACACCAGCATTTGTACAACTAAACTTGGAGAAGTCACATTGAAGCCCCAGGCGTAAGTCTTTGGCTTGGCTTAGAACTTGGTTGGACTGCATTCAGAAGGATCTCACTATGGAACCCATTGAATATGCAAGGTGGAAGCTTAGAGTGTGCTCAATGCATAGAAGGAAGTGACAATTTCCTTTGGGGAGTGCCCGGGAGCCCAAACCAGTACAGTAAATTTAGCTCTGCGTAGTTAGGAAGAGCCCTCCTTTGAAGTTTGAGAATGCACAGTATAACCACGCAACTTCTTACTTACACCTCAGCTAGGGACCAAGATGCGACGGACCTGTAACAAGCACGCCCAAGCTGGAGAAAACTGAGCTCAATTACTATCAACTCAACATGTTTCGGGATGGCAGTAAAGCCACAGGAAAAGCCTAGATCTACAGTGGTATATAGATACCAAAGGATTCTTCAACATGGTAATGGTGCTAAATAGCGAGAAGCTCAGCAGACATAGTGAAAAAAAACAAAAAAAAAAAAAAAACAAAAAACAACAACAATCAAATGTATTTTACTTTCCATAAAGATAATTAGAATGTTTGATTAGTGGTGAACAGTTTGATAATTCACTGCATTGGATTATTCGATACATTTAGTTCCAATTTCCTCTGTTTAACGCTTCCAGTTTCGGTGAAAATGTGGGTACTTGGAATCTTAAACTCTTATGAACCTGTTTTAAGCTTATCTGCTTTAAACATGTATATTAAGTGGCCTAGTGATGATGGCTGAACATCTGTGCTCAGGCAGAGTATAGTTGCGGTCGGATAACCTATGCTGATCTTCTGGGCTTCAGGCGAAGTATGGCATGTCAAAACCCACTGACGTCTATGGAAACCCGTGAAGGCGGCCCGGGTCACCCTAAAAGATCGCTGGTCAATGAGGCAATGGCACTAGCTGGTGACTAACATAAAAAGCCAACAGTGATTATTCGATAGCTGATAATTTATGTATGCCAAAATAAGAAGAGAAAGGTGGAGTGACTGACTGACAAACACACTTTTTTTCTAAAGGTACTCCCATTTCACATTTTGTGATTTCTTCTTCTTATATACTTTAGATATTAACAATGTTATGGTGCGACGAGATGGCATTATGTACTATGGAGCTTTAACTTTGTCTCCATGAAAAATGCATATAACAATTGATAAAGCGACTAACGTTAACCATTGGACGTGTTAAATACTTCTACGTTTGAAGCTCCACCTCTACATTCAATCTTTTTAAGACTTTTGAACTCTTCTGACTTGTTTGAGTACAACACAAGGCAGCATTGATTGCTTTTTTTTAAGACTTTTAGAGATATGACATTTCTACGCACAGAAAAGCCGCCCTCAGTTCCCTGACTTGGGGCGAATTTATTTCAATGAAACCCTGGATAATTCTCTAACACACAACGTGACGGCACCCTGTATCAAAACTCCAAGTAAGCTCAAGGCGGAATGATTTTTTTTTCAAGCACTAACAACAGAAAGCCTTTTTCCTGTCAATACCCTGATTGCAGCAGGTTTTTTAGCAGTTGGACCTTGTGTTAAGGAAGAAAAAGTGCAACTGAAAACACACTCGAATAGTTTAGTCACAATGAACTGAATGATCCGAAAACACATGAGTCAAGAACGGTAGACAAGGGTTTTTCTTGCTACATTAAAAAGCATAGTGTCATGGCGGTCGTATCGTCTGTGCAACTATAAAATGTAGCTTTTCTCCCCCCCCATCATTTTCCCAGTCCCTTCCCCCCCCCCCCCCCCCCGCATTTTTCTCCCCCTCATGCGTGTCGCGTGTAAGCTGCATTGCCCCTGTGTAGATTTCCTGGTGACACTGAGAGACACAACGAAAGAATATGAAATACTGCACCTCAGGCTTGTAGTACGAAGAGGCCTGTTTATTGGTGTTTGACAAACTTTAGATCGTGTAAAACTAGATGCCACAGAAACGACCGCACACACAGATCATGTGACTGCTTTGGTGGGCAGGCTTTCCTGCAAAAAGGTACACAGCCTGCAGTGTTGGACCAATGCACCGTAAGGGAGCGCAAAAGGAATATGAAGACGCCGTGTAGTAGGATTCTCGTGAACTCACTTAGGCTTTGAGAATGATTACACAAAGTGTATATAAATAATCTATAGCTAATCACCAGGGGTGCGGAACTGACAGTTTATGTTACAGCCCTCGGGCAATAAGAGCTTGGTACACATAAAATTTGGTTTTAAGCTAGAGGATATGGGGGCCGCCCCCTACTTGATGTGAGCCTCGGGCACAATAATGAATTGTTCACCTAAATATTTGTTTAAGCAAGAATGAGGTTAGGGTAGAATGGGCTGGATGCCCTCTGGCACAATAAGGAAATGTTTCAATAAGGTTTTTTGTTTCAGCTAGAAAAAAGGAGGTTAGGGAAGAGTGAGGCTCTCTCAATTTGATTTGAGCCTCTGGCTACAATAAAGGACTTTGTTCCACTTAATATGTGTTATAAGCTAGAAAGTAACGAACGAACATTTAATTTTCAAAAGGTTTACGAATTGGTCTCGCAGGCCCCTCTGACATTCTGGCCCTTCCTCTCTGCTCATCTCAACATGTTACATATCCTTTCCATTCATCCTCACAATTAACTTTAAGCATTATAAATGCATTTAACATAATAAACAGTCATATTACCTATGCAATAAAATCAATCCATAATTAAAGAACGTATTTAAAATACAAATTTAACAATAAAAAAAAAAAATGAAATAACAATAACTCATAGGCCTAATAATAATAATTAATTTGAAAATGAAAATGATAAAAAAATAAAAAAAAACCAACACAACAACAAGACCATAAAATCCGAATTCTTCGTAGCAGTAAATAGTGATTTGAAGACATAATACAGAGGTATGGTTATAAAGAACTGAACTCGTGAAATTTTCAAACGGTGTGCAACTGAATGACTCAGGGTTTTTATAGTATTGGTTTTTTTTTTAGGTTGCAATCAAGATGAGGTTAGGGGAGAGTTTTTGGGTGTCGAACTGAAGTGTGAGGGGTGGGCGAAAAAACAAACGGTGGGCGGTTGTTCGGGGGGGGGGGGCGGGTGGGTAAACAAGGGGAGTAAGGGGGGGGCAGGGAGGATTTGGGACGCGGGGGGGAGTTTTTTTGTTGAATGGGTTAAAACCTGAATATAATTTTTGGTTGGGTTATTTTTTTTTGGTGGGGGGGGGGGAGGTAGGATTTATATGGTTGGGGGGTGGTGGGGTGGGGGGGCGGGGGGGGGGGGGGGGTGGGGGCGGGTGGGGGGGGGGGGGGGTTTGGGGTGGAGGGGGTTTGGGTTTTTCATTTTTTTCTTGGGGGGGGGGAGGTGATTGGATGGGAAGGGGGATATGTGTTTGGGTTTTTTACTATGGGGAAGATAGTTTTTTTTTTATCCTGTGAATCCAGCTTCCAGTACTCGTTCAGTGATTCATCAACGGTTGCCCTAAATTACACGCATAGCATATCTTGTGTGAAACATTGCTGTTTTTTTTATATAATTCGCGTTCAGAGCCACCGAGGAAACAGGGAAAGGTAGATGACAGTGTTTTTCATAAGTGTGAGTACATACAGACAGGGAAATTCCTACACTTAACACCACGCTCATTGTAACGTCATCTGGTATGACTAAAATCAACAAAAGTCTAGACACAAGGCGGTCATTCATTACCATTGTTTATCCATGGGGTTATTGAGATGGGTAAGTAAGATTCTAGGGGACTCCATGGAGAAAACCTGTAGATGATCAAGGCAGCCTCTGCGGCGAAATATGTCCGGGGTGTAATGTGGGCTATTCACCGCCCCGTGTCCCACTGGTGACAGCCAGGACTTGAGGGGGCCAATCGGACACCGTTTTTTTATTAAGTATGTTATGATAGTACTGGTACTGTTAAAAATTTTTTATACTTTATTAGTAATCAATCCCAAATATTTGATGTTGACCGAGGACACTATTTATTAGAAAAAGAACCAGGACTTGTTTTTTTTATAAAACAGCTATAATACTTAAAGACCGTAGATATTTAAGGGAGAGGGTACAAATTTCAAACCAACACCCGTACCCCCCCCCCAACGAAATTAGATGTGAATAACCGTCCTATCATATTTTTTGTGTTTGTGGTTACAACCTGGCTTGATAGTAATAGTATGGTACAAGTTTTGTATTTAAGTTTATTTAATGATAAGTATATTTTTAAACGTTAAATCTAAACATTTCTCTCTGGCAAACAAACTGGCGTTAAATCCCTACAATCCCTACAAGTACCCCAGGGTTGAAGAGGAATAGGGAACGACAAAGGAAGTCTTCTTCTTTATGTAATGGGGTTTACAAACCTGGTGATGCTAATCTACTTCCAAGTCCCCAGATAGATTCCTTAAGGCGTTGATTTTATATTCAAAATTATGGCGGGGGATGTTATGGGGTTAGGGGTTTGGGTGGGTGGGTTGGGGGGGGGTGGGTTGTTTGGTTTCATTTGCTGGGGGGGGGTGGGGGGGAGGGAACCACGGGTGGATTTTTTTGTGGGGTGGGGAGTATTATTCGTATGTTTAATGGGTGGTTTTGGACCCCGAGGGGGATTTTGGGCGGGGGTTGGGGTGATTAAATAGTTTTTTAAAACAAAAAGGCGATTTTTTTTTTTTTTTTTTTTGTTTATATATGTTGACAGCAGTACATGGCTTTGTCTCTGTTGGTTAACATTCTACAAAGTGGGATTTTATTTTTGAGGTAAGGGGGGGGGATTACTTTTGGGTTGGTAGAGCTGTGTGTAGGAGACTTAAAAAGGTAAAGGAAGGACACAAATACAGGGATAATAGGACAACTCATTGCACAGGGTAGAATAACGATTGGGGGTTAATTGTGTGTGGGGTTTGCTATTTTAGTCGGTCTGGATTTTACATTTAGTTTTTTTGCAAATAAAGGGCGGAAATTCTACCTTTTGGCGTTTAATCCCCTGCCCCTTAAATAGGGATCCCTACTTGGGATTGTAGATTTGTACAGTTTTTCTTTTTGTTTTTTTTTTTCTCGAGGATAACGGGGGGCGGGTAGGAAATATGCCTGTTTTTAATGTTTGAAAATATAGAACCGCACTTAACTTTAATTTTAAGCCAGGGCCGTAGATTGGGGTCAGGCGGGGCTGCGCCGGCCTTAATTTATTTTTTTTATAATGGGGGGTGGTGTTCGGTTTGAAACCCGGGGGGGTACAAAGAGGCAGGTGGAGGCGAGGGGGGGTGGCACAGAGGTGGGGGAGGTTAGTTTGGGGTTTTTTCTGGTGGGGGGGGGGGGCGGGGGGGGAGGTGGGGGGTACTGGGGAGGGTTTGTACAGGGGGCGGTATCGGGGGGGGAGTGATCGTTGTCTTGGGCGGGATCCTTCAGGGATTGTTTGGGGTATTATTTGTCTGGTTGGTACCTGGAAGTACTTATCTTACTAAGGTGGGTGGGGGGGTTTTATTACCACTTTCATATGATTTTACCCGGGGGGGTAGCGCCCCCCTTTCACCCCTTGTTTGAGGGGGGGGAGGGGAGGGTTTTTTTTTTGGGGGGGGTTACGGGGGACAATGGTAATGAAGGCACGTCACCCTTTTTTTTTTTTTTTTTTTTGGTTTTTTTTTTTTTTTGGGGTGTATGTATTGTGTCCTTTTATTATCGGTTTTTTTTTTGATTTTTTTTTTTTTTTGCAGTTATTAAATTGTAGGGCATTTTTTACTTTTTGGATTAGCTTTTTAGGCTAATCCACACTGGAATTTTTTTTTGTTACCAACCCCTTTTTTTTTTTTTTTAATGGTTTGTGGATTTTTTTTTTCTTTTTTATCTTATTTTTTTACAATTTTTACCTCTCGCTGTAGGGGCCGGGACCCTGAGCGGATGTTTTGTTTTTTTTTTTTTTTGGATATATTGGCTTTTTTTTTTTTTTTTACCGTAGGCCTCCATTTGACGCATAAACATTTTTTAAAGTGAACAATTCCATATATTGACCCCTGGGGCTAATTTCATCAGTTTGGGGGCCCGCTCTCCCCTAACCTCATCTTGATGAACCTAAAAAAAAGTCCCTGAGTCATTCAATTGCACACCGTTTGAAAATTTCACGAGTTCTTTTAACATACCTCTGAATATGTCTCAACTCACTAATTTATTGTATGAAGAATTCGATTTTTATGTCTTGTTGTTGTTGTTGGTTTTTTTTTATTTTTTTATATTTTATTTTCAAATTCATTATTATTATTAGGCCTATTATTTATTTTATTTCATTTTTATTTTTATTTTTAAATTTTATTTTAAAAACGTACTTTAATTATGATGATTATTGCAAATGTAATATTACTTTTATAATGATAAATGCCTTAATAATGCTTAAAGTAAATGTGAGGATGAAAGGATATAGTATACATGATGAAGAGAGAGAGAGGAAGGGCAGAATGTCAGACTGGCCTGCGTGCCCCAATTCTTAACACTTTGAAAATAAATGTTCCGTTCGTTCCTTCTAGCTTTAAACAAATATAAATGTGAACAAGTCCTTATTGTGCCAGAGGGCTCACTATCATTAGAGAGCCCACTCTTCCCTAACCTCCTTCTAGCTGAAAAAAACACTTAGTGAACAATTCCTTATTGTGCCAGAGGCTCCAGCCCATTCCCCTTATCCTCATTCTAGCTTAAAAAATCATATTAAGTGAACAATTCTTATTGTGCCGAGGCTCACATTCAGTAGGGGCACCCACTATCCTCTAGCTTAAAACAAAATATTAAGTGAACAATCTCTTATTGCGCACGAGGGCTGTAATAACTGTCAGTCCGCCCCCTGGTGATTAGCTAGAATATTATACCATTTGTTACTCATCTACAAGCCTAAGTGATCTTCACGAGAATCCAACTACAGTACGTCATCTACTTTTCCTTTGCGCTCCTGACGGAGCATTGGACCAAACACTGCAAGCTTGGTCCTTTTGCAGGAAGCTGCACCAAAGCAGTCACAATGATTCTTGTAGCGGTCGTTTCTGTGGCAACTAGTTTTACACGATAAAGTTTGTCCAACACCATACACAGCCTCGTACTAATGCCTGAGCGCATGCAGTATTCATATTCTTTCGTTGTGTCTTCAGTGGTCACCGGATAAACTACACGGGGCAATTGCAGCTACACGCGCTCGCATGAGGGGAAAAAAGCGGGGGGGGGGGGGGGGGGGGGGGGAATGGGAAATGAAGGGGGAGGAGAAAGTACAAATTAAAGTTGCACATGGACGATTCCGCCCGCCATGACACTATGCTATTAAATGAGCAAAAACCCTAGTTACCGTTCTTGAACTCATGTGTTTTCGATATTCAGTACATCGTGCTACACTAACTATCTTCGAGTGTGTTTTTCAGTTGCACATTTTCTTCTTAACAAAGGTCCCAACTGCTAAAAACTGCTGCATCAGGTATTGAACAGAAAAAAAAAAAAGCTTTCTTGTTGTAGTGCTGAAAAAAAAATAGTCCACGCTGAGTTTACTAGGAGATTTGATTACAGGTGCCGCACGTTGTGTTAGAGGAATACTTCCAGGGTTTCATTGTAATAAAATTCGCCAAGTCAGGGAACAGAGGCGGATTTTCTGTGCCGTTAGAAAATGTCATATATCTCAAAGTCTTTAAAAATGCAAACAAACTGCCTTGTGTTTTACCAAAACAAGTCAAAAGAGTTCAAAAGTCTTAAAAGATTGACTGTAGAGGAAGCTACAACGTAGAAGTAAATAACACGTCCAAAGGTTAACGTAGTCGCTTATCAATTGAATATGCATTTTCATGGAGACAAAGTTAAAGCTGATAGTACATAATGCCATCTCTTCGCCAAACATTGTTAATATCTAAAGTAAAGAAGAAGAAATCACAACATGTGAAATGGAGTACCTTAGAAAAAAAGTGAGTTTGTCAGTCAGTCACTCACTTTCTCTTCATATGGCATACATAATTCTCAGCTATCGAATAATCACTGTTGGCTTGTTATGCTAGTCACAGCAGTGCCATTGCCTCATTGACCAGCGATCTTTTAGGGTGACCCGGGCCGGCCTTCACGGTTTCCATAGCCGTCCCGTGGGTTATGACATGCCATACTTCGCCTGAGCCCAGAAGATCAGCATAGGTTAACCGACGCCATACTCTGCCTGAGCCCAGAAGATCAGCATATCACTAGGCCCACTTAATATACATGTTAAAAGCAGTAAGCTTAAACAGGTTCTAGAGTTTAAGATTCAAGAACACATTTTCACCGAAAATGGAAGCCTTAACAGAGAAATTGAAACTAGTTATCGAATAATCAATGCAGTGACTTATCAACTGTCACCACTATTCAAACATCTAATTATCTTTATGGAAATTAAACTACAATTGATTGTTGTTGTTTTTTGTTTCACTATGTCTGCTGAGCTTCTCGCTCTTTAGCAGCCAATACAAGTTGAAGACTCCTTGGTATATATACACTGTAGGTCTAGGGTTTTCCTGTGGCTTTTCTGCCATTCCGAAATGTGTTTAAAGAGTTGAAGTCATGAGCTCCAGTTTCTACAGTTTGGCTTGCATTTAAAGGATTGTCGCATCTGGTCCCAAGCTAGGAGTAAGAAGTGCGTGGCATTCTGTGCATTCTCAACCTTCCAAGGGGGCTCTCCAACTATGCAGAGCTAAAATACTGTACTCTGGTTCAGGGCTCTCCCAAGGAATTGTCACGTCCTGCACAGAGCCACTTCTCAGCTTCACCTGCCTAACACTGGGTCCATAGTGAGATCCTTCTGCGTGCAGTCAACCGAGTCAAAGCCAAAGAATTACTCCTGGGGCTCAGGTGTCTTCTCCAAGCTTAGTGTGCAATGCTGGGTTCTCAACAAGTTTATCCACAGGGGGAATCCCTGGAAGGGTTATGTGTGGTATGATTTCAAGAGTCAGATGAGGATACTAACAATTGAATAAACCCTGTATTCTTCCCAAACATTTTGCAATCGTGTACAACATGGTCCCTAACAAGAGTACATGCGAGAAAAATCACACCGTCGGAATGATTCAGGGAAACGTTGATTAGACTTCAACTAGGAACAGGCTATTTCATTGTAGAGGAACCCTACATTTTGCAACATGTCTGGAGATAAAAACACCATAGCCACATTATGTGTTTAAACATGCAAAAACTATCGAAACTAGCACAGAAACCCACTAATGGAATACCTGAGAAACCCAAAAACTCGACATCACTGTCATTGAAAAAATGTACTGAAAGTTGAAGCCTACCCAGGGTGCTAACAACATAAATAAACATTTTATAATACCAAAACAAGAACCAACATATAACAACTAGAACAAATTAGAATGACAAGGAAAAAAAAAAGTCCCATTCAATATCAGTTGAAGAATTAAATATTAAAAACCAAAAAAACAAAACGAACAAAAACACCAATCCAAAACCAACAGAAATCCCAGCAGATAAAAAGATGTCTATAGCGAGAGAGAGACGATAGGGATGATAGAAGAGAGAGTAGAGGTGGAAGAGAGTCGGTCGAGGAAGAAGAGAGTAGAGAGGTGAGAGAAGAGTGAGTGTCGAGTGGAGAGTGGTGAGTGAGTGCCCTTGAGAGAGCCCTCCCTCTAGAAGGACAAGAAAGATTAGAGAGAGTGTACTTAAGGTTGAAACACATTGTAATAATGTTACCATTAGCCAACCCACCAAAGTACAATAATACAATTGCCGACAGAATAACACGGACCGATTTCAAAATACAGCACTTGGAAAATCCAATCTCACTAAGAAAAAACGATACGAAGTTACATTCTCCAGAAAACTGGTGATGAAAACACAATATTACCCCATAGATTTTGAACCGCGACATTTTTGAGTAGAAAAGGGAAATCCCTATGCACACAAAAAACACCTAGTATATCTCAAATGTGTGTGGTTCAAATAATATAAAATATACCAAAATTGAAAAATGTACAAGACATTTATTAATTTCCCACACCTGGATTATGACCTCCTGAGATAAGTTATGTCAATTAAAAACAAAAAAAAATACGGCATGGAAATACAAGCAATCAAATACCTTTACAGATATATTGTAGGATTGTAGAGAAATAACGTGCATTGCTGATCCTGGACATTACGTATGATCAGGAGTCACACCATATTAGTTATTTGGTCACCCGAGGCGGATCAATACCTTGAGGCAACCCTCCCTCCAATAAAGATACACACGCTTGTGTCAAATATTTTTTTAACAGTAAGAGGATCTTTAATTAATGCTCCTGCGGTCACTCACTTTCACGGGCTGGTCACCGGCGGTTTGGGTCCCCAGCACCACTTTGACGGTACTCCATCTGGGGACATAACTAATGAAAATAGAAACACAAACATTTACTATTTGCCTACGACAGTAGAAGATCTAGTTTTCAGTGTTAAGAATGAAAAACCAAATGACAAGAATGGGGGATAGGTCAAACTGTATAACACACAATTTTTTACTTCAACATTCTCTCTCTCCAGCCTCATGAGACTGGGGGGCCAACCCCATATAACTAAAATTCGCCGCACATACAGCCCTGTATATTGTACTTTGGGTGGCCGCATCAACATTTATAAGCCAGGACCTCAGGTTTGGATTTTTTTTCGCCTGGAAGCTAGTGAAATCTAACCAAAACCACTAATCTTTGGTTGTCTATTGGAGGTGTTGCAGTCATATTATTGGTGCGGCGAGGGTGTGTGGGGGGATGGGAAAGGTCCCAGACAGAGAGAGATAGCTTGGGTTGAGGACGGTGCGGAGGGTGTGCTAGGGGACGCGACGAGTGCGACGAGAGCGGGAGGGGGGGCCTATACAGATTGCATTAAGTGCCGTGCGGGGAGGGGAAGGAAAAAGGAATACCAGAATTGGTAACCCGGAAATTGAGTGTATCGGGGGACGATAGGCAAGGAAGGGTTGGGCCCGACAACGTCTCGAGGTGGGGGGGGCGAGGGAGAGTAGTTGTTGGGCTCGTGTACGATTTCCATAGCAGAGTCTATGGGTGCAGCGTGAAAGAGCCTAAATGTATATAGCTCTAACACTGAAAACTATACTTTTCCTGATGATTCATTGTGCGATTCGAATGATAGCGAATGTGTGATCCGGCCTCCGAACTGCTGTTACCGGGGGGGATACATAAAATGGACCCTTGAGTCGAAGGTGCGCCTCATGGACTCATCTGTGGGTATGGAGTTTTTTGGTATCGCCAATCATGGGCGGTGATAGTGTGGGGAATTTCCCTATGGTTGATATACATTCGACTGTGGATATTGTTTCTATGTCTTACTTTAGTTCGTGAAGAGGCATTTTTCGTATTAATCTGATGGATTGGACATCGCGTATGGGAGGGCATCGTGACCAATTGTTGTGTGCGATCGGCAAGATTCATCCTCCACATTTGCTGGGTTTTTTGTCCCCAGGTGCCCGACAAGTCCCTCCTGCTCACAGTCATTTGAGGAAGTTTGCTTCGGTTTGCCCGGCAGGTTCTTTTTGCCATTGTTTTACGTGGATTTGGGGTGGGGGCCGTTCCCCCTTGGCGTTTGTGTAGTATGTGTTCCAACATAATGGGTCACCCACGCAAGCTTATCCTTGAATAGTAGGTTCGTCCAATAGGGTATCTAATCTTCATAAAGCTCTTGGGCAAAGTTGTTAAGATAGTAGATGTTTGACCTTTTATTACAGTTAGGGGAGCCTTCACAAAGATATTACCAGACGTCAAGAACATAATCGCAGCGTTATGGGTCCCTGAGCTAATTTGTTAAATGTATTATCTGGTGCGTCGCACGGGTGTGATGGAGTTTATGCAATGATTCCATCGGACAGTTCTAGCCCCCTAGAGTTGGATGTAATCCACCGAGCCTTGGCCATCTTATATTTTATGGGCTCCTATATTTTTATTTTTTTTTATCAAGAATATAATTGGCTTCATACTTTGTTTTGAATTTCTGTACCAATTTTTAACCGAATTCAACTAGTTATCTGTTGTAAGTTTTAATTATAACATGACATACATATATTTAAGTAGTCAAGTCTGTTTTAAACATGGTGATAAAAAGAATATATGGTAAACAGTTGGCTGAATAATTGAATTTTAAAGTTTTCCTCACTGAGGATTTTTTATGTCTATGGGCATTAATAATGTCCGCTAATTTTTGCTGTAGCCTATTATATAAAAACTTAGCTCCAGATGAGTCCTGCAGCTGTGGTTTTCCGTCACTTCTTATTGGGCGAATGAGTACACTTCTCCACGTAACTCGTCCACTGTAGGCGGGTTGGTTGGTAACACTCTTCTCTCACACTAGTATGCGTAGGAACTTCAGTACCTAAGTCTGATGTCTTGTAAAACCACGAACTGTGACAAATTAGACAGAAAACAAATGCCCCAGGTTGGGTACATTTGTCTCTCCCTCATTAACTAACAGGGCCCATTGTCATGCGCTTCCACCCACGAATGTTAACCTCTCTCAGAATAATTAAATTCTCGAGCATACAATGTAACATCATGGAATTTGATGAAAATTTCACCAATATCCCTCTGTGGGGGTCAACTGATGAGAAATTGCGTCTGGAGTGCACGGATAATGATTTGCCTGAATTACAATTAAAAAAGTTGTTATTACATCTCGCAACATGATTCTATACACTTTAGGCACACGAGATGTATCATCACTCATTACTCGGTCGCATTCGGGGTCTTGGGGTCGATCATCTGTCGGGTTTAAACCTGTAAAATTTACATTAGTAAATAAATTGTTTACACTTACCCCACAATTTTGGGAATACACACTTCTCCTAGCGCAGATTAAAATGGACCCACAGCCCTGTATTTAGATGTTGTTCGAATCACTTAAGTCTGAGAAATTCCTTTTATGACGGGTGAAACACTTGGTCTGTGTGGTAAGTTGGGATTATATAAATATTTATAGGGGACTTAGTGTACTGACTGAGATCAGCTGTGAAGGTATCTGTATCTAATAAGTGTGGTGTATTACAGATGACCTTACTTTGCTACCACATTTAGACCTCAGTCAGACTTATTCTGGAATATTGTGATGACTACGTTGAATGTCTAGGGTTATGATAATGATGCAGTGTGTGTTCACAACAACCAACAGACAGATAAACAATTTAATTTAATCCACAATACTTTACAACACTGTGACACTCACATACATAGAACACTCTATAAGACTATCTTAATAAGTCAAGTGATAACTTTTAAAATATGTATTAATTCCTTTCAATAATAGATATCCTGATTCAACTACAAAGTGAACCAGGAATCACAATCAAATGTAATCACAAGTTGTATGTACACAAGGTATAGATAGGATCTTTGTATTGACATATATTATTATTACAATATGTGTGTAAGTAGTGATGTAGTACTATGAGGTAATACTGGCTTTTCAAGCTAGGTTGTTGTTTGTCATCATGACTTCAAGTGTTTGTTTCTGGTGGAAATAATATTGGAAAGGTTCACAGTTTCTTTTTAATTGAAACAAATAAATGTCCCTCTTGATTTAATGTACAGTCAATTTTAGAGGGGGGTATACACAAGATTGAGCTGCTCTGGCCAACGAAATCTTAACTTCTGTGTGGGCGGCAGGAAACAGCCTCCTATGCTCGCTTGCTTCACAGTTTTCTTGAGAAACAACACTGGTCGATATCTTGACCAAGGAGTATGCTACCAGCCTCTGGATTCAGCAAAACTCAGACCAGGTGCTGCTTTAATACTTTAGTACCACGGTCCCTGAAACAAGAAGGTTGTACCTCCTACTTCAGAACTAATTTATAATCTATTTCCACACTGAAGCACAATACATAACAAACACCGAGTTCAGCGCGGTAGGCCAACTGCTAGCTTCTCATGAAACAATATACACCAGTATTCCTCTCCCTAATGGTTACAACGCCTCTGCAATTCCAGCATTATTTCCTTCTATTCAATAAGATAGGTGTCATAGTACTATTTGGCAATCCCATGCAGTTATACTCCTCTCCGACAAGTTTTGTTCATGGGGGAGCAATATCTAGGCTTTGCCTCATGTTTGTTACTGAACCACACACATACAGACATAAATTATCAATTCACATTCAATTTTCATCAAAAAGATATCAAATATGTCTAGCTTACCACAATTCAAGGAAATATTAAACAAATAGTATTTGCCTGGTCGACAATCATGTTTCGCCCTTACATATTATTCTTAGGCGCAATCAAAAATCTGGATAAACTAACTTGGTAGCCCTCATTTCCTTAAAGCAGTGTCACTCCAAACACGCACATTATGAGCAAATATATGATCCTGTGTTGTCAGACAACACCACATATAGTATTTTGGCTATAAATTTGTTACATTATTAAGATCTGAATTTTGCTTAACACACCAACTAACGATATTCTTTGTCTAGGCAAGTCCTAAGGCACCCAAAATATACTATTAGTATTAAATGGAGCCAAGTGGCTTCGATTTTTCAAAATATGTATTTTTCTTCTATCCTTCACCCAAGTTCACTTCTATACCGATGGGGTGTCTTCTGTAGTTGGGGGCTGTCATGGCTAATGTTCAGGATTTTCAAGAACGTAAAACTGTATTGTGTACATGTTTCCATATAATAAGCATTAAACTCTAACCTTGTTTGATTTGGGAAAACCTTAAACGCGGTAATTGGTAGTAATTGTTTTTTGTCTTCTGGTTTATTTGATAAAATACAAATCAGCCTGCATGCCTTTCGCGTGGGGTGGCATTTTATTTCATATCGCTCGAGGGACGGTTATGGTAGTATTGCATGCGTTCCTCCGTAATCTCTCTCTCTCTCATATTCTCTCTCTCTCTCTCTCTCTCTCTCTCTCTCTCTTCTAATGCCCGTCTGTCTTTTCGTTTATGTAGTGCATAAAAATGACATTAATGGTAATATTATATCTAGGTCATTACGCAGTGTGTCTATTACAAGGTTTTATAAGAAACACAGTACCAGTTTTATTTTTAGAAACGCGTGTATTTGATGCAGTAGGCTTTACTAGTATACGTGAATAAGCGTTACAATTATGCAGACGAAGTAGAAAAAGGGGATTTCTTGTTTAGCTAGTATGTACGTTATACAATACAGGCGTACGCTATTGTGACCGCACTGTTCTTTTTACCATTTTTCTTTCCTTTTATTGTATATTTAATTCGTTAGGCTTTATATTTACTTTCTATTTTAGATATGTGGATTTAGAATTTCTCTACGACTGAGATCAGCTGTGAAGGTATCTGTATCTAATATGTGTGGTGTGTTTTACAGTGGACCTTTTTGCTACCACAATTTAGACCTCAATCAGACTTATTCTGGGGGGGGGGGGGGGGGAATTATTGTGATTGACTACGTTGAATGTCTAGGGTTTTTGAGTAATGATGTAGTGTAAAGTTCACAACTACAACAGGACAGATTAAATACTTTATTTAAGATTCACAATACTTTACAACACTATGACAAGCACATACATATTTTTTCTCTAGATGAAGACTAGCTTTAAGTAAGTCAAGTGTTAAATTTTTAAATTTTGTATTAGATTGCTTTCAAGAATAGATATCCTGATCCAAACTACAGAGTGAATCAGGAATCACAGTCAAATGGAAACACAGTGTCTATGTACAAAAATTATACAGAGGATCGTTGTCCTGAACATAGAATATTATTTACAATATGTGTGTAGTGTTATGCTTCTGGTATTAAGAGGTAATACTTGGCTTTTGTAGCTATGTTGTTGTTTGTCATCACGACTTCATGTGTTTGTTAATGGTGGAAATAATCTTGAAGGGATCACAGTTCTTTTATTTGTAAAACACTAAACTGTACCTCTTGCTTTATTATTACAGTCAATTTTAGGAGGGTTATACAAGGGTGAGCTGCTCTGGCTGACGAATTCTTATACCTTAGGTGTCTGCGGCAGGAAAAACTGTCTCCTCTGCTCGCTTGCTTCTCAGTTATCTTGAGATACCCCACTGGTCGATATCTTGGACAAGGAGTCTGGTGCCAGCCCTTTGGATCCAGCCAAAACTCAGACCAGGTGCTGCTCTAAATACTTTAGTCCACGGTCCTGAAATATAAGAAGGTTGTACCTCCTTCTTCAGAACTAATATATAATATCTATTTCCACACTGAAGTACACACTCAGTTTAGTTCACTTTTGTTGTTTTTATCATTTAAACTTTAAAACATTCGAATATCTAAGAGAAAAATAAATCGAGCTTCAGAATTTTTTTTAGAAAAATGACGGAATAACCGTGCCCTCCCAATCATTGAGAAGATAAGCAACCAACAAGTTAATAACCACCAGAGTTTCAGCGACTGTATGCCAACTACTAGCTTCTGCATGATGACAATATACCAGTATTCCTTCTCCCTAATGGTTACAACGCCTCTGCAATTCCAGCTGTAATTCCTTTTATACAATAAGATAGGTGTTCATGTTACTAATGGGCAATCCCATATATGGCCTAGGCATTTATAATTACTCCTCTCTGGCAAGCTTTTACATGGTGGAGCTAATATCTAGGCTTTGCCTTCTGGTTTGGCTACTGAACCACACAACATACAGACACAAATTATCATTTCATATTCAATTTTCATGTTATATATATATATATATATAGGAAATATGTCTAGCTTACCACAATTCATGGAAATATTACACGAGTAACGTTGACTGGCAATGAATTCTGGCACAAATTTGATCTGCCTTATCCCAGGCTTTTCAGGTGTTATTAGAAATTTATTAGCACTGCTCTCAACGCACTTTAGTCTCACAAATAATTATTTTCAAAAATGGCCCTGAAACTGACGCCTTCTATTTGACTATATCGAACGCTCTAACCAATGAGACCATGTTTTACAAGAGCCTTTTGAAAAAAATTTTACCCATCCTACCGTAGCCATTAACAAGCCAACTAGTATTTGCGTCCGACTAAGCAGGTTTCGCCTTACATATTTCTACAGCCAATCAAATCGTATCTAACTTGTTGGCCTCATTCCCCTAAAGCAGTGTTTATTTCAAACATGCTATTTTGAGCAAATATGATCTTGTGCTGTCAGACAACCTCATTATAGTATTTTGGCTATAATTTTATGTAAGTACTAGACCATTTGCGTAACACATAACATATTCTTTTTCAGCAAGTCTTAAGGTACAAGAATATATAAGTTTAATGGGGTTAAGTGGCTTCGTTCAAAATATGTATTATTCTAGGATAGTCGTGTATTTGTTTTTTTTTATTCCTCAAACCGCCACCTGTTCTGCCTTTTCGACTGTTCTGTCAGTATAAAGTCAGGATTTCAGACGTAAAACAGTATTGTGTCATGTTTCCTAATAAGCATTCAACATGGTTTTTTTAAAACCTTACCTCGTTTCGTTAAGTGTTTTTTATCACTGTCTATTTGAAAAAAATCAAGCCTGCATTGCCTTTCGCGTTCCCTTTTTAATCGCGAGACGACGTGGGATTGGCATTCCTCCGTGCATCTCTCTCTTTCTTTCTTAAGCCCGTCTGTCTTTTTAGGTTAACGCAGATTGTTATTATGACAGTAATGTAAATATTATATCTAGGTCATTAAGCAGAAATACAGTACCAGTTTTTATTTTTAGGAACGCGTGTAGTTTATGCAGAAGGAGCTAAAAAAAAAGGTTTTCTGATCTCAGCACTTTCATTGAGGATCTACCCAACACCTGCATTATCTGCTAATGGGATAAGCACTGTTTCTTTCACCCCATTTTTTTTCTTTGTATTATTTCGTTTCTTCCTTTTAAGGGGGGGGGGGGGGGGGGGGGGAAATTTTCTCCCCAGTCCAAAAATAATAATAAAATTTAAAATTATGGCGGGTGAAACATCCCCGGGCCCCTGTAAAATACTTTTTCTCTTCTCCCGGGGGGGGGGGGGCTCTGGGGGGGGAAAGTCTATAATTTCACTTTTTATTTGGGGAAGTGTGAACAACTTGGTTGAAATCCATAATTCCCCCTGTGACGGTCGCGTTGAAAAAAAAACAAAGTTCTGGAAATATATTATTCACTCTTATGACTCCTTGTGGGACAATGTTCCACCAAGTTGGGGGGGGGGGGGTCTCTGTACTTAAAATTGGGAAGGTTTTACTTGTTAATTCCAAATGCTTGGGGAGAGGGGGGTGGATTCGGTGGTATCTTATGGGTGGGGATAATGGGATAGGTCCACTTTACTCTTTCCTTTTTTTTTTTTTATTTTTATTAGTTGGGGGGGAGGGGGGGGGGGGGGGGGTGAATAAGAATAAAAAAAGTTTTGTTTAGATTATATTTCTTTTTTATACATTTTTTTAAAATTCACCAGCACTGTGTTTTCGGGGTGGGGGGGGGGGGGGGGAATGGGGGAATAAAATCAAAGTAGTATTTTGGGGGGAAACCTATTGGGGGGGGTGGGGGGGGGGGGTGGGTGGGGGGGGGATTATCATGTACCTACTTACACACGATAAAAAATTTTTATTTTGTTTTTTTTTTTTTGTTTTTTCCTTTTTTTTCACCCTTTGGCATTTTTTGTTTTTTTGTTGTTTTTTTTTGTGTTTTTTTATTGCGAATCCCCCCGTGCACCTTTGTTTAAATTATACATTTTTTTGGGGGGGGTGAATAACGCTTGGGGGGGGGTATGGGTCCAAGGGGGTACTGGGATTTTGTCTTCTTTTTACTTTTACCGGGAGGGGTTGTTTTTATCTTGAAAAACCCCCCTGCCCCCACAAGTGGGGTCCATACCCCCCCAACCCCCACGGACAACCCCCAGACGGAATTAGGCGATTAATAAACCCTTCCCCATTTTTCACCGGGTATACAAAACCTTTCCCCCCCTTCCGTAATTAAGGAGGTTTGCGGAAGTGGGAGTTTGAATACAAATAAGGGGTACGGGGGGGGGGGGGAGGAAATACTGACTTTTTGGGCAGTGGGTTTTTTTCGATGGTAGACCCCCCCCCATGCTTTGTCACCCCAACCCCCCCCCTAGTTTTTTTTTTTTTAGGGGTGGGGACAACGGGGGGGGGGGGGGGGGGTATAAGACGGGGGGGGAGGGTTGTAGCCACATTAAGGATACTGCCCGGAGGGTGTGGGGGGGGGGTTCGTGGAGGCCCTCACTTTCTTTCTTAGCTTTTTTTCAACGAGTCTTTGGCTATTTCTGCTCCCCTGCCCAAAAATGGGTCACCACCCCCCCACACCCCATTATTTTCTTTTTGGGGTTGGGGGAACAATCATAAATCCTTTGGACGGCCGGTAAACAATGGACGTAGGGGGAGTTGTTGCACTTTTTTAATAGTTGGATATTACGCTATGAAGGCAATGCTCGTGGGTCAGGCTCATAGTCCCTCCTGAACACCCGGGGGGGGGGGGGAACATACCCAAGGGTGGGGGGTGGCCCCCCAACACAATAGATGGGGGGGGGGGGATGCTATATTTTTTTTTGATTTTCCTAGGTTGGCCACTGTTGGGGGTGGGGGATTTTGGGGGGGGATGTTGTGGGGCGGGGGGGGGGATGATCACAAGGAAATTAAAATCATTCCGCCAATCTTGGTCTTCTCTTATGAGTAATAAGGTAATTAAAAAAAAACCACAAAAATAAAAAAAAAAGGCCGTGGATCAAAAAAAATAAAAGCGGGGTTGGGGCGTGGGGGGGGGGGGGGGGGGGGGGGGGGTAAAAATTTTTGTTTTTTTTTTTAAAATAGGGGGGGGGGGGGGGAGGGGGGGGGTGGGTTTGGGGGGGGGTTTTGGGGCGGGGGGGGGAGGGGTACCAACATAGGCATTGGCCAGGTCCTCCAGTCATTTGGGACAGAAAAAGGATTTTTTTATGAACTTTTGATTTGTGGGGGGGTTTGGGGGGGGGGGGGTTAGGGGGGGGGGTTTGGGGGAGGTATGAGATTTAACAATCTAGGTGGGGGGGGGGGGGGGGGGGAAATACTGTTATGGCCCCCCTGTGTATAGGCTAAAAAAAAAATAACACATAAATATAAATAATCTATAACTGAGGCCGTTAACTGAAAATGCTATTGGACTGCAAATTTTACCATCACTAAACTTATGGGGTATTAGCAGACTGTTGGCCTGTAAAATGCTGTGGAAAAAGGACCCGTGTATCTTTTTTTCATTCCCTTCCAACTAAAATCGACCCGGGCATTTTATATGGGGGGGAGGAGGACAAATTATTAATTAAAGTTTTTTTTTAGCGGTACAACCTCGGGGTGGGGGGGGAGGGAAACGAAATTTATGTTAAGTTATTGTTAGCTAGGTTTTAATTTTTTTGTTAAATCTTTAGTAAATGGGATTAAGAAACGAATTTTTTTTGGGGGGGGGGGGGAAAAATAAAAATAAAATAACCACAGTTCAAAAAAGTCCCTTGGAATAGTGTGTTTTTCCCCGGGGGGGTTTAATTTTGATTCGGGAATTTAGGAGAAACTTTTTTTTTTTTTTAATCAAGGAAATACCGGGTCAACCTCAATGGGGGTGTTTTTTTTCCGTTAATAATAGTGTTGTTATTAATAAAAAATTTTTTATAAAAATATATATATTTATACTTTCTATATATATATATATATAGATATATTATATATTTTTATATTTTTATATATATTTATAATATATATTTTATTTATTTATTATATATATATTTTATTATTTTATACTATATATATATTATTTATTGAAATGTACTTTGACTAAAAAAAAATGGCAGTCATATTTTCGCAACGCAAGCACACTCATAGAAGCAAATAAATAATAAAAACTGTATGTCCAGAGAAAGATTGGTAATCTCCCCCTATCTATTAGTGGTAGGTGTTTTTCCAGTAGAATATTAATGTTGCCTTCTCCAGCAAGGCAAGCCTGGATGCGGCGAGGCATACTTCCCACAAGTGTTTTGTAGGTAATTGTGAGTCAGACTGTCCCAGTATTTTTTCAGCTACCTTCTTCAATTGTTCAACGTCTCTGAGTCCACTCTTTTTTAAATGATTCTTGAGTAGTGCCCAAACGTTTTCAATTGGGTTTTTAGGTCGGGACTGTTGCTGGGCCACTTCAGCACTATCACATTCTTCTCTTGCAGCCATGCTTTTGGTGGTATGAGCTGTATGCTTTGGGTCATTGTCATGTTGTAAATGTGCACCCATCGGGGTACATGACCTGCATAAATGGCAGAAGGTGTCCCTCTAGTATGTCGATGTTACCTTTCTTTCGTGAGAAATTCCTGTGAAAACACACAGTGGGGTGGCACCTCCTTGCTGACACCCCTCCCCAAAGATGGAATTTCTGGGTATGTTTCGGTCGCTGGTACACAGGCGTTACAGAGTCTTTCGTCCAAATATTTATTTGAGCAGGATAAGACCAAACAGAACATTACAATCTGAAAAAATCATTATTGTCCCATAACAAATTTTGATGTTCGTGGCACCAGTTCAAGCGCATCTGTTTTTGTGAGTCTCTTTGAGCAATTGTTGACGAAATTACCCGCTTTTTTGTGTAATTCACCTGTGTGTAGCTTCTGGTTGACAGTAGCATTAGATACCTATGGGCTTCCCAACTCGATCATGCGCTGCCGTATGTTTTCTATACTCTTCATTGGCCCAGCCCGAACGATTTGGGCGAGACGCCGATGGTCCTTTGTGTCCAAAATTCTTGGCCTCCCATCTAGCTTCTTTTTTGCTCGATTACATTACCTGCTTTAATGTACTCACAACTCTGTAGACAGTCCGCTCAGGAATGTTCAAGGTTTTAGAAATGTTGGAACATGTTTGATTTCCTTCATTCCAAAGCTGTGAAAATAAACATACACTTTGACATTTGTATCCATTTTCTGCCACTTGCATTAGAAATTGTCGTCTGCTCTATTATCAAGGGACTTTGGTAATGTTTGCTCACTTCAGTGGAGTGCAAATTTGGGGCAGAACATGCATATTTAATTAGATTTCAGCTTATTTAGCTGAGCAGTATGACTGCCATTTTTTTTTTTTGCAAAGTACTGTATATATATATATAATATTAATATATATATATATATATATATAGTATATATATAATATATATATATATATATATATATATATATAATATATATATATATATATATATATATATATATATAATATATATAATATTATATATATCATTATAAATTGGTTATTTTTCTTGTGCAGACTGTTCTAGTCTGGAATTTCTCTACTACGCTGTGGCGTTACTTAATGTCTGTAAAATTTAATGTGTATTCCCTTCCATGTTCCCACGTTTACTCTCTTTACCCTGTTGTGCTGTACGGGGGTTTTAAGTTTTATTTTACTTAATTTTTTCCATCCTTTTTATTTGCGTTGACATTATCTTAAATGTATCTGTTGAACGTTTGTTTGTTTTTGTTTTTTTACATTGATAGTTTATTTTACTTCTCGTCCTGAAATATGTGTTCTTCATTTATCGCTTTCATTTGCTGTGGTAATTATATGTGAATTCTTGTTTTGGTGATATGGAATTTTATTATTTTGTGTAGTTCCTTGGGTTGGAAATTGTTAGAACAGTTTCTGGCGATGATGATTGGGAGTTTTGTGATCTGAAGTATTCCATGATTAGTTTTCCGTGCTGTTCATATTTCTTACATGTTCGCACATAATGTGCTATGGTGTTTTTCTTCAGACATGCTCCATAGTAGGGTCTGCCTTTCCTTGTTTCCAATATTCGATCAATTCCTTTGCTATCATATTTTTAAATTTTTACTTTTAATCTCTATTGAGCATGTGACAAAACGGGGCGGCCCCTATCGATCTTTGTTTCACTCCAGCAGTATCGGTACATTTGTGGTATGTGATTTTTATTATGTGCTCTCAATTATCGCACTTTTCTTTCTTTCTTCGTTATTTTTCTGCTGACGGTTACATTTTGAACACGGTGTTGTATGAGTTTACCGATATGTCTGTAAGTTTGTACACAAGGATATCGGACATCTTATTACCATATATGGGAGAGTTGACCTCTGCCTTACGTTCAAAATTATCCGATGTCGGAATATTTTGAAATTACCCCATAACCCGCCTATTTGAATATTATTTGAGTTTTTTTATAGCTCTTAACAAACGAAGGCGTGAGAACACAGAGAATATATTCTCACCATTTCTCAAGCTATTTCACTTGAGAAATCGCTCGCCAAGACACCAGACTGCTACAGTGAAGAATTAGAATTTCTTCATTCTTCTTCTTCTTCTTCGTTCGTTAGCCCTGAAAAGGACGGTGGTTGCGTTGTGTCTGTTTACAACGTAGCTGTGATATCTGCACCTTTCGGTCGACACATCCGACTTCTGCACGGCATTTTTTAGGACCGGGTTTGCCTTCCCATTTCGATCCACACTCGCTCAGCCAGAATGCACAGCTGCAGACTGTTTCCAGGACCACCACGTGGAGGTGGAGCGCGGTCTTGACCAGTTCTGGTTCGCTGGTCCTGACGCAGGCAGTCAAGCTATGAGTCGCTGACTGCGGTCTCTATTGCTGCGTCTTGAGGTCCCGAATTAGAATTCAGAATTCCTTCTTAATATACCGGACACCTTTTATTGGAGTATTTATCAGGACTTACAATATAGCCCAGGAAATCTCTAACATTTTAAATAAGGAAACCGGGACTGAGGAAACTGAAGGACCACACACGAAGTCAGAGAGGGAACTTATTAAATTAACGACACCCCAGACGCGTATAAGAGGCCGATTCAAGTCTCTTTTATTCATCTGAGCAAAAAGTCTGTGAGTCAGGATTGGCGTAAGTTGTGATTTACATTTCATATTTTATTACTAACATGTGAAGTTTAATATGTGAAACTCGCTTGTGGATGTCAAAGTCATTTGAGGCTGGCAACCTCAGCGTATAGAATGATGATTCACGAACCACCACTGCACGGGCTTGTGATTGCTTTATTGATAGTTTCATAAAGAGAACTAAAAGCATAAAGTAGTTCCAGGTTCCCTATGGAGCAGAGAGGGAAAGATGAAAGAAATGAAGAACATTCTAAGTATAATACTTACATTTTCAAAGCAGTGTAACTATCCATATATACATATTCACTTTAAAATCTATGTAAGTTTTCAAGCTTTAAACCAGTGTAAATGTCTATGTGAAAATATTCATTTTTAAGTAATGGAAGTTTCAAACTTTTCAATCAGTGTAAAACATAAATGAAAACATATTCAATTTATATTGTGAACACTTTTCACTTTTCAATCAGTGGAGGATGTATATGTAAACAGACTTTATCTGTATTATTAACCTTTTCATTTAAATATAAAGTAACTATGAAAGCTATTCTATTTAAATGTAAAGAAAGTTTTATCCCGAGGGATTAAATTTAATTCTCATCGAGGGTAAAGTCTGAGTAATTGGGATGGTGGTATGGGAAGATAGGAACCCATTATGGGGTGGAAAACGCCATACTGTTGTGCTTGGATAGGTTTTAAAGTTATGTAAGGTCCCGCCTGAGTATAGGAGATGGCAAAAGTACGTGAGAAGTAAAGGTGTAAGAAATAGAATTTCACGAGTGAATAGTTTAAGGAGAACATCTGTCTTTGGACTGAGTAGTTTCTCTAGTCCAGCCTATCTATACGACTATAATTTAGTATAAGACAATCTTGCACCTCCATATATTGAGAAATATAAGTTACACTAACCACACACACACAAACACACACACACACACACACACACACACACACACACACACACACACACACACACACACACACACAGAGCTATGTGACAACAAGTCACACAAACGTGAAAAAAACTATGGTTAAATGGGTATGGGTCTGACCAACACACACAGTTTAGTTCTTTTGTTGTTTATTATCATTTAAACTTTACATCGAATATCTAAGAGAAAAATCAAATACATCAGAATTACATATATAGAAAAATGACAGAATACCCGTGCCCTCCCGTCATTGAGAAGATAAGAACCCAACAAGTTAATAACCCCAAAGGTTAAAAGTTAGCACTAGGTTACAGTATAGACAGTAAAGAAAAACAGAGTTCCTAATACGTGCTACTCCGTAAAGTAAACAATGTTAAAGCAAAATAACTAGTTTGGTACAAGCTAAAGTAACAAGAAAATATTCAATCTCTCTCTCTCACATACGTGACCACGCTCTCGCTCCTTACCTAATCTTGGTGATATTTCCTGGAATATACAGTTATCCTGAATATATTTATCGATATAGATAATGTCAGTGTTCAAGCGCTGCTTGGCCGACATCAAAAGACCCTCGTCCCGATAACGGGGTTTCTTTCAAAATCGCTCATGTCTCGAGATGAAATGCTAATCGGCGTCAGAGATTTCTCCCTGAGTACGAACATCAAAGGGTTAAGTGTTTATCCCACGTGCGATCTGCCCGATGTCCGATGATTGACAGATCAGCTCGCGTGAGAAACTTAGGTAAACAAATCAGAGCTCGCTGCCTGTTATGCTGGCAGGTCGCGGAAGTTGGTAATATGTCTATTTGTTTACATCTCCTGAAAAAGAGGCGTGGATTAAAAATGAGCAATCGCAGGGTGTTAATGCATGGCTTGCTAGCGATTTATAAAACTACGCCGAGGTCACGAAAGGCTGTCGGATACAGTGGCTATATTTCCATTATACGTCACACATACTCAGAAGAGCGTTTCGTTCTATTCTTTCACCATAGTTATTGGTGGTACCTGCAGAAAGTACCATCTCCGGAACAAGAAGGTTGTCGTTGTTGTTGTTGTTTTGATGAAATGATGGGTGGAGATCGGGCACTCAGCCTCTGATCATTGTTGCATCTTCTCGTTCCATCTTGGTCTACCCTGTTCAACCTGAAAGTTGGTTATAATTGGGGTATTTAGTGTCATTTTATTTACTAATTTTGTATTCAATTTAAATAACTGTTGTCTTTTGCAGGTGCTGATTTTTATTTATATTAGTATTTGTCAATTTTATTTTCTCTTTTGTATTGTTTCTAGATAACTATTGTCCTTTACACTTGGTTTTAATTTGTATTAGTATTTGTTCTTTTTGAGTTGTTGTCCCTTTTTTTTTAATACCTTGTCTTTCCTTGTCCTATGAGTAGTTATTTTTTTTTGTTTGTTAATGCTTTGTTAGTTCTTGCTGCTTAATTTCTATTTAGTTGGACGATTTTTCTGAAGTTCTAACCTTATATTTTTTCCTTTGTTTTATGTATATATCTTTTAAGTATTGATTGGGCATCTCTTGGGGCATCTATACTTAAAACCTTATCACCTGTTAAGTCTATATTGTGATTTCTATAGTAAGTTTTTAATTCAAGCCTTTGTTGTTCATACTTTTTACAGTGGATCAGGTAGTGGTCTATGTCATTCTCTTCCTGACATTCTTGGCAGTGTGGTTCTTCTACCATGAAGTATGCTGCACCGAGTCGGAGACGCCACAGTTTTTTGTTCGATGGTATCTTTAATTCTTCTCTGACCTGGCATGTCCTCGTTGGTTCTTTCAGCAGTTTGAACGCGTGTCTGCCTTTTCTACTTTCCTTCCATGTTGTCTTCCATTCCTCGTTTATAGTTTCCTTCACTTGGCTCTTGATCTCTGACCTTCCCAGTCCTGCTTTTATATTGTTTTTACTTGTTCTTCCCTTATTGGCATTCTGGTCTGCCAACTCGTTGCCAGCTATACCTATGTGTGCTGGAACCCACACTAGCCTCACACTACATCCTCTGTTCTCTAGTGATGTATTAATTGCTAGAATTTCTTCCTTTATGTCTGGCCGGCTACATTTACCTGGGTGTTCTAGTGCTTGTAGTGATGAGAGTGAGTCTGTAAATATCGTAACAGCTTCTGGTGGGTTATCTTCGATTATTTCTAGACTTTTAAGAATTGCTACCATCTCTGCAGTAAAAATCGATGCCCCTTCCGTTATACTGTAGCTCTTTTTTATTCCCCATTGTGGTATTACAACTCCGGCACCTAGTTGCCCACTATCACCCTTGGATCCATCAGTGTAGACGGCCAGACTTTGTTTAGTTAGTTGCTCTATGAACTTTCTACTTATCATTTTGGCTTCCTTATCTTCTATGTTTTGTTTGATCTTTTCAGTAAGTGAGTAGTCTATGATTGGTGTTTTTAGTTCCCAGGGTGGTATTTTGCTTCTGTATTTATTACTATTTTCAATTGTGTTTGATAGTTCTTTGAACTGCATTAGGTCTTCTATAGTTCTCCCCCCTGTTGGATATCTATCTTTATTTAAGGGGACGTCCCATACACTTGGTTGGTTTTTGACAAATGCTTTATGTGCTGGGTGGGTCACTTCTTGTGCTACTTTACTCCAATAATTTTTATCTTAGTTTCTTTCCAGTCTTATGACCAAGGGGGGAGTGGTATGCAAGTAGCTACTTCTAGAGCTTCTACTCCGTGTCGATTTATCAAAATGCCCTGTATCATGGTTCTCAAGGCGTGCATTTTGAATCCTGTCCAGTTTTTGCTTTGTTAGAAGCTGCAGACAGACATGGTCAGTAGACTATGTGGACATTAAATCAGAGTTTTTACCCTGATGTACGCCTTAGTGAACATCGCATTATTTTATATTGCTGTCCCCACCCCCCTTCCCAATCCATGTGTACCCTTTTACAATCCTTTTTTTATCTAGATTTTTTTTTTTTTTTTTTTTTTTTTTATTTTTTTTTTTTTTTCTTTTTTTTATTTTTTTTTTTTAGTTTATTTAAGGGGACCCCTACTGTTTCTACCTTATATTGTCTCTCTGGATATGTTTTGCGTTGGTATCGTGGTCGGTTTTATACTAGTAAGTTTGCCACTAAAGCATTCTGAGTTGAGTTGAGGTCGGACTATTCGCTACTGTCCTTTAATGGTTATATTGATTTGTTATTTTTTTTTAAAAATTTCACTCTAGACTGAAAATCATTAACCTGACTGTTTTTGTTCTACATTAACTTGGGAAGCCCCAACTATTTCACATACTCGGAATCCAGTTTTGTACTATTTAGATTTTGACAGTTTTTGAGTAAAACATGGTCCAAGTTTTTTTCCAGATCCCACTAATGGCCCACGTGTAAGCCCCACACAGCAAATCGTTGATAACTGCCCTTGACTGTCGTTAAATTCCTCTGTCCTAATTGAACAATTTTCCGCTAGCTTGTGATCACACTCTGAGTCTCTGAGAAATCACTGTTCCCTTGATGACTTCCTAACATTCTGGGCTTGGTTCATCAATATCCTCTGACCTATCATTATTCCAGCACCCTGTAGACTGGTCATACAATACCATGTCCTCTGTAGCCTGGTTTTTCTAAGATTGGTATCCTATGATGGCCATTTTAACCGTGGTAATGCCATCGCTTTTGTCATTTGGTTTTGTGTAATCTCGCCAGCATTTTGTCAGTATTTGCTCTAGCTTGGTCTGGGAGTGTTTAAGGTGATAGGACTATGTCAGATGTTTTATCTTTGGGTTGGCTTGTAGTTTTTTACGCTTGTGTCTATTTCATTGTTCTTAGTCTTAGTTTTGCCAAGCTGGTGTCGACTATCATAGCTTATGTCCATGCTTAAATTTGAATGTTTTGGGCTTTCCTAAGCTGGTGTTTTGGTTAAAGAGGGTAGTTTATTTGATTGTGGTAGGGGGTTTTTATGCATACATGTTATGCTGTAAGGGATTTCAAAAGACTAAGTTGTCATGTTAAGCATGAGTAGGCTGATAGTTAGATCTTAATTTTATTGGCACTGTTAGCTTTTTTGGTGGATCTCAGTGTGTAATATCAATAGGTTTGTCAGTTTCGTTAGCGCCTTTTGGTGTCTTAGGGTAGTTTAGAGTATTTTTGTTTTATGAAGGGTGAAAGTTATTAAGTTTTGTGGGTAGTCAGAGAACTGTAGCTCTTTTGGTGAACTCTTTCTTACTGGAATTTGTGTATTTTTAGTAAAATCTTGCCCTGAGGCAGTATTAGACTTTTATCTTTTATTGCATTAGTTGACTTTCTTCGTTGACTGTTATGTATCGTAGCATATAAATTTAGTTTGTTTGGCTTCTATCTGGTTTTCTGGTAGTTCTTTTAGTAAAACTGTATTCGTAGTGGCAAGGTTCTTGAGGAGTTTCATCCCCATTATTGTTCAATCCTGGGTCCTTAGGCTACTTTTTTGCTCTGAGTTTATTAGTCAAGTTTTAGTTGTCATGGGCTATTAGCTTTTTTGGTAGTTAGGATCATGTTTCTGATCTGCTTTGGTAGTTTTTGGTTGTTGGACTATACGTTGAAGTTTTTGCTACTCTTTTGGTTCCCTTTGATTGTTTAAGCTTTTGTCCATAGTGTTTGTTTAATTTGAGTGATTGTAGGTGTTTTTGTGTAAAGAGACTGACAAAATGACCTTCCAGTTAGTTTCAGTTGGCTGTGCTTAAATTATTATTCTGTTAGATTGCATTCACTAAGTAGTTTATATATTATCATTTAGTTTTTGAACGTTCTTAGGTTTATGTTATTTCTATGTTTTTGTGTTAAGTGGCCCTTTTTCTTGTCGATCTCTTGAATTTAATGATCAACAGCTACGAAAGACACCTTTTTTGCTCCACCAATGGCTAACTGGTTTTTTTCCATGTGAGTTTTCCTGGTGTTTCTTACTTAATGTTTATTTTTGGTTTACAGGTGTCCATGCCCATGTGGCATTTTTGTTGCGGTTGGTATATTACTTTATTGCCTATTTTTCAGAATTTTCATTATGGTCTTTTTTTGTTTTTCCGCCCACAAGTCTGTTTGGGGGTTTTGCATGGTTGGGACATTGTCTTTTATATTGATGCATCACCTCTCAGTGTGATTTGGAAATGCTTTCCCAGTTTTGATTTTTTTATATTGAAGGTAGTTTCTGATGGTTTGGGTTTGGAAGTGTGATTCATTTTCATGCTTGGTTATTATTACTATGGGCAGATGATCTGAGTTGGTGTGGTCTTGGTAACAACTTTCCCAATTTACTATTCGCTCTTGGTTGTTTAGTTTGACCTATTTACTTATGTATTATCTGGCTGAGTGCCCTGGCACTTATTTATGGGCTTGTGGATTTAATTCTTGTTGCTGATCCATCATTTAGTGGTTTTAGTAGTTCATTGTTTTCTATGAAGTCATGGTAAGTAGGCATTTTTCCTGCATATCTGCTTCGGTTGTCCACCCCAAGACAGTGCTATGGGTGTTAAAATCGACTTACTATGATTGTTCTTTTGGGGCTTATGTCTAGGTGATCTATGGCTAGTATTTAGTCACTTCGTTTTATTGTGACTTCATCTTTAGCAGTATAAATTTTGAAATTGTTAGAGTGTTTGGTTAAGCTGCTAGAGTAGGTCCTGGATACCATTACTATATTGGTTGTAATTAATTACATTCCACAGTATTATGTTTTTAATATTTTTCGCCTATACTAAGTCTGCGGACCCTCCTCCTCCACTCTACCTTCTTTCCTATCGTGTTCTATGTATTCTTAAATGCCCTTACAACCTATATCTATTATTTGGGTTTAAATGGGTCTCTTGAAGAGGCATATATAATCAGTATTTCATCCTAGTCTCTGTAGTAGGGGTGCAAAATTTTTTTTAATACCATTACAATATTCAATGGATAATTCTTAAATCTTTCTAAATTGAATTTTTACAATTCATTCTAGTAGTACCTTTTATTTTTGGTTAATACTATCAAATTTTTTTTTTTTGCTCTTATTCTTTATTTCCTGTACTGTTTTTGTGGAGCCAACTATCCATCAAGTTTCTAGGAGAAAATCCTTATTTAAATAAGTGTCATTACTTTCCCATAAACTTCTTCCGCTCTAAGTGTGGTAATAAAAGTCCCTCAAATCGTTTTTTTTGATAGTTTCTATGATAGTTTCTTTCTAGAGTTGCTTTTGTTCTTTTTGACCACTTTCCTATTTTCATCCAATGTTTACATTCGCCTTCTCTCCCTATGTGATATCTCCTGTTTTTCACTTTCCATTCTTTTTTAGTATTTATTTCAATTTCTTCTTTTTGTTTCAGACAGTTTGACTAGTATCATTTCACATTTTCTTTCTTTTTCATGTACAGTCAGTTTAGCTATATCCTGGGAAATTTGGTGCTGTCATGGCTTTCACTTCTTGAAGCACTGCCTCTGCACCCTTTTACAGTGCACACTGGTGTCATTTTCCAGGATGTAGTTGAATTCATTCTGGACTGGGTTTTTTTGGTTTCATCTTTTAATTACTTTATTAACTTGTTCTTACTTTACTTTTGCAATATGTGACTTAGCTATTTTGACTTCTTCTTCAAGCAACACTTTATATTTCTGTATACAAACTTTTACTGTTTGTGTATAAGTTTCGTTTTCTTTTAATTCTTTAATGAACAGTTGTAAAAAGGGGGTTTGGGTTGTATATATGGATTCTTTCAGTGCTTTTTTTGGTCTGCTGATAAACTGGGCAGCCCTGGAAAATTGGCACTGTGGCTTTCCTTTGCAATTGAATTGCATTTTCTGTTTGCATTATACCTTTTTATAGTCTGTATATGACTTTGCTTTTTGTGCAATGAGCGTGATAAGGTGTGTGACCTCCCCGCACAATAACCTACATACTGCTTCCCCCTGCAAGTGTGGCGCTTACCATGACCAAAATTTCATGACAGTTAGGAGCAATGCTAAGCACAGGGGGGGAAGTGAAGGCTTCTGGGTGTTTTTTGGTTGTGTTTTACCAAACTTAGTACCGCTATTGGTGGGTTTCCATACCTTTTCTGTTGTTATGTAAATACCAACTGGGGTGGTAACGATTATCTCTCCACCTTTACACCACATTATTCTGTCCACGGCTTGTACCTGCTCTGTATGTATGGGTAATGTTTTGCGAGGTTGTTCCAGAACTCTTCCTCGACTTGAAAAGGTTAGTCGTTTATCCCTTTTTAAATCTAAAACATCTACTGGTTCTAACTTTTCGATACGCATCTTATCACTTTACTTTTATGTTCGGTGTTGCAACGTAGTCACTGTTTTTGGCTGTATCACTTTGAGTTTCAACTCTAACATCTCTTTTATTCTGTCCACTTATGATTTGGGATAATTATTATGCCAAAAATGCGGTTTTTGAAATTTTGGCTATCGCCTTTTTGCCTAACACTGGATCAAGGATGTTTATAATTTTGTCTTCAATCCTAATGCCTTGATCTTGACAGCCTAACCAGCTACTTGCGTATATCTTTCAAAAACGACATATTGTTACTTTACTTACTTACAAAGATTGTCTAATGTTGTCCTCCCAGCGACTCTGGGTCGTCCTGGAGGTCTGGATCCCTGGCTCTTTGTTTCCCATGCTTGTCGTGGTAGCCGATCTTCTCCCATTCTGCAGACATGGCCAAACCATCTTAGTTGGGACTGTTCTATTTGGGTCTGCAGCGGATGGGATTTTAGGCCTTGACGGATCGTCTGGTTGCGGACCATGTCTCTTCTTGTTACTTCAACCACTTTCCTCAGATACCTCATTTCTGAGGTTTGGATCTGGCTTTTGTGGGTTGTAGTCATTGCCCACGACTCGCATCCATATGTCAAGACTGGGACATCGGCGGTGCGGTGTACCGCCATCTTCGGTTTCTTACAAACCTCTTCTCTTGCTGAGGAATCCACGATTTATGGCCTGAAAAAGTCTCCCAGCTGCTGCTTTTCGAGTGGCCAACTCTTCTTTGATGCCTCCCTTTCGGTCTATCATAGCTCCGAGATATTTAAAGTGGTCGACCTGCTCCAGGACCTGTTCTCCCAACTTAATCTGATGTTTTCTTTCTTCTCGTGATATCACCATGGATTTTGTTTTAGAGCTGCTTATGACCATCCCTCTCTTCTCCAGCTCTTCCTTCCCGACTTGCAGGTTGGATTGGAGATGTGCCTCTGATTTAGCAATCAGGGCAAACATCATCAGCAAATACCAGCTCCGAAATATAGACCTGTCTCATCTTCCAGTACCCCCCTGAATACTTTCTTGTTCTCTCCTTACATGCCTTGATGACATCGTCCATAAGGAGTATGAAGAGGTAAGGTGATAGGATATCACCTTGTCTTACACCAGTGGTGGTCCTGAACTCTTCTGACTTATGGTTTGCTGTCCTCACATAATTTCTGCAAGACTTGTAGAAGCTCTGTATAGCATGAATCAGAGGTGCTGGAATATTCTTCCTTGCCAAACAGTCCCAAAGTTTGCTCCAGGGGACCCTGTCAACAAACGCCTTTTCCAGATCTATGAAACAAAGATGGATCTCACTCTTATACTCAAGGGCCTTTTCACTCAGCTGTCTGAGTGTGAAGATTAGGTCTTGAGTACTTCGGTTTGCTCGGAATCCGCACTGGACCTCATCCAATTGTGGCTCAGCTAGGCGTCGGAGTCTCTGCTCTAGGATTCTAGAGTAGATTTTACCAGGGACACTGAGAAGGGATATGCCTCTATGGTTTCCACATTGTCGATTGTCACCCTTTTTAAAAATGGGTGTTATGATTCCAATCTCCCAGTCGTTGGGTATGGTCTTGTTTGACCATGCTGCCTGTAGGACCTTTAAGAGTAGTAGGTCGCCTGATGCTCCCATGTACTTAACCATTTCTGGTGTTATACCATCATGCCCTGCTGCTTTGCCCATCTTGATTTTCTCTAGTGCTGCCCTCAGTTCTTCCATCTTTATGTCATCTTCACCATCATTGGTCTTCTCTTCTGTGCTAGTGGTTATCATTTCTGATGCTTCACCATGCTCACCATCCAGGAGTTCTGAGAAATATTCTTTCCATCTTTCCATTACTTCCTTCGGGGGCAGTAAGCAATTTGCCTTGCTTGTCCTTTATAAATTTGAGAGGGCATTGTTTTTCTTTCCTCATGTTCTTTAGGGTCTTATAGAACATTTTCTGGTTTTCTTGTGCATCTTTTTCTAGCTTTTCTCCAAATTCTTCCCAGGACTTCTGTTTTGCTGCTAGCACTTTGTTCTTTGCTTCTGTTCTGAGTATCACATATTCTCTATATTTTTCCATTTGTCCTGTTGTGTTTTTAGCTCCTAAGTATTGTTTCCATGCCATTTTCTTCTCTCTTATTTTCTCTTTGACTTCCTCTGTCCACCAAGGTGTCCTCTTTCTCTGGTTCCCAAGTCGGACTTCACCGCATGCTTCTGCAGCAGCTGTCTTTATGATATCCTTGAATTTATTCCAGAGGGTTTCCAAGTCATCAGGTCGTTCTTCTGTGTTGCTCACTCCTGTAGCAATAAGCCCCTGATATCTGGTCTTAATTTCTGGCTCTCTCAGCTTGTAGGTCCTAATGCTCATTTCTCCTGCTCGTTTACTTGGTTTCTTGCGTGATGTTGGGCAGTTCCTAGGCTGAGCAACTCTTTCAGTTGTTCGTTTGATTGTTAGCAGGTAGTGATCACTTCCAATCTCTGGCCCCCTCCAGACTCTTGCATCTCGGACATATCTGAATGAGCTTCTCCGAACAATGGCATAGTCGATCACTGACTTCTCATTCTTGGTTGGTTCACATCTAGTGTATGCATGTATGCGCTTATGGGGGAACTTTGTGTTTGTAATGATCAGATTCTGCTCACTGCAGAATCTAAGGAGTCGCTTTCCATTGTCATTGAGAGTATCTTCTCCATATCTTCCGATAACTCAACCCCATCTAGCATGGTCATTTCCAACTCTGGCATTAAAATCTCCGAGCATGATAACTTCATCTAGGCAGTCATCCACTGTCCTTTGAAGCAGCTCGAAGAATTCCTCCTTGACCTCTGCTCTCTCATCCTCATTTGGCCCATACACTATGACCAGGTTGACTATGGTTTTCTCCTTCTTTTTAGTTTTTAAACAACCATAATGCGCTCCGAGACAAAGTTCCATCCCTTGATACTATCTTTTTGATTTTGGGCCACAATGCAACCCACGCCCCCTTTAGCTCTTTCAGATATGGGTACACCACTGTAGAGCAACGTGTTGCCATCGAGATCCATGACTCCTTGTCCTTTTTTCTTCGTTTCCGTTATAGCCAGGATTTCTAGTTTTGCTTTCCTCATCTCTTCCACCAGCTCCTCTTCCTTCCCATTTATACTTCTTGTGTTCCAGTTCCATAAGTCGTAGTCCGTAGTCCGTTCCAGTTCGTCGCCTTTAGAATCAGTCCGGTTTTCTCTCTTGTATTTCGCGTAATCATGATTTAAAGCAAACAGGTGATTGGCCTGTTGTGCCTTTGCATGGTGGAGGGGCTGCCTCCTTACGGCCTCCATGCAGGCCGCCCTCCTCCTTTTTCATCCCGTTTCTTCTAGTTTATCATGTCTGGTGTCCCTTACTTGTGTTTTTAACTGCTTCTGCCCACGTTTTGCCCTTCCTTTGTTGTTTTATTTTTTCACTTTGACCTACCTTTCAGTTTATCCCCTCTGGTTTCAATAGACTTGTATTTGTACCGCGTTTACCTGGCTGTCCTGATTATCCTTTTCCTGGGTGCCTTCTTTTCCGTTCGCTGTGCTGGTTCCTGATCTTTCTCCTTTGTTGATTCTGACTTTTTGATGTTTTTTCCTCCGCGCCTCATTTTCCGATTTTCCATTATTGTTTTTCTCGTGTGTCCTTTAGTTCTGTTTTTTTTATTTAAAGGGTCGTGGTACTGTTTTCTTTTGTCCGGTTGAATGTTTTGTCTTTTTTTTCTGATAGTTTTGTCTTTTTTTCTGGAGTTTTTGGCCATTCGCTTTCCCTTCCTCGGAACGGTTTTCTGGTGATTACCTACCATTGGTTATTTTCCCTGTCTTTAGTTTGCTACACTATTTGTTGTCTTTTGAATTATATTCTGGTTGATTGAATACTATATGTATATCTTTGGATTTTGGTTTGTTTTGTCTATTTATATCATTTTCCCACTACGATTCTTAATTTAATAGTATCATAATACTTAACCTTTACTACAGTTGGACCTACTCTTAATACTATCCAAACTTAAAGTATAATATTTCACCAACTTATATTTGTATTTCATAGTTGGCTGCATGTTCATCACTCAAAGAATTGCCACGGGGCGCTATTTATTTTCTATTATTTTTAATTTCTAAAATTAACTGTGAAATACGCTAAAACAATGAGGAATGGATAATAAATATCAACCTTTATCTGATATCTTGTGTTGTTCCTATGGATGTCTTCACTTGTGTCTCGTTCTATAAAGATACGTATCAAGCTTGTGTGGTTTGATGGTAAGCTAATTGCCGTGTTTCCCACTGTAGTGACGGAAGTGGAGTCTGATAAGTGACCCTAACTTTTAAGACGAAAGGAAACCATGTGGTAGGACACTACTTGTCATTTCTGGGAAAAGTGCCTACCACCGTCTAACCTTGGGATCAGAGACGAGCTTGAGCAGAGTGTAAAGAACACACCTCATATGGGAGGGAGCAAGAATCCGTTAATGCTGCTAAGTTCAAATCTATGCTGCCACTTGAATTCTTGTATCATCTCACATTCCATAAAGCTGTGTATGATACTTATTTTGTTCATAAACTATTCATATTATTTTCCAACTGTTTTAAAACATAAAGTGATTATTAAATATGGTTATTTGTAAATGTTACAAATTTAAACTTCGATTTAATCATTTTAAAAGTCAACTGCATGTTTGTCTCTGTCAAATACTTCACAACACTCTAAACATACTATACTGAATAATAGAATTCCTCTGAGATAAATCAAGGGGGTGGGGGATTAAAGAGCTGAAATTAATAAGTGTTAAATCCTTAACAAAAAGCGTCGGCAGAATTACAGTGTTACACAATACTCAGCCAAAAGCAGTATTGTTCTCGCTTATTATGATTTCTTGTGAAGAACTCCCTTTGTAATAGAAGTGTCATTCAACCTTCTATCTAAATCCGGCAACAGAGTGATCTTGTGCGTAGGTAGATACCTTTGAAGCCAATATTTGATACTCTTCGAGTTTTGGGCACTGTTGGACACTACTGCAAAGCAGGGAGGCAATCCGTTCCACAGAGCCCAACCCTGTGTTTATGTGGTTTGAGCTGCTTTCTCTCTTGTTTTTTGGCTACAACATTTCCTTCTATTCAACACCGTGCGAAGTATCCATTGCTCAATAGTATTGTGCGCCTGTATTACTGTATTCATAAACTGCAATATTTCTTTTGCTATATTCTGGTCCGGCTTTCAGTATCGTGCTTTTTTACTGCTTGAAGTGCTAAGATCTAGTCTGTTAAGACTTAAGTTTTTTGGGGAGTTTGTCAGTAATTTATTTCTAGTGCTTTTGCAATAGCCACATTTTATGTGCTGTGGAAGATAAATGCGTTTTTGGTTGTATTAAAAATTTTCCTTCAGCTTCCATGTCTGAACAATTAGCAGAAAAAAAGCCCTGGAAGCACATTGGTAATTTTACAAGGAAGAAAATGCCATAGGAATGCAAATTTTACTGCTAATCAGTGTAACAAGGGTTGCCTTTCAGAGGATAGTGCGATAAGGAGTTTTTTATCACATTAGGAGGATACAAAGCTGTTCGTTACTTTGTGCGTATGATTTGAAGAAGAATGACTAGACAATATTGTGATAACAGGAAATACTGAAAGGAAAAATTAATAGAGATAGGGGGACGACCTAAGGAAGATGATACCGAACAGTTGAACTTTGCACGAAAAGAGATGTACGTTGGCGATGTCAACAAAAAGAATGATTAAAATATACTAGAAACAGAAAGAAAAAAATAAAAAAAATAAAAAAAAAACAAATAGTTGTGGAGAGATTATTCTAAAATGTAACATAAGAGTTTGACATTTGCATTAGGTAGTAATTGACGAGACTAATGATAGCCTCTGGACGTTAGCGCCTGCGGATTAAGTTTAGAGTTAAGGCCTGATTAGTAGTTGTACCAGCAAGTAGAATACTCTGGATTACTTTCATTTCTAGTTCTTAATTCTTATAGGTAGCTTAGCCCACCAGTATCCGTCTATGATGTTTCAGTGGCCATTAGCCTAGTGCGTCTTAGGGCAACATTCAGATAAGTGTTTTCTTATAGCATTGTTTCCCATTCACGCCTATTGGCGTCTTTAGGGAACGGCATATCAATCCATTTATGTTGTAATTCAGTTTTTAATTTAGACTTGGTGCAAACGGGTGAGATGATCCAGCGGATGGTTTACAATTCTTTTGGAGATCGTTAATTTCTTAAAAGAATCATAGTTAATGGTTATAATTCTAAAGTTCAGACAAGATTAGGCAAAAATCAAGTCATTGAATAAGTTATTTCCCTTACCGTCCCCCCAGCGCTTGTCCAGACTATTTTTCTCTTTCCGCTATGAAGCACATAGTAGGTAGGTTTCGTGTGATAAGCTATTATCGAATTCGTTATCTCAAATTTACAGACAGGACAGTTCCGTAATACCTGTGTCGTAAATAGCCCTCCGTTTCAGTTCTTCTGAGGCAGCTACTTTAAGCCAGTCTCCTTTCTATTTGTTATTTTTTTAACACTCCCCACATACGTTTTTTCACTGGGGGGCTCAGATTTTCCCGTGTGATGTACCTCCCTCTTCCTTCAAATTCTTCGAGGAGTAGGGGGGTTAGTCCGATAGTAATCAATTACTATTTGATCACTATTGTCCATATATGTGCATGTTTTCGTGAATGCACATACGCAGGTAATGGATAGCGTTCTATATGTTAGGTGTACGCACATGCGAAGATAATATACAACTGAGTTGAAGATATTTGGCGTTAATAGTTATGGGAGAGGTTCTGTCCCCTTTTCTCATACATGGGTTTCGCAAATGCAGAGTGTCGGTACATCTTTCAGTGAATGACAAGGCTTCTAAATTTACGTTGCATTTTATGGAAGAGTGATAGGAAACAATTCTATGATGTTTCAGATATATTCCTGACTTAATTCAAACTGAATTGTTCATAGCGAGTGCTTTTCAGTGGATTACTAATGCGGTTCGTAGTTATACACTGGAGTGTGTGGCTTCGGAATAATAAGTCTTTTAACCGCCAGTGAACTTGGACCTGGGTGCTCAGAGACCCCATGCGTGTTTGGTTAGTGGACGTTTGTAGAAACCAAGGAACTGCAACCTGTTGGTTTCATAGTTGGGCATTATAATGGGGGTTCAGATCTATGGACTGAGTTAAAATGATACGTTTCTATCATGGCCATGCTTCTGACTCTACCCTAATCGTCAGTCTTATACATTGGTGCAAAACACATAAAGACGAGCTATTATACAGTTTATGGAAGAACACACTTTAGGGCCACTTGATATCTTCTTCATACCATGGTTTAAGTCCTTGATTTGCAGATAATAACTACGACTCAATTATATACTGTATGTCTGGCATTCTATATTCTTGGTACAACGCTTTGCTTATACTTCCGTCATTTTAGTATGCAGAATGGCTCTAGACTCGAGTTAAAAAATAGATTAAGATATGTTTGCCATAGCATGGTAGCGGTACATTGTAGGCCACGTGATAAGTGTTATAAGAAATTACACCGTTACTAGGTACGAACTTTGTCTAGAGGTTTGTTGACCATAGTTCCATTTCAGTCTTCTGACAGATATATTACATCTTCCCGCAACCCACTGTCCGATCTTCGATATACGTACACTACATAACTGGGTAGTCTCGGACGCTAACTAGAAACCTGGTATGAACACATGGTGAGGGCATTCTAACTGAGAAGATCCGACATAATCAAACTACGATGGTCCCATCTCCCCTTAGACTGTTTGAATAACTCTAATTTTGTGATCAAACTGCATCGGACAGACCTGTGACTGCCCGAGTTCGCTACGAGAATCTTTACCATCTCAGTATTCTAAAAAGCAGACCTAGGCAAGATACAGCTTGTTCTCCTTGGGAATAGAATGCTCAGTGTGGGTGCCGATAACTAGACTCAGTGTTATGGGGCTAGGTTGTGGTATTGGCAAGATGAATGACAAACGTGGACATAATCAAAATCTTGGACAGTTCGCGAGTCGCTCCATGAACTCTGCAGTGAAAAATTCTCATACACCTACTTTCAGACAATTTTGTTTCATGTTTGTCATAAGGTGTCATGGATTAAACCAACGTTTCCAAGACATCGGTTTGATCAATTAACTGGATCTGATTTCTCGCTCCAGAAGGTTCTAAAGCTTCATGGGCCAGGTAACTGTGATTCACTACAACTCAGTACTCATAGTGAAGATGTGATACAGCATCACTAACCTTGGTTTGCTTAGACATTTTATAAGAGCAACGCACTTAAAGAAGAGCTACATCGTGGTCAGACATTGAAGGCACTAATTGAGGCATGATACACAGCGAGTGTATGTCCAGAATCCCACCTGGGTCATGGATCAGCTCACAGATTTACCAAGTAATTTCAAGAAAGAATGGCATACTGTCGAGCCCTCGCATTGTCAAGTTACTGTTAACTGAGAACTGGGTAGCCACCTGTGAAACTCCATATCAATCAGTCTCAATTGACCACAATAGTAGAAAAACTAATGAAGTCAATTAGAACTGGCATTGATGCTCTAATAGATGTAGATCCTCCACCTGTCATTGAAGCTAAGTGCAGTGTGCGGTTGAATAAAAACGTTCACCGAGTGCTAGGAGTGACCCTTACAGATACTGAAACTCTCTTGCAGGCCGGAATTTTTTCCATCAGTTTTGCCCGCTCAAATATTTTTTATTAAAGCAGGTACCTTTATATAATTCTAAAGTTTATGAGTTATTACACAACAAAAAGACACAACATATTATACATCACAGTATTAAAGATAACTCTGAATGTAGAATGCTAGAATATGAAGGACTTTTAGTGGATATTATACATATAGTTTTCAGTTATGGTGTAATATTAAATATAGACCACGTTCAAAGATAATCCTCCCCATTTTAGTGACATGACCAAAATGTACCCCCCACCAACCAACCGATACCCCCCATACTACCACTGAATATTTACCCCAGAGAGCTCACAGCCATCTCGGATAAATATCACTAATCCGTTATATCACAATATTTAAGGTTTTACATAGTATCAGACTTCCTGTGTTTATTTAGACCAACTGTTTTACAGTCGCATATAAGCGAACCATACTAAACATTTGGAACAGAAAAAAGGACATAGAGGGAAGCGTGTAGACTTTTTAATAATTAAAATCGGTGTACATCTGTATTGTTATTATACACTAATGACATACTGTAGTCATGTAGGACATCACACGTAAAGATAACATTGATGTATGTGTATAGATAATGAAGCGAAACTGTTTAGTGAAATTCCAGCATATAGTAATCACCTGATGGAGTATTAATACCCCAGCATCCAACTTTCAACTTGAAAAAAATATTTTTAGCCGTCTATTAAAAATGTAATTTACCCATATTCTTAATGCAATAGACTGCAAAGTATTTATCCAGATTCTGTATCCAGCATCTTTTAAAAAGTAATCACTAATCCATATATGAATATCTATTGCTCACAAGTGTCAGCTTCCAATGTGATTTTTGTTCAATGTTATAGACAGACAGCATCCAGTGATTCAGATATAAAAACATAATAGGACATTTGGAAAGAAAAAGGCGGTCATTAGAGGGCTTGGCGTGTCTCGCTACCGCTTTGCAGCCCCCCACCCCCCCCCTCACCTCTCTCACCGCGGCCCCGCGCCCCACCCCCCCACCCACCAACAACCCTAAGGACCCACCCCCTCTGTACTGAATATGAAATCACAGTCAGCAAATGATAAACTCGAATGACATAGAGTACAGTTTACGGTGATAGGACACTTATTAGTGAGATTAATCTCTACTATAAGTTTTCTGTACACACTGGAGTCCATACATCATTAGGGTCCAACTTTCTAGAAACCCCGACTTCTACTGCAGTGTTATAATGAATGAACAAATGTATCTTGGCCGTATACCCATAGCATTAATAACTCGAAAATATTATCACAGAGAGCTCCAGCTTCAGTTTAAAGCTTTTCTACTAAAGTCGGAATCGACTTTGTATATGGATTCCTTACGTCAGTGTACAGCTTCCTGTGATAACACATGTTTAGGGTTGTTATCGAGACCATCAGTGTACCATATAATACTTTATTAGGGACATATTGGAGTAGAAAAAGGACATATAGAGGCTCTGCGTTATGAAATTGTGCAGTGTTTACGCAGAACTGTTGAAAATCATACTATTGTATTGTCATTAGTTGGCATACAAATCCTACACAAATGTATTGAGTTTCTAGTTCATACAGTTGGATATGTTAAATGAATTCTGTCAGAGTCATAGAATTTGACAGAATTTTAGTGTAGAAATAAGCTTTACACATATATTAATAGTGGTGACGTAATGGTGATAGAACCTAATCACTTTCAGTGGATGACAACCGATAATTATTTTAGTCTATTCAGAAAATCTGTATTTTACCATCCCAGCAATTAGAATGAAATATTATCCAGAGTGCTATAGGGTCTTTTAGAGAATGATCAATTATATCACTTATATGTAGGCATTGAAATTTATACTAGCTGCGTCCAGCTCCTGTGATATCTTAGTTATGGTACATACAGGACCATCCTGCTTGTTAACATGTAGATAAGACATTATTGACTACATTTGGAAACGAAAAAAAGGTTGCATTAGAGGCGCGTGACAGTGTTAAATTAAATCGATACATTGTATTGGTGTTATTACATCAATGACTAAACATATGTATACGGGTTTCACAGTAAAGATAATATTTGTTGTTGTTAGTAGTTAGTCTTTTATTTAAAATATATAGAGGACTTTTAGTGCATTATGCTACTTTTTGTAAGCCAGTACATAGCCAGCTAAATAATATAGAAAACTTTCAAGAAAAAAAATAACCTTTTAGTAGATCCATTCAAAAATGTTATTTTTACCAACCCATGGCATAATTAGTCTGCTTCTTACTTATACAGTGTGCTGTGCTCTGGGGTCTTTTAAAATATCTACATAATCCATTACTATTGGCAATATTACTTACAACGTTGTACAGCTTTCTTTGTGATATTTTGTTAATGTTTTTCAGACTCACTACCTGCGATCCATATAAAAACATTACTTGACATTTGGAACAGACATACTAGGACATTATAGTACCGCTAGTTGGACCCACTTTCTAATTTAAATACACTATGCTTTGTACCAAGCTTCTATTATTACTACTTAACTAGACTACTACATATTATACATCAAGTTAAGATAAAGGACCATTCAGTATATTTCAGACTATGTAAGATGTCTGATGTGCTTACTTCTACATATTTTATAGATACTTTTTAATAAAAACTCATTTGTGTTAATGAAAATTGTACTCCACCAACCCATGCATAAAAATGAAACATTATACAGAGTGCTCCAAGCATATTTTAGTAATAATACACTAATCCCTATATGAATATTTTTTACATAGTGTCAGCTTTCTGTGTTATTTTATTAAAATTTTGTACTGGGAACCTTACAGGACCGTACCATCATCAATAATATAAAAAAAGAAGATATTCAATGGCCGCGTGAACTTTTAAATTATAATCAGTTTTTGTGTTAATATTACACAAACATATGGACTCACAATTTATGTTATCACAGTAAAGATAAATATATTAGATATTATATTATTGGGGCTTTTTTTTTGTGCTATTCTTCATATTATATTCATTTATCAGTATTATTGTAAACATTTTTTTTTTAAAATTCATTTTTAGTGAATGAATAATGTACCCATTCTCAAACAGATGCTTAAAAGACTGAATTATTATCCAAAGTGCTCCATGGTTTTTTTTAAATTACACTAATCCATATATGATTTTTAATTTCTAGTTTAGCTTTCTGTGATGTTTAGTTCTATGTTTAAGAGACTCTCCCCAGCCGGAACGTACTATATTTATTATATAATTTTTGGAAAACAATAAGGTCATATTCAAAGTAAATAATATATTTGTATTGTACTAAATTATTATGCATTAATCAATATGTACACCAATTTTTTTCTGAAGGATATTTTCCTTTTGTCAATGGTGGATTTGGTATGCCATATCTTGAAGCGTGTTTTGGGTGGTGGTGAGGATATTCATCGCTATACCCCTTTAGCAAATATATATTTGTTCCTTTTTTTATTTGTTGAATAGAGTTTGTGCAGACTCTACATCTTCTGTCTTTTTCTGTGTTCTGATATTCTATGCTTAGCTCTTCTAAGCCTCTGAATTGGCGTGGCTGTCAAGTGGTCTTCCCGGGGTAGTCTTGATATCTTCTGTTGGCTCGGAGTTTAGATCTGCGGCCCATGAAGCTAAGCATCAATCAGAGATTATTGTGACTGTTTTAATGTATTTTTTACTTCCTGTGAGCCATATAGAGGATGAAAAGCATTGGTACTAAAGTTTTTCCCAATTAATCCAGTAGTAAAGGTTTATTTTACCACCACGTTGTTTAGCTGTTAGCGTGTCCGTTTGAGAATGCTCATAATACCCTAAGCATTTTGATTTCAGCTACAGTCGGTCAATCCATTCATGCTCTGATTAGAGTCCATGTGGATTGTTATTGCCTTAGGTTTTTTCGTGGTAGTCCATTCCTGTATTTTTTTTTGGTGTAAAACATTGATTGATTACTGGCTTTTTTTTGCTGTTCTTAATCCCTCCAACCAATACAAAGCAAAGATGAAGACTTTAGTTTGCCCAGCATATTCCGTTCCCATGTGTGGTAATTGGTAAATCGATTTTAATTTCTATATGGAAAGCCAATTCGGTTTTGGACTGGAGGGTGCCGATGTATAGTATTGCTATTTGCTGAAGCAATATAGTCAATGAGGTGACCGGGTGGTGTAAGAACCTGTCTGCAAATAATAAGATCAACCAGTTGTCCAATTGTGCTGGTAATAGAGTTCCAATAACACTTTTATTGCCATCCCACTTATTGGTGTATGGGTGCTTTGGATCAATATGAGGTTATTCTGCTACATAATAACGTATGAAGTGATATAACATACAACCAGTTGGTAAACTGTTCAACAAGACCAAAATCTCTTTAAATGATTCTTCACTATGCCTATAGTTGCATTAAATTGCTTGTAATTTCCATCTCCCTTTTAAATCCTACAATCATTTCCGCAACCGAAACATTTTCAAAGGGCGTCAAGGCATGAGTGAAAGTTTCAATCAAAGAGTTGATGAATTGGCTCCACTTTACTTGTTATCCCATCAGCATCAGGCTGTCCCACATGCAACATTGTTGGTAGATAGATAGACAAAAATCTATCTCTTTTCAGAAGTTTTTTTTGTGATAAAATGGAGCATAAAGGCAATCAGTTTCTGATGAATAATAGTCTCTAATAGAAGGAGTCTGTGATCAATTAGCCCATTTACGCATTTACTTGTAGCCATAAATTTTAAACAACTCATTAGTTTGATAGTGCTGTCCACTGGAAAACTCTAGATCTTTTTAGGGATGGATTATTTTTAAGAACTTTTAAGATTTGCATACTCCATCATTTAACAGAATGATTACTACATTTGAATTTGCAATGTCCATCAGTACAACAATGTCCTATAGCAGTCTTTAAAAGGAGTTGATGCCTCACTAAGACCTAAGTTCATCTTGTCACTCATGGTTTACGACCAAATATTGGGAAAAGAAATCATGAATGGCGTTTTTGGTCTCTGTAATACTGATGTTTTGGTACTGAAATCCATTTCATTACTAATTGACCCCTTGTTGCACCTTTGGGTTACTAATGCTCTTTCCCCCCTTTGTGTCGATGTTTTGGGTCAAAAACTTTTTGGCGGTTTGTAGCTACTAGGGCCTGGCTGGTGACCACGCCCCCTCCTTCTTTTGAACTAGCTTCTTCGTTAAGTTCTATTTTCTATATCCATACATTATTAAACTTCTTCAAAATTTCTTCATTATCGCTAAATTCGTCAAAGTTAACACAGTTCACTACTTTTTCTTTCTTCTACAGATAAAAGAGGAATTAAGTTTTGATTAATAAACATGATGTGTTTGGTTCGCTAGACAATTGTATCGTATAAAACAACAATAAATCGGCGATCGAAAGATGGAAAGATTTTACCGTTTTTTTCAAAGTGGGAAAATTAGGCTAGAACAAGCGTGTATTCCGAGATACACAAATAAAAAACGATTGCGCTCATTTCTGTATAAAAAAATATGTTAACTTCCGTTTAGGTGTTAACTTTACCCAAATTACTTAAAACCTAACGAGTACCACATTTCACTGAAACAACAAAAAGTGACGTTTCCCTCATCCCTGTTTAGTTTTCCGGATTTCTACTGGGGTATTATGCGGACTCTACGCTTGCCCTGCCGTCTTTTCGTCCTCTAAGAGTTAAGGCTATGAGACGCAACAGTTCAACAACAAACTGCTCGGACGCTGTGCAAATGAAGATTGGTGCCAGCTCAGTGAGAGCATCCAGAGCGCAGCGCAAACAGGCAACATTAGACAAATGTATTGATGTATAAAAGAAAGCCCTTGGTCCCCAAGAAGAGTAAGGGGACTTGAAACCTCAAAAAACCATCAGCATAGAAAAGCTAACCGATTAAGGGTAAGCAGATGGAGAGGTGGGTCGAACACACCCTGAGCTTTTACGCTAGAGAAGAATTAACAGACATGCCTGCAGTTCCTTTGAATGCAAGTGAAATGTCTTGCCCAACTAATGGAGGTGCCTGGAGTGCTCAATCCAACATTAGTGGATACTTGTGCAATTGGCCATTTGACTTGATGGGCCTCTGGCAATGCACCAGGCAGTGATAGACTTCCTCCCGATTTAATACTAAATGCTGTAGAGAGCACGATATTACTTCCCCTGTAGAAGGGTTGCAGTGGCCTGTGAGGGGAAGAGACAAAACTAATCCCTCATGGACATGCGAGATGCCAAGATTGTAAACACTGTATACAAAATAATGGAGACAGAAGTAGATTGCTATTAACTAACAGTGGCCATCTCTCTTATGAGTATTGTTAGTAGGTTTTTGCCTGAGTCCATCTTAATGCGACTACATAAGTTAGGTGAGCGCATATATAAAGAATAACAGTGTGGATTCTGAGCGGGTGTCGTAAAATTTATTTTGAGAGAAAAGAGTCGTAGAAGGGGTTAGAAATAGTGGTTCCGGTTTTGAGTGGAAAATGTTGATGGAAGCTCAGGGTTAGAAAATGTTAGAGATTTAATAGTTTATTCACAGCGTGCTGGAGGAGAGTAATAGGTGAGCGCATATATCCAGAATAACAGTGTGGATTCTGAGCGGGATTTTTGGTATATCCAACACACGAACTTAAATGAGTTAGGTGTGATTGTTTCACTTTAAACATCATTTAACTATAAATATCAGATATTGAATTAATTATCATTAAAGTACACAAATGCAAATAACAAGTTTGGGAGGGGTGAAGAAGATTGGTATCGACTATAGCCTTCCCGGCTCATTTGACAAAGGAAAACCCCAGTACCGGTGATAGGATATTTTCAGGAACACGGGTACGTTAACCTAACAGTAAAGTTTAAATACTCTGTAAGTGGTGCGTGACCAAGTTTGGTATAAGTGATTGGGAAATAAAAAAACTGTTCTTCCCAGCTGTTCTTCACTCTTTCTAAGCAAATGGAAAGGAGGTGGTTTTAAACAGGTTAACAAATTATCAACTATCCCACTTAAAGGAACAATGTAGGGTATACAGAAAAGATATATATTACCAGGTAAGCAAGTTAACAAAATGGTCACACAAAAGAATTAATTTCCTGTCAATCATTACACGCGGATAGAGAAGGGCCTTCACTCATCTTTGCTCTCACTTACCGATTGTGAAAAAATCTTGCACTCCAAAGAATAACACAACAGCAGTTACACCCTTCAACTTAATGTATGAGTGTTTGTTCAGTTTCTAGCCCCAGATTATCGGGTAGGCGGTCAGCAATAAAAGGGTACCGTTAATCGTGGAAAATGAATTGTAGTTGTGTCTCCTTTTCTTAATAAACGTTTTCTATGGGTGGGCGAACGGTCTATGATACCGGGAGTGAGGATGGTGGGGCAATTTGACATGCCAGGGTTATTAAAATTTCTTACGCGTGCTGGTACACTTTATCCGTGAGGTATGGTTTAAGTCAGTGAGAAAAAAATAGTCACATAACGCTATGTTCTGGAAAATATGGAATTATCTATCTGTGTCAGTTAAACTAACAAAGCTAGGGCCAGTGTTTTTCTTTCCCTGTTACGACCCTTAAGTTGTTTGATGGTGCGTTTTTAAATTTGTCTTTGGGTTGTGGTTCTCTTTGCTATAAGTTAGATAGCAGAATTCCAAAACTAGATAGAATCGCCTCAAAGATTAAAAATTTACACAGTCTCAACAAGTTCTGCGTCAGGGGAACTCTACACACTGTTTATGCTTTGCTTTGCTTAGATTGATTTCTTTATTGCTTTATTAATGCTGGGATCGCACAGGTTACGATCACTCTGTATGAAAGAAAAAAAAGACATGTAATATACCGAAAACAAATAACCTTCTAAAGCGCGATGAATTTCCCGTTAAGCCTTTATCAATATATACTGCGACGATAATTTAATTATGTATTTTAATAAAACACTGCGCGATTCTAGTGTGCGTTATAAAAAACACAATCTATAATTAATAAGACTTGTTATATGTGATGGAGGAATTTATTTATTATAGAAGTTTCTCTGTCTGGGCAACTTTAAAGTTAATTTAAGCATCTATTATCTTTTGAAATAATATAATAGATAGATCATTATATTTAAAACTGGAACTCTTGAGATGGTTTAATTAAATAGATTTAAATTAACACAGAATCCCTTTAAATAGAATGACTGAGCCAGACCACTGATCACTTTACACAATTATATATTACGCTTTGCCCAGAAATAGAAATCACTGCAAATATATATAAAATCCAGGGGAAAATCTTTAACAAGATTTCAATAAAGCTAGTGCTTCTGTAAAGGTCTGGCCAGCGAGTGATAACGTGTCTAGTCTACATGGTCTATTTAGCTTAAATGAAATGTAAGTTGAGTGGGACATGATAAACTTGACAACTTATTTGATCTCACGAACTTTTGGGGATCTGACCGCCAAATCAAGAGAAGAAGCCGCCCCCTGGTCTTCGTATCCGCTCGCTGCTGCCCGTTTCGCTTCCCCCGTTCGCTCGGTTCCTCGTTTGACACCGAGACGCGAAAATAGCGGCAAGCAACTGCGTCTCGTATCAGGGGAAAACTACTGTCTTGATAGCGCCGATTAGTCTCCCTTAGATCCCTCGGTCTGTCTCTTTGATCTCGTCGCTGTATCCTACATGAGTCCCGGTGGAATGCGTTCTGGCAAACGAAAAGTTACAACAAATGTTCAGGGGTTCTAATGTTAGTGAAAACGCTAATGGGTCCTTATAATCTTCATCATATTCAGGGAAAATTCACTTGAGTCACTAGTACTTGGACGTACGTCACAATCGGTCCCCACTTTTAGACGTCATTGATAAACCTTTTTTAATGTTTTATTTTTTGACCAATGGAGGTGACCTGATTGGTGATTTTCAGGATGAGTGGTATCTTCAAATTTGCTCTTCTTTCTCTTGTAGGACAAGTTTCTACTCATGAAAATCAGCCCCGACATTCTGTCTTCCCGGAAGATCTATATCCTCACTTTGAAAGACAATAAGAAGCTTAGAAGGAGGAAGGCCACCATAACAGCATGAATCACTAGCGTGTTAAAATTCACTTTATTGGCACCAAGAAAATGATAACGGAGCGTGGTCTGTATGTTGCAACCGGTGAGACGAAAGTGTTTGTACCATAAAGAAACTCATGATGGGTCTGATAGCGTCATATCAGAAGCACAAACATTCCCTTTTAACTAAGCTGTAGTTCGTTCCGCTTTATATTAATTTCGGTAGATTGCCATAGAGGAACTTGGATATAGCATGTTCAGGTCACTGTCATCGGCTTGAAGCAGTGTTGACCCGATGCCCTGACCGGACGCGTCGACTCTCAGTACAAAAGGTTTCTTGAGGTCAGGCAACCTCAAAATGGGGTATGCAGACAACTGTCCTTTCAAAGTGCTATACGCGTGTGCGCACTTTTGATCCCATATGACCTTATCAGGACAACCTTTCGTTGTGAGGTCAGTCAGACCCCTGGTGATGCGTCAGGTCCGTTTTTTTGAAGTTCTGGATGTACTTTGATAGTATGCAGCGACTAATGCGATATGAAGGAACGTACGTCTTTCTTCGTTCGGGGTCTTTTTGCTGCCACTATTTTCTCCACGTTCTTCTTAATAGGCCAACTGCATCAGTGAGAAATAGTGTGCCCCAGGAAGTCTAACTGTTCCAACCCGATGAGACATTTGCTAGGTCTGGCTGTGAGACCCGTTTCCTGTAGTCTCCTGAGGAGCATAGCAACCGTAGCAATATGTTCTTCATAGGTTTCCGATGCAATTAAGATGTCATCCATGAAATTATGGATATGGGGACTTTGCAAAGGTTCTAGAAGCTTCCTCTTCATCCTGGTGAACACTCCTGGTGCGTTATGCAAACGACGGAAACGGCATCACGTTAAATGTGTAATGTCCTTCAACTAGTGGCTGAAAGCTAAACAAAGGTTTTAATTTTTCCTCATTGACTGGTATTTGATATATAACCTTTTATGAGGTCAATCTTGGAGAAGATCTTTAGCTTTGCTGAGCTTGGTGAAACAACCTCAGAAACAGTTGGAGAGGATTTGGAGAGGTTCGGGATGGAATTCCGTTACTGCGTTTAGCTAACCTGTAATCAATGCACAGCCGAACTTCCTTATTGGGCTTCTGCAACAGCACTACAGCTCTGGGCTCGAGTATGTAAGGAGATTGTAGACTCTACTGATATATTCCTGCCTGACGCAGCTTGCGTTCTATTTCTCAGCGCGAAGTGCATCAGCTTTAGCGTACGGGATGGGGTAAACTCTGGTTTGAACAGGGGGTCTCGTTTGTTAATTTTCATATCAAATTCAATGAGATTTGTTCGACCAGGTAACATCCGTTAAGACTGCACTGTACTGTTTTAGTAGAGGAAGCCTAGGTTTCTGTTTGTTGTTTCTGGTGAGAGATTGTCGCCGAACTTGACATCTTTAAAGGATTTCTGTGGGTTTGCAAGTGGATACTCCATTGCAACCATCATCATCTTCCTCGTCTTCCGTTGCTATGGCGACAGCCAGGAGATGCTCGGAGGATGGCACCGGTCTTTCCAAATATTTCTTTAGCAGATTTATGTGGAAGACCTTCTCCTTTCCTTTGATGGAGATCTTGTAGTTGGTACGTGAGATCTTTTTAAGGACGGTAAACGGGCCTTGCCATCCGATGCGAAGTTTATTGCTTCCGGTTGGAAGTAGCAATAGGACTTTCTCCCTGGTTGTAGTTCTCTCTCTTTTGCAGCTTTGTTGTATCTTTTAGTAATTTTAGCGCGGGCTTTCTTAAGGTTGGTAGTAGCTAGATCCCATCCTAGCTTTAGCCTTTCCTTAAGCTCAGATACATACTTGCTTGCAGAGACGACTGTCTCGTCAGCCTTCTGGTCTGTCAGGGACCGAAGTAAGGCTTCTAGTGGACCCCTTTAATTGGTGTCTGCCAAATAAAAGTGTAGCTGGCGCAAAACCGTAGACGCTTGGGGGGTACCTCTCGGTTGGCGGAATAAGGCAGCCGTATATGATATTTATTTGGTCCCAGTCTTCCGGTTTCTCCTGACCTCAGCTTACGTAAACTTCATGGTGAGGGTACCGTTAAAACGTTCCACGAGCCCATTTCCGGCCGGATGGTAGGGACTTGTGTGGATATGTTTGGCCCTCAAGATCTTTAAGATCTCCTCCATTAACAGGCTACGGAATTGGGATCCATTGTCCGTCAAAACTTGTTGAGGGAATCCCAACCGTGTAAAAATTTGCACAAGGGCTTCTGCGACATGCTTGGAATTAGTGCATGGTAGCGGTACGGCTTCGGCCCACATAGTGCAAGTGTCAACTAAGGTCAGGATGAACCTGTTCCTTCTTTTGGTCTTTTCCAGAGGACCAATAATGTCGACAGCAACCCGTTCAAATGGAGTCCCTACTATTGGCATTTGCCCCATAGGTACTGGGGGTGTCAAGTGCTTGGGTGCTACCCGTTGGCACTGGGCGCAGGATTTCACGTACCTGACAATGTCAGAGTTCATTCCTGGCCACCAATAGTGGTTTTTATTCGCTGAATAGTGGCGTTTTGTCCCATGTGTCCGCTAAAGGGAAGAGAGTGCCCCATTTCTAAGATCTGGTTTCTGTACTGCGTCGGTACTAGGAGCTGGTTATTCCCCGTGTCCGGGTTGCCCGTTCTACGATTCAATACACCATCCTTAGAAAAGATGTCTCCGTTGTGTCTGGGGTCCTTAGCCATGGGCAGTTTTTTAAAGCAGGGCGCCAGAGTAGGGTCCTTTTGTTGCGCCTCCTTCAGTTCATTCGGCAACAAGTTTGGCGCAGGCTCCCATCTCCTTCTTGGGCTTGCCCTCTTGTGGTTACCGCTGCCACAATTCGGCTCCTTAGGTCTCCTCCAATGAAAACACATATCTACATCCCAGGATAAACTGGGTAGATCGGATCATCCATTATGGCCGCTTTAATAACTCCTCTGACAAAGTCAGAGTGTATTTCTACCAGTGCGATAGGAAGCGTCCTGGGTGCATCACTCCTGAAAACTCCACTAAGTTGGACGGTTTCCTCTGTCTCCTGACCGGGTTTGACTAGGTGCCTAGCGACAATACAATCAAAACTTAATCCAGTGTCAAAAAGACAAGTATTGGAGGTACCGTTCAAAATTACAAGTTCCTGCCACGAGTTGAGGGTCGGTCCCCCTCAGGTTGAGAATCACTGACATTGACTCTACCTTTCGAGGCTGTATGCAAACATCCAATGCGGTTTGCACCGGTTTGTTTGCCCTGATCAGACGTTCCTGGTGTAGGGGTCTTCCCTTTTCCTTGACCTTGGTGGCCGCGCTGCCACGTAGGCTTGTTGGGTTGATCAGAATTTGTGTTGGGGGGGGGTATCGGGGTTTTGTAGAATTTCGATTTTTCCTGGGGAGGTTTCTGGGTATTGTTATCTCGTTGGTTATAATGTTGAGAGGAAGTGGAAGAATAGGATGCCTGCTCTAGATTCTGTTTTCGAGATGGCTCATCGGTGGGTTTACGTTTAGTGCTGGGAAGTTCGGCCATTGCATTGCTATAGCGTTCGGCTTTATTGAGTATGTCTTCAAGCCTGACTGCCCCCTGTTCAGCCAAAAATCTACGTGTTTCATTCGACAAAGTGGATTTTATCTGCTCCACAAGAACAAGTTCGAGGAGTCCCTCATATGAAAGAGGTAGGTCAGATAATTCAATGCACTTTGTCAGATAACCCGTGAGACGTGAAGAGAACTGGGGAAATGTTTCCGTGCTCTCTTTTCGGCTGTTTCTGACCAACTGCAGAAACTTTCGGGCAGTCATCTCAAACTGCTGTAGTAAGGCCTTTTTCAACATGTCGTAATCATGTTGATTCGGTCCCAGCTTTGTGTACATTTCATAAGCATTGCCTTTCAGTGACGTTGAAAGTTTGAGCGCCCAGCGGGTACTCTCTAACCCATAAAGATTCGCGAGTCTCTCGAATTTTTCTAGGTAGCTGTCAATTTTTTCGTTAGGGCTAGGGAAAAGATTCTAAAGAAAACGACATAGCAGTTAATTGGGCAGATTGAGTACTGGAGAGGTCCATTGATTGAGACTGGGGCGAAGACGGCTCTCCGTTAGTCGAAGTAGAGGCGCCCCGACTCTCTAGAGCTATTTTTAATGCGCCAGTTGATGCTGTCTTTCCTTGTCTCTCTCTCTCTCTCTGCGAGTTTCCAATCTCTGCTTCAATTTTCTTCTGTTCCAAAAGACGTTTCTTCCGCTTCTTTCTTATCTGCCCCTCTCATGGGCTTCTCTCCTCTACTGTTCTTTCCTTTCTCTTCCCTCCTCTCAGCTTCTGCTCTCTGTTGCTTCCGCCTTCCTCTCAGCTTCGGCTCTCTGATTTGCTCCGCGTCATTTATATTTTTTTCCAATTCCTGGTTAATAAACGCGTTTTGCAGCTTCTGCATCTTAATCCTGCCTCTTTCGCTTCCAGCCATCAAGATGGACCTTTTCATCTTTATCCTCTCTGCCATTGTTAAAGAATAAGATGAAGTTTATGCTTCTAGAGAACTAGTTAGAAGAAACGCAATGTTAAGAAAGGGTCTTGGAACTCTGATCCGGCTTCAGAGAAATTTTAACTCAAGTACAACGAATTGTACCTGTGTTACCTCCATTACCAGGGTTCTGTGCTTTACTTTTTCGCTGGTGAGGATTTTTCTGGACAAAGTTTAAGGCTCTTTTAATACGTACCATTGCGAATTACTTTGCAACAGGTTAAATGGTTTGTTACACTGGTAAAAGTTTCTACTCTTTATCCATAACAGTCCCTTTAGAAAAATTTATATTAAATTACAATTTAAAAGAAAAAAAAAATTTCCCCTATAATTTTTAAATCTCTGACAACAAAACGTTCACGTTCTACTAAAGTCAATTATTGAGATGAGACGTTGTTAACTTAATTTTTATAATTTCAGAACAATCCGTCTTTAGCTATGCTCAACTCTTTTTGACTTCAATAACCTTAGTTACTGTAAAACAATTATTACCGCAATCCACAGCAACTTTTTATTAAAGAAAGTAAATTTATATAATTATTCCGCCAGAGGATAATTTAAAATAGCAAATATATTTGTTTATCTGTACTTTCTACTGCTGTGGAGAGAAAACAACCTGTAAATATGCTGTGTGGACAACCCAAATACTTAAAGAACGTTTGTCTAGGGGTGTAATTATTATTTATTTCCCTAATTCACAAAGACAAATCATTCACACTCTACCTAGTTAGACCCAAACTAAATCAGACTCAAAATATCGTTAACCCGGCTATGCGATTGCCTCAAATGTAGCTCAAGATCCCAGAACCAGCCCACAAATATATGTGTGCATCAAATCGCCACTTATATCTCAAAATTATCCCGGACGAGCCGGCCAAATATTGTCGTAAATTTATTTTGAGAGAAAAGAGTCGTAGAAATAGTGGTCCGGTTTAGAGTGGAAAATGATGATGGAAAGCTCAGTGATAGAAAATGTAGAGATTTAATAGTTACTTCACAGCGTGCTGGAGGAGAGTAAAGACAGACTTATTTACGACAAATCGTGTCTCTCAATCTTCTCTTTCACTCTCCTGGTCAAACAATTATTTGCCAGTTTTCCAGACTCGCATCTGCGCGCTCACCGATTTGGTGTTTTCAAACACACACACGACGTTGATACAAACTATATTAAACGAATAGGGGAAATGTTGGGCTTTGGGTATATCCAACACACAGAACTAAATGAGTTTAGGTGATTTTATTCACTTTAAACATCAATCACTAAAAATATCAGATATTACATTAATTATCATAAGTACACAAATGCAAATAACAAGTTTGGGAGGGGGTGAAGAAGATTGGTATCGACTAAGCCCTTCCCGCTCATTAGACAAAGACAAACCCAGTCCAGAGATAGATAATATCGGGAACACGGGTACGTTAACCTAACAGTAAAGTTAATTACTCTGAAAGAGGTGTTACCAAGTTAGGTATAAGTGATAGAAAAAAAAAAACCTGTTCTTCCCAGCTGTTCTTCCCTTTACTAAGCAAATGGAAAGGAGGTGGTTTTAAACAGAGTTAACAAATTATCAACTATCCCACTTAAAGGAACAATGTAGGGTATACAGAAAAGATATATGTTACCAGGTAAGCAAGTTAACAAAATGGTCACACAAAAGAATTAATTTCCGGTCATTCATACACGCGCTAGCAAAGGCCTTCACTCATCTTGCTCTCACTTACCGATTGTGAAAAAATCTTGCACTCCATAGAATAACACAACAGCAGTTACACCTCAACAAAGTGTATGAGTGTTTGTTCAAGTTCTAGCCCCAGATTATCGGGTAGGCGGTCAGCACATAAAAGGGTCCCGTAATCGCTGGAAAATGAATCTGTAGTTGTGTCTCTTTTCTTAATAACAGTTTCTATGAAGGGAGGGCACGGTCTCTGATACAGGGGTGAGGATGGTGTGGTTACTTATATTTGACTATTGCCGCGGATATTTTAAAAATTCTTACGCGTGCTGGTACACTTTATCCCGTGAGGTATGGTTTAAGTCCAGTGAGATATACTAGTCACATCACTGTTCAGGGAAATTATGAATTATCTCTATGTGTCAGTAAACTAACAAAGCTCGGGCCCAGTGTTCTTCTTCCCGTTACGACTTAAGTTGTTTGATGGTGCGTTAAATTTGTCTTTGGGTGTTGCTTTCTTCTGCTATAAGTTAGATAGCGGAATTCCAAACATAGAATCGCCTCAAAGATTAAAAATTTACACAGTCTCAACAAGTTCTGCGTCAGCGCAACTCTACACACTGTTTATGCTTTGCTTTGCTTAGATTGATTCCCTTATTGCTTTCTTAATGCTGGGATCGCACAGGTTACGATCACTCTGTATGAAAGAAAAAAAAGACATGTATTATACCGAAAACAAATAACCACCTTCTGAAAGCGGCGATGAATTTTCCCGTTAAAGCCTATTTTAATTACATGCTCGAGCGTATTTAATTATGTATTTAATAAACACTCCGCGAGTTCTAGTGGTCAACAAAACCACTCTATAAAACTCGGACTTAACTGAATTTATTAATTATAAATTCCTTCGCGACTTTAAAAGTTAATTTAAGCATCTATTATCTTTTGAAAATAATATAATAGATAGATCATTATATTTAAAACTGGAACTCTTGAGATGGTTTAATTAAATAGATTTAAATTAACACAAAATCCCTTGAAATAGAATGACTAGACCACTGATCACTTTACACAATATATATAAATTTGACCGCTTTGCACAGAATTAGAAATCACTGCAAATATATATAAAATCCAGGGGAAAATCTATAACAAGATTTCAATAAAGCTAGTGCTTCTGTAAAGGTCTGGCCAGCGAGTGATAACGTGTCTAGTTCTACATGGTCTACTTAGCTAAAATGGAATGTAAGTTGAGTGGGACATGATAAACTTGACAACTTATTTGATCTCACGAACTTTTGGGGATCTGACCGCCAAATCAAGAGAAGAAGCCGCCCCCTGGTCTTCGTATCCGCTCGCTGCTGCCCGTTTCGCTTTCCCCCGTTCGCTCGGTTCCTCGATTGACAACGAGACGATTTCGTAAATTAGCGGCAAGCAACTGCGTCTCGTATTTCAGGAAAAAACTACTTCTGTCTTTGTAGCGCCGATAGTCTCCCATTAAGATCCCTCGGTCTGTCTCTTTGATCTCGTCGCTGTATCCTACTATGAGTCCAGGTGGAATAATGCGTTCTGGACAAACACGAAAAAGTTACAACTAATGTTCAGGGCGTTCTAATTGTTATGAAAAGCTAAAGGTCCTCCCCTTTAATTCATCCTTATATCAGGGAAATTTCAATAGAAAATAGACGTTACGGCACGAGACTGGTAGATCAAACATGACATGATCTTTTCATCTCCGCCAGCTTCAGGATAAAATTCAAAATGAGAGCAGAAATAGGGCCTTTATATGTTGCTTTACAGACCAACAAAGGCATTTGACTGGTTAGTAGGGATAGACTTTCAAAATCCTCCTGAAAAATTAGGCTGCACTGCTAATTTGATAGAAATGTTAAAG